>WOXC01005710.1:0-531871 GCA_011680675.1 Gymnobelideus leadbeateri | reverse complement strand
TCAGATCCATTTTCTTCCTCCCTTGTCACCCATTCCTTCTTGGGAAATAAGCAAGTCAGTATATGTTGTACATGTCTAGCTATGCAAAACATTATCATAGTAGATATATTGTGCAAGGCTGCTTATAATTCCCTCCCACTCATCCCACCCCCCACCTGGTCCATTCCCTACATGATCCTGTCCCTCTTCTATAGTGGGTACTTCCAACCTCCTCTCACCCCAAGGATGCCCTCCCATCCATCATCTCTCCTCTCATCCCCCTTCCCCCTATCCTGCTGCAGGTTGAGATATCCCATTTAGTATGTATGTCATTCTCTCCCAGAACCAAATTCAATGTGAATGTGGTTTTGCCTTTTTAGCCTTCCTTATTCTCCCCCTCCCTTGCACCCACTTCCCCTACATGAGATAGTTTACCCTACCATGTCTCTCCCCATCTCCTCTTGCCACTTTCCTCTCTCACCTCATAATTTCATCCCTTGAGTACTCTCCCTTCCCAGCAAAATCAACCTATGCCCTCTATCCATATATAACTGTAGCCATATACACACACATTCACATATGTATTTGTATGACCACACCCCCTTCTTCCATTATTTTCATAGTGAGAAAGATATTATCAGTCACAGATATTGCTTTTCCATATAGGAATGTAAATAGTTCAAGTTTGATAAGTTCCTTTTGATTTCTTTTCCCTGATTACCTTCTCAGGCATCTCTTACTTCTTGCATCTGGATGTCAAATTTTCTATTCAACTCTGGTTTTTTCCTCAAGAATGCTTGAAAGTCCTCTATTCCACTGAATGACCATATTTTCCCCTGAAACAAAATACTCAGTTTTGCTGGGTAAGTGACCCTTGGGTTCATTCCCAGTTCTTTTGCCCTCTGGAATATCATATTCCATGCCCTTCTCTCCCTCAGTGTAGAAGCCGCCAGGTCCTGGGCTATTCTGATTGTGTTTCCACAATATTGAAATTGTTTCTTCCTGGCCGCTTGTAGTATTTTCTCCTTGATCTGGGGATTCTGGAACCTGGCTATAATATTTCTGGGGGTTTTCTTTTTGGGATCTTTTTCAGGAGGTGATCTATGGATTCTTTCAACCTCTATTTTGCCCTCTGGATCTAAAACATCAGGGCAGTTTTCCTTGAGAATTTCTTGAAGGGTGATTTCTAGGTTCTTTCCTTGATCATGGCTTTCAGGTAGTCCAATAATTTTTAAATTGTCTCTCCTGGATCTATTTTCCAGGTCAGTGGTTTTTCCATGAGATATTTCACATTGCCTTCTAATCTTTCATTTGTTTGGATCTGCTTAACAGCATCTTGATTTCTCATAAAGTCACTAGCTTCCATTTGCTCCAGTCTAACTCTGAAGGAATGAATCTCCTCAGTGAACTTTTGAGATTCTTTTTCCATCTGGCAAATTCGACTTTTTAAGGCATTCTTCTCCTCAATGCCCTTTTGGGCCTCCTTTGCCATTTGAGTTAGTCTATTTTTTAAGGTGTTGTTTTCCTCAGTCAGGCTGTTGACCCTCATTTCATACTTTTCCTGCATCCTTCTCATTTCTCTTTCCAATTTTTCCTCCACTTCTCTTATTTGATTTTTAAAGTCCTTCTTAAGGTCCTCTATGGCCTGCAACCCACTCATGTTTTCCCCTGGGGCTTTTGGAGCAGGACTTCTGACCTCACAGTCCTTTCCCGCTCTATGCCCCCAAAATAGGAGTCTAGGGTTGCATTTTTCTGTTTCCTTTTCCTTGGCATGTTGCCACTTAATTGCTTGACTTTTGGGCTTGTTGCCACACTATGGCTTTAAGGCCAGATAGAGGAATTTTCGTCCCGAACGTGTGGGGGGCAACTTCCGTTTCTGGCAAGCTATAAACCCACCCACAACTTCCACCCTAGATCACAATCCAGATCCAGGGAGGTTAAAGCAAGAGCGATTACCCCCCAAGACTGATCGCTGGATCTCCCCACGATTTGTAGGCTGGGAGCCGGAAATGCCTCTGAAAACTACACAGTGGCGTGTCTCCTCAGCAGCTTCTAGCCCCCAGGGGAGGGAGCTGACGCATTCCCCAAATACAGGTCCCAAAGTCCATAGGACACTAACCTCTTACTTTGTCCTAGGCAAGTCTATGTTGATAATTCTGGAGTCTCCACAGCTCCTGGTGTTCTGGGGTTCCTCCAGCCGGCTGCTGGCCCTGCCGCCCTGGGGCTAAAACCTCGGCTCACGTGGACCTGGGCTCAGCTCGGCTCCTGCGCTCTGCGCGCTGCCGGCTCCCAGACCACTGCGCTGGTCCTTCCTGCAGGGTGCTGGGCTGTCTTCAGCGGGAGGTTAGCTTCTCTGTGTCGTTCTGTGGGTGCTGGGGCTCCAGAAGATTTTCAGAGTCCTTTTTTACATAGTTTGTGGAGAATCTGGGGGCAGAGAGGCTTGGACGAGCTGTTTCTACTCCGCCATCTTGGCTCCGCCCCCTCTTGTTTTTGCTTTTAAATGGATGATTTTATGATATAAAGAAAGGTGGCTCTATGCCTACACTTTGTAGGATTTTTAGTACAAAAGTGTGTTCCACTTTGTCAAAGGCTTTCTCTGTGTCTATTAAGATAATCATGTGGTTTGGGGTGTTTTGGTTTTTAACATGATTATTCATGTTTATTGTTTTCCCAATGTTGAATCATCCTTGCATTCCTGGTATGAATTCCACTTGATCATAATGAATGACTTCTTAGATGAATTGCTATAGTTTGACTGGGTTCTGTTTAAAATTTTTGAATCAGTGTTCATTAATGATATGGCTCATACTTTTCTTTTTGTCTTTTGTTAAAAAAAATCTTTCACCCATGTACAAAAATATTTATAGCAGCTCTTTTTGTGGTGTTGAAGAATTGGAAATCAAGGGGATGCCCATCAATTGGGGAATGGCTAAACAAGTTGTGGCATATGAATGTAATGGAATACTATTGTGCTATAAGAAACGCGGAGCAGACAGACTTCATAATAACCTAGAGAGACTTTTATAAACTGATGCTGAGTGAGGAGAGCAGAATCAGGAGAACTTTGTACACAATTACAGACACATTGTATTGTGATGAGTAACTTTGATAGACTGGGCTCCTCTCAGCAATACAAGGTTAGAAGACAACTACAAAAGACTCATGATGGAAAGGGCTATCCACATCCAGAGAAAGAGCTAGAGTCTGAATGCAGATTGAAGCAAGCTACCTGCTCTCTTTTTTGTGTTTTGTTTTGTCCCTTTTTTCTCATTGTTCACTCCATTGGTTATAACCCTTCTTTACAATTTGATTAATGTTTAATGTGAAGGTATTTGTAGAACCTATATTTGATTGCATACCCTGATGGGGGCAAGGGGGAAAGAGAGGGAGGGGGAGAAAATTTGGAACTCAGGGGATTGTGGAACTAGATGTTATAAACTAAAAGTAAATTTTTAAAAATCTTTCCCTGGTTTAGATATTAAGACTATATTTATCTCATAAAAGGCTTCTGGTAGTATATATTTCTCAGTTTTTGAGAACAAATTATGAAGTGTGAGTACTAACTGTTCTTTAAAAATTTGATGGAATTCTCCTGGTTCATTAGGATCAGGAGTTTTTTTCTTTGGAAGTTCCTTTACAATTAAATCTATTTCATTTTCTGAGATTGTATTATTTATGATTTCTGTCTGATCTTTTGATAGTTTGGGTATTTTATATTTTGAAAGTATCCCTTTTTTTCTTTTGTGTTGTCAGTTTTGTTTCTGATTATTTTTATTTCTTCTAGATTAGCTGTGATTTGACCTTGACCATTTGCAATTTTATGGATTTGATTTTCTTTTCTTCTTTTTAATCAGATTTCCTAAGGATTTATCAATTTTCTTAGTCTTTTCAAAGAACCAGCTTTAGTTGTATTTATCTTTTCTATTTTTCTTTTTGCTTTCAATTTATTTCCCCTTTAATTTTTTTACTATTTCTTCTTTTGCACTTACTTTAGGTTTATTTATTTGTTAGCCTTCCAATTTTTCAAAATGCACATTAAATTCATCAATCTTCTTTTACTTTTTGTTAAGGTATATTTGCAGGGGTACTATATTCCCTCTGTTTCCTGCTTTCATTATATATAAGAAATTTTGGTTTGTTGTTACATCATTATAATTTTCTTTTACATAGTATTTCTATGATTTGTTCTTTCATTGATTCATTATTTAGGACTTGACTATTATATCTCCATTTGGGTCTATATTTTTTGCTCATGGTCCCTAAAACAATGACTATTTTTATCACATTATGGTCTATAAAGGATATATTAACAATTTCAGCCATTTTATATTTGATTGAAATATCTCTGTGCCCTGGTACATGGTCTATTTTTATAAAAATTCTATGTGTTGCTGAAAATGTATATTACTGTCCTATTTTAAAGATGTCATAAGTCCTTAAACTCTTTTTCTCCAGGAATTTGTTCAGTTCCAAATTTTCTTTTTTCTTTATTGTTCTGTTAGTCTTAGCCAGAACTAAGAGAGGGATATTGAAGCCTCCTATCACTACTGTGTGGCTGTCTATATCTTATAGCTCTGATGTTCCCTTTATGAATTTGGATGCTAAAACATTTGGATCAAATAAGTTTATTACAGATATTAGTTTATTTTCTATAGTTCTTTTCAGTATATTATAGTTTTCTTGTTTACCTCTTTTAATTTTTTGAATGTTTGTTTTTGATTTGCCAAATATACTAATTGCAACTCCTGCTCTTTTGGATTCTCTTGATGCAAGGTAAATTTTTTCCCATCCCTTCTATTTTATTTTGTGTATGTCATTTTTAAAATGTGTTTCTTGTAAGCAGCAGATTATGATTTTGTTTTCTTATCCAATCTGTCAGTCTTTTTCATTTTATTGCATTGTTTAAATCATTTATATGAAAGTTATGAGTTATGTTTATATCTTCCTCCATCTCTAACATTGTTGGGGTTTTTAAAGTTATGATTTCCTTACCTCTTCTGTTGTAAATACAGTTCCTTCAGTTAGTTTACCTTAAAATTTTTTCTTTTTTCTTTTTTAAAGGTGGTGCTAGGGGGTGGCTAGGTGGCACAGTGAGTTGAGCGTTGGCCCTGGAGTCAGAAGGACCTGAGTTCAGATCCAGCCTCAGACACTTAACGTACACACAAACAAAAACCTAGTCGTGTGACCTTGGGCAAGTTACTTAACCCCAATTGCCCTCCAAAAGGCAAAAAAAAAAAAGGTGGCGCTATTCCCTCTAGCTCTAGCTCTCTTCTCATCACCCCTGATCCCCTCCTCTCATCTATTACCACTTTTCCCCTGGGGTTTTGCTTGTTAGTACTTTTATGTTTCCTACTTTTGTCTGGTATTATGATTCTTACCCTTTTTTCCCATTCAGTCAAGCAGATTCCCCTTTTCCCTCCTCTCCTTCAAGTAGTTCTTTAGTTTGTTCTTTTTTTTAAACTGTACTCCTTTCCAAAAAGGATTTACTTCACTTTCTTCATTATCCATCATCTCTTTCTGTCTACTCTAAACCTTCATTCTCTTATTTATGACCTTTATAATCATTCAGTCTCTTTCTAGTCTCTATATTCCTCATGCAATCAAAACTTCCAAGGTATCCATTTTAGGTTCTCCCCTCTTGGTGGTTTCTGCTATTGGCTTGTAAAGCTTGCCCCCCACCCCCAACTCCCCTTTTCCATTGTGCCTCATTCCCAGAACAATGCCAAGTATTACTTATGTCAGAGAGGCCACTGTCCTATGGTAGGGTCAATCCCCCACCATGTCCTTGATTATGCAGCCTACCATTAATTTCCACCCCCCCCACTCCCCTTACCCACCCATTTGTCTAAAAATCTTTTCAGGTCTGTATTCTCTTACTCACTCAAGTTCCATTCCAGTTACCCTAGGAGTTTCAGCTTTTCCCCCTCCTGAAGTAGGATGAGTGGAAGCACCAAGTCCCCCAGACCACAGACATCTCCCTTCACAGACCATCTCTCTTCACCCACAGGAGCAACCCTCTACAACAACCATAGCAAGTCTTCCTTCCTTCCCTCTCCTTTTCATTCCTTCCCCCGCCCCTTACCCATTCCCCTGCAGTGTCTTTTCTTTCTGAGACCACAAAGGTCACATTCTCCTCAATTTGACCCCAGCATATTATGCATTCTTCTCTATCCCTCTGTGTCCCTTTCATGTGCCCTCTCATATTGTATTATAGTCCCACAAAAAGCATTGATTCACTTGTAAACAAGATGTTGCCAGGCTCTGTCCATGATGCCCCAGACCTGCCTCTTCACTGTTACTGCCACTGGACTTTCACCTTTACTCCTGTCTTGTGTGCATTTGGAAAGACATCTCTTACTGTTCTCTCAACTGTCATTCTCTTGCTGTTGTAGTGCTGGGCTGCTGCATTTATTCACTCCTGTATTTCTGTTGTTTGGGGTATTTGAGTAGCAAATAATTTCTTCATTTCTGGTTTTCTTTACAAAAATGTTTCAAACTCTTCTTTATTATTGAATGTCCATCTTTTTTCATGTATGGTTAAGCTCAGATTTCTAGGGTATGTCATTGTGGGTGGTATCCTGAGCTCCATTGCTCTTCAGAACACATTATTCCATTCTCTTACATTTATGGTAGGTACAGAATAGTCTTGTGTTATTCCAGTTTCCTTACCTTTGTATTTGAAGGTCTTTCTCCTGATGGTTTGCAGAACTTGTTTCCAAATTGGTTTGTTAAATATAACCACTATGTGTATGGGAATTTGCAATCTTGTCTTTTTTGTTTGTTTTTGTGTGTGTGACCTGTGAGTTTTTAAAATTGGTCTTCCATTTTCTTTGTGCAGAAGATCTCAGCAGTGCTATTATTTCTTGCATCATGGTACTAATGTTTTTTGTATTGTCATATTCTTTTGGGGGACCTATGATTTAGGATGTTTCTATGCATCCTATCTTCAAGATCAGTATTTTTTGCTTACATTGTGAGCATTTTTTCTTTTAATGCTATTGTTCTTTGCTTCTCTACTTCTAGATTGTCCTTCACTCCTGCATACTTGCTTTCTCAGTCTTTTGCTCTATCTTTTGCATCTTTCATGAGATTTGCCATCTCAAATTCCAGTTTTTCTATTCTGCTCATTATATTTGTTGACCAGGCCCTAAGTTTTGGTCTCATAATTCTCATTTCTCTTTTGAGCCACTCAGGAACAGTATGTTATCATTCCATGTTCTCATCACATTGTACAGGGTCTTCTGCCTCATCAAATTTTGGATGATTTTTCCTTTATTTTGCAGTATTTATTCATGGTGAGGAGCAAACTTCTGCAGTTTAGCCCTGGGTCTCCATGGCAATGGAAAGAAGGGTGGAGGAGATGAAGTGTGGGGTTGGGTTATGTTGCAAGTGCTTGGGTCTGCCGGTGCAGCCTTGCTTCCAGTTGCTTGGGATGTTATGGAGGCATACTGAGTGAGCTCAGAGTCAATGAGGGTCAATTCATGGATTAAAAAAGACTTTCTTTTGTATTCTGAGTGTCTAAGATCATGGAGATAACTAAAGTTGCTTTAACTTTGACTTATTTCTCTTTTAGAGAGGTTTGAGAAGTCATAGGGACTAGAGAAAATATCCAGCCCTCTATCTTGTTGTTCATGTCATCCAAAAGTCCTGGTTAGTGCCTTTTGTTAGCATTTTCAGCTCTGTCTTGGCAGCCAACTGAGAGGCTCTTCTTCACATAGTAAAGAGACTAGAAACAAAACCTGCACATGCTCTGAAGTCCATTTGGGAATTATGTCAGCAGAGCATGCTTCGCTTGCTCTTAAGGATTGGGCTAATTGGCCAGAAACTTTTTATGCTGGCATTCCTTAAAGTCTCTATTTTTGTCCCTCTTTTTTATCTATAGTTTCTTCTTTGGTGATTTCATCTCTCCCAAAGATTTCAACTATCGTTTTCATACAGATGATTTCATACTATACATTTTTAGCCATAAACTCTCTCTTGACCACCAGCCTCTAATTTCCAATTGCTTGTCACCTGTATGTCCAGCAGCATTTCAAAATCAATATACTCTGAACCCAAACTCCATCTTTCTTCCACTTCCCCCACTCTTTGACTCCCTGTTCCTTATTATGTTACAGCTATTTTTCCAGCCATCTGGACTTAAAAACCTTGCAGTAATCTTTGAATACTCTTTTTTCCTCAGCCCTGCTCCTAATCCAATTAATTGCCAAGTACTATGAATTCTTCCTCTTTCTGGCCCTTCCCTTATTAGCTTTCAATTGGACTATTGTAATAAGCACCTAACATCTCTCTTCTTTCCATTTCATCCTACAAAGGGCTGCCAGAATAATCATTCCTAAGCATGTCTGGCATAATGGAAAGAACATTGCTTTTGAGGTCACAAGATATGAATTTGAGTCTTGGCTCTGAGCAAGTCATTTAACCTTTTTGAGCCTCAGTTTCCACATCTGGAGACTCCTAAAGTAGATTTTAGAAATAGTCTTTCTCCCTTATTTTGGGAACCACTATCTGGACAACAATAGGAACAATAATAATAAATGCTTTCCTACTGTCTACATGTATTTAAAAAAAAACCACATTCTTTGACAAGGTTCTCTCTCATCTCACCTTCCACCACTCCCATGAATGCTTCTGTGATTCCTACAGTTGGAAGTTATTTTTTCCCTTTTCTGAACTCTTGTAGCATTTTGCTTAGATTTTTCTTGTGAACCTTATAATGCTTGACCTTACATTATAATTATTTGTCAGCTATTTAACCTGCCTTCTTTGAGGTCAGGTTGTTTTTTTTATTTATCTTGGTTTCTACCCCAGTGACTAGTATATAGTGGGGACTCAGAACATGTTGATTGAATAAATGAATAGATAAATCTCTTCTCCCTACCCCTCTTCTTAATCTCTGCCTTTCAGAATTTGACCCCTTCTTCAAGGCTTGATGTAAAGGGAAAGGGATGTCATAAGCTAGGTTTTCAAATAGTGCCCCCTCCCCACTTACTGCTTGCCCAGGTGCATTGGATGTGAAATTGACAAATTCCTGCCAAGAGTACACAAATAAGAACATGCTCTGATGTTGTTTGTGAAGACCTCCAGTTTCCAGCCATTTCTTGTTTCTCACTTGCTTGCTCTTTGGATTTCTTCCTCTTCCTTTCTCACCAGAGGTGAGAAAGAAGTCCTCTTGTTCCTTTACCATGCCATTTTCATTCCACACAGCCCTTGAGGGAGGTTTGGTTGTTGTTTTTTTAATTGTGGACTTTTCCCAGGTGTAAATTAGCAGATTCTTGCCAGTATCCTAATCCAAACAGTGGCTGTCTGACACCATTATCTGTGGGGTCTTCTGAAGATGTCCAACTTACAGCTAATTTTCACTCACATGCTACCCCTTCAAGGAAGTTTTCCTTGATCAGCTACAACTCAAAGTGAACAATGATCTCTTCTTCCTTTAAAACCCCTCAATTGTATTGTATGAAACTTACCCCTAGGTCTTATTTCCCAACAAGATTTTAAAATGCTTGGGATCTGAGATGTGACAGTGCTATGACTAAAGTCAGTTTCTTGAATAAATTGACTTGACTTGATGGAATCTCAGAAGAATGAGTACTGAGAAGCAATGTAAAAAAATTTTTTTTTTGGTCAGGACTAGTGGTTCATTGAGGGTGGGGTGAGGAATTCCTTCATCCTAGATAAGCAATACATTTTTATTTTATACCCTTGAAGAGTTGCCTGGGGCACTGAGAGGGTAATTCATCTCCTCAGGGCTTAGCAGGTAGTAGAGTTATCCCTTCCATATCAGTCTAGAAAATATGTAAAAAAAAATTTGGCTCTCCCTTCATACCAGAGAAGAAGTTTGAATTATTATGTCACTAAAAGATAAAATATGTTGCCATTATGCAATACCATGCATACATTTAATGTATTTCTGAGTTTCTAAACTTTTTCTGTGTCATCTGCTAGCCTTCATTTATCATCTGTGGCTTCCACAAAACTCCCATGAAATTATCATTTAATTTCTAATGCTGACCTGTGATATATCAGAACCACGATAGGGAAAGTCATGATATGGAAGGGATAATTGTATTTGTCTGAGGCAGGGCTTGAACCACTATCTCCTGTCTTCAAAGCTTGCTGTCTGTCTACCAACTACACTGTATCTCAATGGAAGTAATAATAATATTATTATGTTTCAAGGGATTGAAATGTGCTTTAGAAAATTGATAAACATTTATTAAGGGCCTGCTGTGTGCCAGGCATTGTGGTAAATACTTGAGATGAAAAGACAAAATTAAATAGTCCTGGGGCATGGTTAAATGGTGCAGAGAATAGAGCACCAGCCCTGGAGTCAGAAGGACCTGAGTTCAAATGTGACCTCAGATACTTGACACACTTACTGGCTGTGTGACCTCAGGCAAGTCACTTACCCTCGATTGCCCTGCCTTCCCCCCTCCCAAAAAAAGCAAAAAAATAAAATTAAATAGTCCTTGCTCTCAAAAAGCTTACAGGGAGCTCAAAATCAGGGAGATAAAATGTTCACAAGTGTATATAGAATAAATAAAAGATAAATACATGGTAATTTAGGAAGGGGACTAGTAGTTGGGAAGTCCTGAAGGAAGTGAGAAATTCTAGGAAATGGAGGTGAGGAGGGAATGCATTTGAGGGACAAGGAGGATCAGGGCAAAGGCATAAAGATGAGTGCTATGAGGAACTCAAAGACCTACATTTGGTTAGATTAGACCAGAGAGTGGTCCTCACAACAATTTTGTGACATAGGTGATAAAATGACCCCCGTTCTATTCATGAAGATCTTGAAGCCCAGAAAGTGATTTGTATGGGGTCACACAACTAGTAAACAACTGAATTTGAACCTAGACTTCTTGACTCAACAGAATCAGCTAACATCCTTATAAAGATAATAATCCTTTGCTAGTCTCAGTGCTGAAAGAAAGAAGTTGGTTTTAGTTTCTCCAGGAACAAATTTGTTTTTTCTTTCATCAAAATGACTATTGGTGGATGCTCTTGCCTCTGTAATAGGGCTTGACCAGAAAACTGCATATCCTCTGAAGGCAAGGAAAGAGGAAGTAATGGCAGATTCAGAGACATCTTTTTTGCTGAAGGGAATCTAACTGGCTAAAATTCCAATAATTAGGGCAGCTAGGTGTCAGTGAATAGAGCACCAACCCTGGAGTCAGGAGGACCCGAGTTCAAATTCAGCCTCAGACACTTAACACAAAACCATCTGTGTGACCTTGGGCAAGTCACTTAATTCCAATTGTCCTCCCTTCCCTGCTCCAAAAAGCAAAAAAGTAATAAAATCCCAATAATTTCTTGCTAGTGGCTGAGAGCTCTAGGATACAAATTAGACTGACTTCCTGTTCTGAATAGGGTTGAAAAATGGAAGAGAAGTCTCCAGTGTAGAGGGCAGATACATGGTGCCGAGCAGCCTAGTTAAGTAGGATGACTACCCGCCTCAGATGGAAAGCACAGTAATTATTCCAGGTAATTTTTTCTTTGTTTGTTTTACCTTTTAATCCCATTGAGGTCTTCTGGCTGACTGGGGTGTAGGAAGCTAAAGGTTGTCCGAGGATGTTCCTCCTTATGAACTATCTCCATCTACTCAGTGCTACTTAATCTGGCCCCGAATAAAGGAGAAACAATGTGGCCTAACAGGTCTTCTCCCTCTCTAGTTTCCATGTACTTGCTCATAAAATGAATCATTTTGTATACTCTGCCCCCTCCTCCATGTCTTAACCTCCCCCATCCCTCCCTCTTTTTAGCCTGTTGACAGAGAGAAGGGGAACAATATTCCACTTGTGAGTGAAAAGAGGACACAAGATAGAATGGTTTAGAAACTGAAACAATGGCCCCCCGAATAAAGGGCTTGCTCTTGGCTTCTTGTGCCCTGCACCCCACAGTGCTTTTCTGAACTACGTCAAGACTCTTTCCTTCATCCATTTATCCAGGGAGTCAGGGGCAGCTTCTGTTGAATGGCTTTTAAATTTCTACAGATCTCACTATCAATTAGAACATCACAGATTAAAAAAAAGGGGGGGAGTTGCCCCAGGAAAGAGAGAGGTAAAACTTCCATACGAATAACATGGAAAAAAGGAAAAGGAAAAAGAATGGGTTGCTGTTAAATTCACAGGCGTTAGTAGTATATTTTGAATACTAGAGTACTAGTCATATTAAAAATAAAAAACAAAACATTGCTATAGTGTTGAGAGTTCTAATCCCTGAAGAGGATTTAAAGTAGATGAGGTCCCAGCCTTGTGCTGGCAGTCTAGGATAAACAAAACAAAACAATCAATAGAGGAGAAGGATGATACAGCTGGAGGAGGAAGAATTTGATAACCTCAGGCTGCATCAGCTGGGAGAAAAAGGTCCACTTCACAGCCACCTGCCAACTTGCTTTCAAATTCTTTTCAAATTCCCACTGGGTAGAATGGGGGAAGAGAAAGAGGAAAAGGTCCTTTACTTATTAAAAGCCTCCACCAGATCACACAGCTTACTAGCTTCTTAGGAGGGGTTGTCTGATTTGCAATTTGAATGGACAAGGTTCCCTAAATACTCCTTCATTTGAGTTTTATTACAGCCAGACCATAAATGGGATCTCTCAACTAGACGGCAGATCCTACCAGGGCAGGAACCAGATTTCTGTTTCTTTTACGTCCCACCCCAGGATGTTTTAATGTATGCAACAGTTTATACTGCCTTGTATTTGCATACTGCTTCATGTTTTCCAAAGTGCTATTACACACACACACACACACACACACACACACACACACACACACACCCACACACACACCTTTTTGTACATATATCTGTGTATATCTACATATATGGCTTATTGGTTTCTCACTATTAGGTGGGCCAAAGCAATGTGGTCCTAGAGACTTGTCTCATAAGTCATAGCCTTGTCATTTTGTTTATTATTGCTTTGTGTCTCACCACTGTCCAAAAACTCTGAATGAATAATTAAGGGTGGCCTGAAGAGAAGTCTCAGTTGTTATGATTTTTTTCAGGCAGAGTGAAAATTATGAACTAATAAAAGCAGAGATTGCTTTTCTTACTGTCCTCATTTTATAGGCGCTAAAAATAAGGCAGGAAAATGGGAAGAAATTTGCTCAGGGGTCACACAACCAGTTAGTGACAGAATTAGCAATAGATTTCAAGTCTCCCTAAACCTGATCCATACCACATAGCTATTATTCAATAAACCTATTCAACAAATGAAGTTAATGTACTCACCCCTGTGTTTAATTTTTTTTGTTGTTGTTTTTTAAAAAGCAATTGGGGTTAAGTAACTTGCTCAAGGTTACACAGCTAGTCATTATTTATGTGTGGGTGCTCGTTTTCTGAGGCCGGATTCGATCTTGGGTCATCCCAACTCTGAGGCCTGTGCTCTTACTCACTGTGCCACCTAGCCGCCCCCCTGTGTTTAATTTGTATAGGGGACAGGCTATGTCAATAGTAAATTGCTGGTTTAAAAGTTTCCATCAAAAACATTTGTCATGCTTAATTTTATCAAAAATATTTTTAAAGAAGACCAATATTCTGAGAGTTAAGAGTACAATAGTATTCTATCATAATCATATACCACAACTTGCCTGAAGCCACTTCTTCCACAAAGGCTTCCTAGATCCATCCTCCATAGCTCTCAACTAAAAATGATTTCTCCCTTCTCATAGCACTTTCTCTAAATTCCTCCTTTCCTTTTATCACATTCTATCATGTTTCATATTTGTGTACATTTCCTATCCTCCACTTCTCAACCATGTCTTCAATCATGGTTGCTTTAATTTCAGATTTGCCACTTGGAAAATTCTTCAGTCAGTTCCTGACTTACCTTTTTGGTATTGTCTTTATGGCTAATGACAAAGTTTTAAATATATTATGCATGTATTGATGAGAACCATATCTAAAACTTTGTAGAAAACATGGATAGGTCATCTCCTACTTGCTGCTTTCACTCAGGAAATCCTTGTCATTTGGTCAAGAAAGTGCAGTCCTACATTATTCTTATAAAATAGAATGGTATCAGCTTCTGCTTTGGGTTGTTCTCTGCTAGAGCATGAACATCTAGATGGCAGGCACTCATAATAGTTACTGACTTGGATTTCATACTGATATGAAGGCAGTATCACTATAGGCTTTGTAGATTTCAAAACCAGAGTTTGATGCAGTGACCTACATGTCTGCCTTACTTCTGAAAGTTTTCTACCATTCTAAGGAATAGTTCAACTATGTCGTACCTTTGCTTTATAAGTCTTAAGGAAAGATCAAGAGATATAAAATAATTTCTACAGGTTACATTATAGCCTCTGTTAAACAGTGATTTCATGAACTACAAGTATTATATCTGTAGGTACACTGTTATCATTCCTTCTAGTATGGTCTTGATCTTTACCCAAGTAAGGGAATCTGTTGAACAAATAATTGTTTTCTGTGTCTACTGACAATTAAAATTCAGGGCCAAATATATCTTAATTGTTTGACATACATTGAATAAATTTACATCTTCCCTTGTAAGGCAACAATTGCTCATTGATTGTTAGACATCAGGACTAAACAACTTCTGAAAATTTTCATTAATAGGGTTCCACAGTAAGAATGTTGGATAAAACCCATCCTGAGATAGATTTTCCTTTGTTTCAGTTTTCATATCAAAGTAAAAGTATTTCATTTCATCTAGGAATTGATTATATAGCAAAGGACACCCCCAGTAGCTATTCCATATAGGTTTCTTCCACCTATAATGCCATGAGCAACAGTAAGACCAATCAATTTTTTCAATTCATCTAATACAATGGACCAATTAGCATTACCTGTTACTTGCTGGACCCTGTACATTTCTGAATGTTTCTAAGCATCGATTAACTAAATAAAATCAAAGAGTAAAAAAAGGGACTTTTCTCTATGACATGGATTGGTGAATATATGATGGGACTAGATTGAAGTATAATAATATTTAGGCCTTGAAGTCATCTTCACCCTGCTTGAAAAGCATCAGCCCATTGCCAACAAGAAATCATCTTTACCTTTCGGATGTTGCAGCTCTTCACCTCTTTTGTTATGAACTTGGGTCAAGTAAGAACTACATTGCTCTTTACCTTTTGTCAGCTCTAGAAAGGACTTCATTGATAGACTCAGCACTGCAATCAGATGAGAAATACTCTTTCTATATCTCATACATAGCAATTGTAAGCATTTATGTCATTGGATTCAGTATCTAAAGTTCACTAACTGATGAGTCAATGGAGATATTTCATGGACAAATAAATGACCCAATGGAAATAAATTTAGGAACATTTCTTTCTGTTCAGAACAAAAGTATAAAGTATTTAAGCATATTGTTCTCTGACTTGTCTGGTTCTTGTGGGTTGTGTAAAATATTTTATTTCTTTTGTTATTTGAAAAGTCTTTAGAATGCTAATCAACCCTGATAACAAAGTCAGGAAGGATAAAATAGAAATACCTGAGCTTTTAAAGTTTCTAAATTTTGTGTGTGTGTCAATTAAAAATGTATTGTCCTTTAAGGTAACCTATTCTCCTTTTGAACAGGTCTAATTTAGGGAAAGCTTTTGCTAACATCAAGCCTTGCGCAGTGGGCTTAGATAACAGTCTTGTTCTAAAAACTTTGTTCACACTATTTACCCAATTCTTGTCCATTCATACCCCACGTCCGTGAAAAATTATATTCCTTTGATAAATATGCTTGTTCACTTTTAAAACCTTTCTTTTTTTTGTTACATTTTTACTAAATGGTATAGTTACATGACTTTGGTCACATAGAAGAATGATTAATCTATTGCTCAGCATTTAACGATGTATTATAGTGATTATCTTAGTACACCTATCACAGTAATTTTTAAAAACACTTTAATATTTTGTACTTATCATGTTATTGTAATATCAGCAACATGACTAGTGGTACTGTTTAAATACAGGGTAGGAAAGTAGGATGAAGAGATAATCAAATGCATGATAGGAGTAGACATGGAAAGTACCCAGACATGGGTAATCCAGGCAGATTTTAGGATCTGAAACCAGGTAAGCAGTCAGGATAGGGCCAGACAGACCTTAAGGCAAGGGGGGGTGGTCAAGAACTATATAGGTCATCAGGCATAAGGCAGACCTCAAAACTGAAGCAGCTTACATTTCAACCAGGGAGTTTCTTAAATGAAATAAGAAATAGGAGAAACAAATCCTAGAGTATGACCAACAGCTAGACTGTATTAAAGAAATGATAAATGGGCAAGCCTAATCAATGTGGGGAATATGAAGTTAAAGAATATCGATATCAATATTCTCTTCCACAAATAAGGACTAATTGCTGATTCATAAGCTTAGTTGCATTATTATGTTTGTTGGTATAATCCACAATTGACTACATTGATGAGTGGCAAATAGTTCATTTAACATAGTAAGATGTCTCTGATTTGAAGTAAGGTGGGGTGAGGGAGGGAATAGAAATGGAGTCTGGATTCAAAACAAATGTGAATAACAGGATTTTTTTTATTTTTACAAAGAAATGTGTTTTTTTCCTTTATCTCCAAGTATACTCAGTAACTCCAAAGGTTAGCAAAATGCTGTTGATTAGAAATCCTTAAAGAATCTGTCTAACTAGATTAAAAATTAATTATAATTAACTCAGTTTATATGTAAATATATACTTCTAAAATGTTTCAGAATAAAGAAAACATTTATTCCAGTCAGTTTAAACATTTCCTCTTTATGGTATCAATTTCCTAAACAGCTATTTTCTTCAGAGTACAAAGTAATGATTACAACATAAAAATTAATGAAGTTTTATATTATATTAAATTGTTTCCTGGTCCTCTTCTGCACCTATAATTAGCCACACTTTTATTTGCTATGCTTGTAAAGCCTATCCTAAATCATACCCACTAATTCTTAAGTTTCACCTAATAACATGCAAAAAATAGATTTATGCCCCTTGCCTTCCTTCCTCTCCCCTCCCCATCTTGGTTCTGCAAATGTTATTGGTTATGGTGATTTTGTTGTTGTTGTTGTTCTGTATCTGAATTTGTTGTTGCTTATGAAATCTTCAACTTCTAAGTGGTCTCTCCACATTACTCATCAGATTTCCTCTGACCTGATAAATTACTCTCTGACCTGCAGAGATTTATTCTTATAACACTAGGTGCTCTCTTGTATTTAAATACTGTGGTACATGAAGAAACACAAAAGAAGAGTTCATTTTTGCTTCTAGGGTTGAAACACTGAATCAGACGTTCTCTGAAAGAAGAGAGAGACAGAGACACAGAGACAAAGAGACAGAGAGAGGGAGGGAGGAAGAAAAAAGGAGGAAGGGAGGGAAGAAAGGAAGGAAAGAAGGAAGGAAGGAAGGAAGGAAGGAAGGAAGGAAGGAAGGAAGGAAGGAAGGAAAGAAGGAAAGTAAGAGTCTACAAAAGTTAACCTGCCCAAGAGAAAATGTTAAGGTGGAATTGGGACTCTGAGGGCTCATCTGGGTTCCTGAAGCAAAATTGTTCCAGAGAAGGCCTGACTTTATGATGGGAGGAGTCACCACTTGTGCAGGCCACAAAAGCCTCCCTCTCTAAGGCCTCCAATTAAACCACAAAGAACAACTAATTTACCTCCTATCAGCAGATTGCTTTGTATTTTCCTAAGGAAGCAGCATATGGGAGCTGCTGGGTGAGGCCTTCCAGTTCAATTAAAAGCAAACAGATAAGCTAGACTTCAGGGCAGGGTTTGGAAAGATAGGACTCCTGTAGCTGTCTGATCTCTTGCCTATGACTTTTCTGAAGTACAACTGACAGCACTAACTAGCAATTACAATGCAGGGGCTGGGGCAGTTGGAACAGGGGTTCAAACAGAGAGGGGAGGTCCCACTATTTGCATGCGATGAATTATTAAGGGCTGTCAGATGTCAGGATGGGAATCAGTGATATTGTGGTTAAACGCTCACCACATGTCTAATTTGAGCTGTGCCCACTCGCTCCAGCATCAGTGCAAATTAAGACTACATTAGTGCTGGGTGATTCACAGCTGTGCCATACATAAACCTATGAGCTCTGAGGGAGGAGATTTGCATATAAGATGCCAGACAGTGATTATAAGAGGTGCTTAAGTATCTGGAAGAAAGGCACTATATAAATCTAAGGCTTTGCTATTATTTCTATCTTTGTGCTTCAATATAATAATTTGTGAAGTTGACCTCCTATTTAGGGGAATTCAGCTTGAGAAAGGTCATAGGAAGAGACCTTAGAGACCATGTAGTGCAAAACCTTCCCCCCCCCCCCCCCCATCTTACAGATGAGAAAGCTTAAGTGAGCTGATCACATAGCTTGGAAGCAGCAGCCAGATAATTTCAACAGAATCTACATTTGCCTTTATGTGAACAAATAAACATTTAAAATAATTTTTCTGTCTAACTTCAATTCTGAGATAGATCTGTAGTCTTGTCAATGGAGTTATTCCATCCAGCAGTGCAACTCGAAACCCATCCACATCTCATCTCATGTGACAATTTTTTGTATTCTCAGTATTCTCATCTATAAAATGTGAATAGTTACAATGCCTGCATCATAGTGTTTTATGAGATGCTACTTTGTAAACTTGAAAGTGCTGTGAAAAGGTGACATTGTAACTATTATTATAGTATCATTATTAGAGAGACGTCTGTTTTTAAAGTAGTCATGATATGTAGAAATGAAGCTTCTGCATTATCTAAAAGCCTTTGTTTTCTCATATTCTTTCTCCTATTACATTTTCTAGAAGTCTTTTGCCATTTTCCACTGTGCCCACTTTTGCACTGAAGTCACTATGTATAGTATGTTTAATTTGGAAGTATATGTAAATTTAATTTGGGAGGACCTATCATGTCTTTTTCAGAATTTCTTTATTGCTCTTTCCTCTCTAAGAGATGGTATAAGATACAATTAACTTCAGACTGATCTTTTTGAAAATATTTATCTTGAGCATGATCAAGCAGTATTACTAGGCATCCCAGCAAATGATTTTTGTGCATGTGCCTTTGGACCTATTATAAAGTCATTCTATCAAATCTTATTTGCCTCTTCAATGAGAACTGGTGGGCCAGTCTTCCATTTGGTTCCTTTTTGTCTTTATTTATATAGAGAAAGTCAAGACTTATAGGATTCATTTTTTTTTGGTCATTGGAGAAGGATATCACATTTAATAAGGGTTAACATTAATGTTCGTAGGTGTGAAAATGATGTGATTTTTTGCATTCTTTGCTTCCCTTTCCACCATTTCTGCCATTGTCATTGCAGCAGAAGTGAGTCACATAGGATTGAGGGCCATTTTGTGTAGTCTCTATGTCATGGCTTGTCATAGCCAAATAATTTATTACCATGTGGCCAGCCTACTGGTGATAAATCTCTGACCTTAACTAGATTAGTCCTCAAAAAAATAGATGTAATCTATTACCAGAATCATATTTGAAGACTTTCTAGCATGGTAGAACCTTCTAGAATTTCAGTTTTATGGGAGTTGTCTTTGAGAACCCAGGGTCACCTGCATACCACTGTAAGAAATCAGAGAAGAGCTTTGTAGAACCACTGGACATTGTAAGCAGGGAGATGTGTGTTTGCAGGATGGTAGTTAACTTAGATATTGAAGCCTCTGAGGATGATGGTAAAGGAAGATGTAGAGAAAAAGATGGTAAACCAATAAGATCTATCACTTTCTAGTAAATATGAGGTCTAAGTAAGTGTTGAATCTTCATATAGGCATGTTGTGACTTAGGTATCCAGTGATACTGGTATGTAGTGAAAGCAACCATTGACAGATGGAGGTAAACACATTTTTTTAATGTAATTGCATCCCCCCACCCCATGAACTAAAGCTATAGCAGCTAATTAATCTGTGACAGATATTTCAAGAAATTTAAGTAGTTCAGAGACAAAAAATAACAAGAATTCTTCATTTTAAAGGAACAAATTGTAGAAAAGATGAAATTTATTTCCTGCGGCACTATAAGCAAGCAAACATAAAAGATCCTCTCTAAATACTAACTTAGGACATAATTTTTTCTTTAATGTTACTTTTGTCACTATGTGTAAAGCCTGTGCTTGGTTTGGAGGGAGGCATCTCCCCCACCCCTACTCCCTTTCTTTGTATCACTAGCCCTTATTATAGGGCCTGGCAAACAGTAGGTGCTTAATAAATACTTGTTGACTGTTGACTGACTTAAAGGTGAATTGAGTACTTAGAGGAACTGGTAGGTAGTGATAGTGAGTTTAAGAAAAGGAAGAAAAGGGCATCAATTGAGTACTTAGAGGAACTGGTAGGTAGTGATAGTGAGTTTAAGAAAAGGAAGAAAAGGGCATCAATTAAACATTAAAAATATATAAAAGCAGAAGGAAGTTCAGAAGGGGTCACAGACAAGCAGAGGAGTTTGTTCACTTTTGAATTAAAAATAATATATACTTAAAACTGAGGCATATATTTCACAAAAGTTCAGTTACACATACAACTCTTTCCTGTTCTTTATATATTGAAATTCTTGTGTTTGTTGCATTCCTAATAAAAAAGAAAAATAGTATTTAGTTCCTTTCATCAGGGAGCTTATAACAGTGGGGAGAGGGGAGAAGACATGATTTTAACTGTCTCCAGTTATGGTCCCTTTTCAGTTCTCATCCTTTTTATTCTTTCTGTGGCATATACCACTGTTGACTGTCTGGATATTATTTCATTTTTAAGTTTTCAAGACACTTTTCATTTTTGGTTGTTCTACCTATCCAGCTGTTGCTTCTCAGGCTCCTTTATTGGCTCATCATTTATGTCACTCTCTGACTGGGTGTTTCTGGATCCTCTTCTTGCTCTCTTACTTGGTGACCACACCAGCTTCCTTTGGTTTAAAAATCATCTCTATGCAGATGGCTGCAAGATGTATATACCCTGTCCCAGTCTCTTGAGCTCATTTGGCTCCACTTGCCTTTTGGACATTTTGAATTGCATGTTCTGGGGAGATCTCAAAGCCAGCATATTACAAACTGAACTCATGATCTTTAACCTGTTGGGAGTACCACCATCTTTCTAGCCTCTCAAATTCATAACTTCATCCAATCAGTTGACAAACTTTATTGTTTCTACCATTATATCTTTCCTATTTGTCTTCTCACTATTCAAATAATCAGTATCTTGGTTTAGGTCCAGATTACCTCTCATATGCCTCTTAATTTGTGTCCCTATGTCAAGTCTTTCCCCCTTCCAATTCGTCCTCCTTTGTTGTGTTCAAAACAATTTCAACCAAAACAAAATTCCTTAGAGTCTATAGGGAATTCATCTTCCTTTTGAACTCTGATAAAAAAATATGGAATACAAAATAGAACTTGATAAGGAGATTGAGTTCATTAAGCTGGATGACTTCCAAGATTCCTCCTAGCTCTGGTTATACAATTACATTCCCTTTAACAAGTATTTATTAAGCACCTGCTATATACTAGGGGCTGTACTAGGTACTCAGGATACAAAAACAAAAATGAAATAGTTTTATTCCCTCAAGTAGCTTATATTCTACTGGAGTTTTATCTAAGAGCATTAGGGAGTGTAAAGCCAAGCACCAGCAGAGGACTCCTGCTGTGAATAGCTTTTTAAGGTTCTGATTATACAGTATAGTGAGCACTCTATTCAGTAACAAATCAGAGCAAAACATTCAGAGAAATCAAGGTACAGCATTCACAATGTTACAACTTATCACAGAAAATCAAAACACAGCATTCACAACACCTTATCACTAAAATGGCCACATAGTTTTCACCACAGTGGTCACAAAGTTTTGAACAAAGAACAATCATTTAGTAACTCAATCACTTAATCATCCTTAAGGAGGCTTGCCTCCTTATACTACACACACACACACACACACACACACACACACACACACACACACACACACACATATACAAGGCATTAGCTCCTTCCTGTTTCAGCCAACCCATTCCTGTTACATCAGCAACAGGGGTTCATACCTTCTGTTTTTTTTTTTCTACAGAAGCTTGATTAATTACTATAAGTGCTAAGTACCTCTCAGCTTAGCAATACAAAAGGAACTTCAAATTTCATTGCTATTACAGGGAGGTATAGGTGAATGAAGGAAGACTACATAGAAATTTCAATTGAACTTGGCCTTAAAGAATCATTGGTATTTTATAGGGGAGAGGTATGATGGTGCAGGTGGGAGACAAGGAATTCTCTGTCTAAGGAATAGCATGAGCAGCAAGATTGAAGGAAAGTTGGGAAAGCACGGACATCTCTTCCTCATGCTGTTGTGCTGGATTAGAAGTACTTTCCCCACTAAGAAGAGGCAATGAAGAAAAAAAAATGATACACCAGAACAACAACAAGAAGACAAAAAAAATATCCAAACCCAACACCCAGGCATTGGTTAGATTAAATTGTTTTCAACATTGACAGAAGGATTTAATGAATGGAAGTAGATGTAAACTCAGAGTAGGAATTATTAGAGTGGAAATCAAGTTCAAGGCTAAAAGACTGACTGTTTTCACTGAAGTACCTAGAAAGAAGCATGGGGGAGGGGGGGCAGGGTTGAATTCTAACTGGAACAGCCCAGGCCAACTGCAGGCCAGAGTGATCACATTCTGGTTTTCATTTTCTTTATGTTCTCCAAGTGGGTGACTAGGAAGTCCAAATGATCTGTTAACGGACATATCTCCCAGTGCCTGCCATTTCCAGAGGCTGCAACTAACACAGATTTGACTACAGCCATGGTTCAGAGGGCCACTCAGCAGAAGTTATAGCTGTGTGCTTTGTTCTCTGAGAAAGCGCCGGAACTATTGAATATAATGTATAATGCATGGCACAAGGTGCCTTTCCTTCATCAGGCTTTTGTGTCTGGTTGGTTTAGACTGGAGGCCCTCTGTTCATCACTTATTTAAAGCAATGCTATTTTGCTGTATGTGTGCCCAGAGACTTGGGCCTGGCTAAAGCAGCTTAAGTGCTGCATAAACAATTATCAAACCCCATTACTGCACCAGAACAGTGTTCTTTCAGATAATCAAGCTAGACGGAATTGTGTCTTGGTGGCATCTGAAATTAGCATGGGAAATTATGTCACTCTCATATAAATCTGTTGGTGTTCTTTTTTCTCCTCGTTGGATCATGGTTTGTTCCATGGCTATAGTTTGGGTTGTCTCTGTCTTTGGGTTGCCTCTTTGTTCAGAAACAAAGATGGTCTCGGCCCTTCTGCTTCATGAAGTTTTTGGCTATGATTTATGATGTCTCTGTTAAATAGAATTATATGTGCTGGCTTTCATGGTGGTATGTGCTGGAGAAATATTGGTGCGGAAAAATATAGATGGTTTTCCATTGTCTCCCAGATCTTACCACTGGCTTCATCTGAGAAGGGCTTAACATTGTTACCCAGATTACAAATGCTGAGTCCGTTTTCACTTAGTAGTGAAAAGATAGTTGACAAAGGCTGCAGGGTGGCAGCTCAGACCTGATGTGCTCAATAGGCACAGGTACAGGGGTTAGTCAGTCAATAAGCATTTATTAAGTGCCTTCTAGGTACCAGGCATTATATTAATAATTACAGATTTAAAAAGGCAAGAGACAGTTCCTATCCTCAAGGAGTTCACATTTGATGGAAGAGACAAGCAGATAAATATGTACAGACAAACTATATGTAGGATAATTAGGAAATAGTTAACAGAGGGAATTAAGAGGGGTTGGAAATGGCTTCCTGTAAAGAGTAAGATTTTAACTGGTACTTGAAGGAAGCCAGGGAAGTCAGGAGATGAAGAGGAAGAGGAAGAGCATCCTAGGCATGGGGGGCAGGGGGAAGTCAGCGAAAATGCCCAGAGCTAAGAGAGGGATTGTCTTGATCATGGAATAGAAAGGTCAGTGTGAAGCCCAGAATGAAGAGTACATTCAAGGAATAAGCTATAAGAAGATTAGAAAGGTAGGAGTTATAAAAGGCTTTGAATACCAAATGGAGGATTTTGTATTTGATCTTGGAGGTGATGGAACCACTAGAGTTTATTGAGGAGGGGAGTTACATGGTTGGATCTGAGCTTGTGGAAAATCACTTTGGCAGCTTAAGTGAAGGATAGACTGGAGTGGGGAGAGACTTGTGGCAAGCAACAATTACAGTAGTCCAGGTATGAGGTGACAAGGGCTGTATCAGAGCAGTGACAATATCAGAGGAGAGATGGAGGCATATTCAAGAGATTTTACAAGGAGCAAATGGACAGGCCTTGGCAACAGATTATATGTAGGGGCTAAGAAGAAATAGTGAGGAATTGAGGATTACACCTAGTTTCTGAGTCTAGGGGACAGGGAGGATGGTGGTGTCCTTGACAGTAATAAAGAAATTTGGAAGAGGGGAACTTTTAGGGAGAAGGATAATGAATTAAGCTTTGTACATGTTGAGTTTAAAATATCTACTGGATGTCCAGTTTGAGATGTTTGAAAAGCAGTTGGATCTATAAGACTAGAGGTGAACAGAGAGATTTGGGGGTAATCCACTCAACTTCTCTAGACCTCAGTTTCTCATCTGTGAAAAAGAGATGGTCAGGCTAGGACAATTTAAATTTTAGGAGAGGAGAGGGGAATGTGAAAACCATCAGCACAGAGATAATAATTAAATCCATGAAAATTGATGAGAGCATCAAGTATAGAGGGAGAAGAGAAGAAGGCCCAGGACAGAGTCCTGGGGGACATCTAAGATTACGGGGAGTGACCTGGATCAGGATTCAGCAAAGGAGAGTGAGAAAGAGCAGACTGATAGGACAGAGGAGAACCAAGAAGGACTGATGTCCTGGAAAGCTAGAGAGAAGAGAGTATCAAGGAGAAGATTGTGATCAGATATCAAATGTTAGGCTGGTTTTTCAAGTCCTAGTGATGGTGGCCAAAGTCTGTCCTTGGCCTCACCACTTCAGGCTTTTTTAGATGCCTCATGGGATCTTTTGTGCCTCAACAATAATACCATATCTTACTTCTTTATCATGGTGTATAGCTTACAAAGGCCTTTATAAGTGCCCTTTCTAAAAAAAAAAATCACTTCAAGTGCTATCCTATATATAGTTTCTTTTCATTCTTATGACAGTCCAGAGGAACTAAGAACAGGTGTTATTAGAGGCAGCTTGAATAAAGCAGAAGACCTGGAGTCAGAAAAACCTAAATTCAAAATCAGCTTTAACACTTACTAACCGTGTGACCCCATTTAACATCTGCCTGACTCAGTTTCCTCATCTGTAAAATAGAGTAATAATGGGACCTACCTTCCAGGGTTGTTTTGAGGATAAAATTAGATAATGTTTGCAAAGTGCTTAGCACAGTGACCGACACAGCAGGTGTTTAATAAATACTTATTTCTTGAAAAATGCACTGAACTTGAAGTCAGGAAATTATTCTGAGAGCTTTTTAGTTCTCTGGTCAGAGTCTGTTACCCAGCCTCTGTGAACCTCAGCCACTTAATTTATAAAGCATAGACAATATCTTTCATTACTTACCTCACAGGTATGATTGTGAAGAAAATGTTTTATGAAACTTAAAACAATAAATAAAATTGACATGATGATGATGATGATGATGATGGAGATGATAATGAGGAGAAAGAGGCAAGAGAGGTTGGCTGACTTGCTCAAGTCTAAGTGGTAGATCAGAACAAAAACTCAAGCCTTCAGACTCATCATCAGGCATTATTTCTATTCTATTATCTCTCTAAACCACTTTTCCTTCTACCTACCCTCTGTTTTTCCTATTTCCACCCTTCATTACTTAACTTTCTATCTTTCTGTTGCAAAAGGACTTTGCCATGATCTTAACCAATTTTTTCATCACTGCCAGGCCACTGCTGGGCCAGGGGGTTGGGATAAGAGAATACAAGATGGATAGGCTAGTAAAAAGTTTCCAGGTTATTGAATTTTTTTGTAGACTAATAGCTCCCCCCCCCCCGCAAATATTCAAGGATTTGGGCTTTGTTATTAACTTGTTAGATTTGGCACAAGTCACTTAATTTCTTTATACTTTAATTTCCCATCTGTATAAAGAGAGAATTGAGCTAGGATAATTTTAAAGTTACTTTCAGCTCTAGATCCCTATGATAGGTTTTGATGGCCAGCAAAAAGTAGACATATTTAAGTAGGCCTTTTAATACATAGAGTCTTCTCTGGCACTCTCCTCCAAATCTTCAGTTTGAAAATATTCAACTAAAATTTTGTTTTTACATGTAATTTGGGGAAAAATACAAGAGAGAGAATATTCAACTCATTGCATAAATAGTCCAGTCTATGCACTGTCCTCCTTGTAGCTCTAGCATGTGAAGATGTAAATGAATAGTTCTAAATAGACTATTAGGAGAGAACTTTTACCATATGTTCCCTCCACCCCCAAGAACACTTTCTGATTAAAATTAAAAACTGCAGCTTTTGACATAAACACTTTCTCCAAAAGCAAACAGATAAGTAGTACAAATCATTCGAAGGGGAGGTTTAGAAAGACTTGCTGGTTTTCTTAGGCTGTCCTCTTGCTTTCAGCTAAAGGGGGAGAGAAAGTGGTCTCTGATACCTCACCTTGCCATATGAAATGCACATTGGTCTGACATAAGCAATTAGCTGTCAGGTGCTAGGCTTTGCAATCAGAGGCCAATTTTCAGATTAGTGCTAATTGCAGGGTGGGCTGACTGCCTTAGCTCCCAATCCCCTAGTTGGCCTTCAACAGTGGGAGCATGGGAGGGTGAGGGCTCCCGGTCTCCAGCTTGCTGGCAGTTTGACTGTAGGCTAAAGTAATGGAGCTGGCAGGGTGGAATCAATTACTGGCCAATGAAGATTTTCCCACAGGTTGGGGCTTGGGAAAAAGGGCCTTTCCTGCTGCCTAGACAGCTGGCATAGACTGTCCACTGGGAAAGGAGCCTACGGAATGAGAGAAAGAGGGACAGTTCTCAGTGATAAACTGGTGACAGACTATAAATTATGAAAGGGGGATTTGGCAGAGGATTAAGTTTGCTACCTCTGCTTTCCCTCTTGTGCTATCCTTGTTTTATGCCTTTTTGAGTTACCCAATTCTCTGAAGATCCAGCTTCCCAACTAAAAGCAGCATGGGAGGAGAAAAAGCCCAAAGCCAAGGGTTTTTGTTTGTTTTGTTTTGTTTTAAATGGGTCTTGACCCAAAAGGAGGAAGAAAATGGAAATTGTAATACTGAAGTTTGAAACTTTGGGACATAAGTTAAATTGCAATTAGTGTAAGGAATTAATTGTTCTTAGATTCCTTTTGGTTCAGTAGGTGTTACTTCCTTATAATGGCATGACATTCTGGGGATCCACTTAGATTTCAGTAGTGGTGCTTCAAAAGGCTAAAGACATTTTATTTAGACCCTAATTAGTATAGGGCTAAATTTTGAGGATGCATTGTCAAAACACACCATTTGGGTCTTTTCTGTTCAGGAAAAAGAATTCAAACTACTTGTTTTGTTCTCACTTCACTGCTACAGAGTGTGGCTTGAGTATGACTTTCAGCAAGAAACTCATGAAGTGAGGCTGTCCCTCACATGTAGCATGAGGATGTCATGTGGCTCAAAGGGAGGTAAAATACACATCTTGTCTTGTCTTGTCTTCCCCCACTCTTCTCTAAGGGAGACTTTAATTCCTGCCAAGAAAGAAGCAGAAGGTTGAGGCCAGGAGTTTAGCCACCCTGAAATTCAGAGAGAGTGGGGGTATTAAGCTAGAATTATATCTGTCTGCTGCCTTAAATTTTGTCTAGGAGATGTGGATTTCAGGTTCAGGCTAAATTTCTGCTTGCTGTTCGTTTATGGAGGAAGGAGGACCCAAACTTTATATTCAAGTCTTGGCTTCCTTTCCACCAAATACCAGTTCTACAATGAACACACACATAGCCAATGGGGAAAAAAACCCTCAGCATTTATATGAGTCAATAACAAAAGAGAATTCAGAGAAAGTACAGATAGGAGAATATATACCAGACAATACAGAGTGAAAGAGCTCTCCCATCAAGAGTAAAGTAATTTAACTCTCAGCAGAAAGTCCCAGATTTCACCCAAAGTGAAAGAAATTCCCCCAAATCTCTTGTGTAGCAAGCTGGAGAAAGGGACATGATGGAGACTTCTAGCTCCTCTGTCAGCTTCTCAGTCATATTTTCCCTTAAGTAACCTTAAGTGGAGTTGGCTTTGTCTACCTCTTTTCTTTCAAAGCTAGAAGCCAGATGCACCCAAAGGCCAAAGACACTTTAGAAACAGGAGTATGTTAAGACTGAATCTCTCTTCTTTCTAATTCCATCTGACTCCTCATATGACCACAGAGCATTGATCTCCATCAGTGAGGAGAATCTCATACAAATGACCTTTAGAAAGGAGTTATATTCCTCCTCTAGGCTGAAACTCTTTGTAATCCCTTGCAAAGATCAGCTGTGGCAAAGCAATGAGGTTGATTTTTTGGCATCGCAGGCAACCAACTTTCAATTCCATTGAAACTAAAATAAAACAAATGCATATTAACACATATGGTAGGCATAGCACATACAGAGCATCACCTGGGAGGATCCCACAGTGACAACATGCCTAACTACATGCAGAACATAACATATACACATTTCAAAAGTGCATATATATTCATTGTACATAGCAATAAATCAAAAGCAATAAACTTGGCTAACAAAGTAAAGCTAACTAGTTGTAACAACACTATCAATAGAGCTATATATAAAATACAACTTAACTATAAGCAATAATGTGTGCACAAAACAATTAACAGACCCTGACATAGCATGACCATAGCACAAAACTTAGAGGACCATGACAGCAATATTATAAAAAACAAACAAAAAACCAAAACTACTCAAACATGCAGTAATTCATATGTACACCAGTAATTGATGCCATTCCATGTAAGGCACATTTCACCTGGGCAATCACTAGTATTATTCCTTAGATATATGTGTAACTATACCATCAGGTTTACCTGTAACATCATAATTTAGCTTAGTGACCTCTCTAAAAGGCTTAGTTCTCTCATCACTGACTGATTTCTCAGTTCCTATACCAGAGCTAGTAGTTGGTATGGGCTGACTGTCAGATTCACTATTGGCTTGTTTGTCTACAGCTAAAATGGCAACCATATCAGGCTGACTACAAGTGTGTTCCTGCTCTATGGGTTGAATTAGACCCTGCTAGTCTCTGTAGCAGTTTTGGGCAGGAGAGGAGTTGCTTTGGGTTGTTTTTCTGCCCTGTAACACACAGTTTCCTTCACAGGATGCGTCACTTTCAGTACCCACATCTAGGTTAGAAAGTCTTTGGATAACTGCTGAACAGTCTTTCTTTCCTAGGTGAGTGTCCATCAGTTCTCTCTACCTTCTCATTAGAAAGTCCAGCTAATTCTCCTGTGGACATTAGTAGGTGGTTGCAGTGAATAGTCCTGATAGAGCCCTCTCCGTTCTTTCATTTTGTAAACAGGCAAGATGCTGAATGACTTTGTATGTAGTAGTTTTCCATTGTGAACCCCTTGAATGCCAGACTTTCTCAGCAGAACTCTGCTTGCTTGTTGAAGGTCTTGACACCATCCCTTGGCATCATAATATCTTTTTTTAATCACAGATCTTAAGAGGTGAAGCTGTAGCTTGTTGATGGGCATCTCTCAGCTTCTCCTGTAACTGAGAGATGTATTGAGTGTGATTAGCTACATCACTTCCTTCATCTAAGGTACCAAAACATAAAGCAATAGACAGGCGTGGTTCTTGCCTAAACATAAGCAATTATGGTGTAGCATCATTCCTGGTGGCATTGTATGCATATACTAGAAATGTTACATGTTGACTCCACTGAGCCTTTTGTTCTGGTCTCAAAATTCCCAACATGGTTCAACAGTGTGTGGTTTTCCTTGAGTATAGAATGTATATAGTCCTTTAGTTTATTTAATACCTGCGAAGGCCAACAGTTCCTTGAATAGCCTGCTCTCAAAATCTCTTCTTTAGCCAGAGTGGATCCTGGTAGAGAATCCATATATTGAAAAATACTTTCATTATAACACTTAACAGTAGTTGTTGCTTTTATGGTTTCTGAGTATGTTTATGCATACCCAGTGAAATGTCACCATCAAGATATAACTCATATTTTTATTGTCTTCTCTCAGGGATAGAAAGTCAATACAGAAAATTTTGCAAAACCTTGCTGGTACTTATGTGCTTCAAGTAAACAGAATGAGTTGCTAACATTTTCCTTGTACATATCTGGAGCATTTTACACTTCTTGATAACATTTGTAGTAGGCCAGTAAAATCAGTTTCTTGCAGCTCTAGGGTCCTTTCTTGATGCATATGTCCAAAGTCATCATGTAAGGTATGTAAGGTTATTGAGTGATATGCTTTGGGTAGTACCAGCTGCTTCCTGGTTCCATGTGTGGGATCACTCACAGTATGATAACAATACTCCATTGCAAGCTGTTTGTTGAGAAACAGTACCTGACCCTTCCCATTCTGCCTCTTATGTTTGTTTTGTAAGTTATTTACAACAGAGTTCAGGATTGTGTAAACGGTATCACTGACTATTCAAAAGCAAAGAGTCTACATAAGATAAGATGTTAAAATTAATTCAGCAATGAAATAAACATTTCAGAAGAAATTTGGCAGGTTTTGGGATGAAATGTTCAACTATTCAACTTTCCATGAGATGTCATTAAAACAAGATCAGAAATTCAAACCTAGAGAATTAAGCTTCATATAAAAATTCCAATGAGTGCCAGGCCAAAGAAATACTAAATACTTATACATAAGAGTATTTTCTTAATGGCATTATTGTCTATTTTCTTCTGTTCCTTCCCATAGGAAACCAAAACTAACACTTAAGTGCTACCAAAATTTTCCCCTCTGTCCTCTTTTTAACACATCTAGCTCCCATTAATCTTGTTTAGAGTTTTCTCTGTATAATTAAAGGTAGAATTTGATTTCAACAATGGTGAAAAAATTAACATAGGTTACATAATGAATAGAAGAAGTGGAAAGTCTGAATTAGACTGTGTGACAAATTTTGCTGTTTATAAAGTCTCTTAGAAACTTCATGATGTAGAAATAGGAGAAGGAAAGAAGGTGAGATCTACCTGTGCCTACCCCCTACAACCATATGTGAGAACTGTCTTTCCCTCACCCATCTGATGTTCCTTGCTCCTGAAAAAGGTTAAAACAAATCTCAGAGGACCTTCCCCATATGCCCTATTAAAGGGGAGGGTACTTGAACTGGTGTTTCTTCTCAACCCCTAATTTTAGGTATCTTTTTCCAAATTGCACCTGTGACAATGGGGACCAAATGTTATGTGAATGTTCCTGCCCAAGCTTCACAATGAAGGTTTTGTGATGAAAGTCACATTGTGTGGTGTGCTGGGGGAAATGACATGGAATCCTGAATTTTGCTCACTGGAGTGAGGAATGATGTCAACAGCTGCTTTTTAATAAGCTCTCCCACTATGCTGAAATGCTGGGCTGCTAAAACTAAAATTGGAATTCTAAAATCAGAGATGCCCTGCAGCTTGTGTTAGCTGGTGTAAATTAGCTTTGGAGAGGGCAGAGTAGAATAGTAGAAAGAGTGTTGAACATGGGGTCACAAACCCTAAGTTTGAACCCTAACTCTACTATCACCTATGTGATCTTGGGCAAATTATTTCACCTCTCAGGGTCTCAGTGTCGTAATTTGTAAAATGTGGGGTTTTGTAAAATAGTATGAAAGAAGAAAGAAGTGATAATAAAATTCAGAAATGACTTGCTCAAAGACTAAGTAGAAAACATTGCAAATAGAATTTAGGAAACATGGTATCCAGTATATTTTCCTTTTTTCTTATCTCCATAACCTTCGTTTGGAGACTAGGTTGTCTTTAAATTAATTTATAGCTTTCCATGTGGTTTTGGATCTGCAATTATGGTGGGTAAGGACTTAATAATTGATGCAATTGATAATTACCATAAACCAAAATTCATGTTGCATTAATGAATATAGCAATGCACAATACATTGTGAAAGCTGCCTTATACAACTGTAATAGTCTATTGTTAATGGAACAATCAGCTTCATAATTGTAAGATGAGGTGGTGTGACCAGACAGTTTGGGTGTGAAAAAGATCTAAGGCTCTTAGTGGACTTCACTTTCAATGAGTCAACAGTTAGATATGACATAAAAAAAAAGTTAATGAGATTTTTTACTTCATTACAAGTCATGGCTTCCAGCAACAGAGGTCATCCTTTCCTATAATGCCCTGTTTGGAATGCATCTTAGGCAACCTGTTCAGTTCTGGGGACCACAGTTTAGGAAATACATTGATATATTAGTAGCAATCAGAGAAGGGTGAATAGGATTGTAAAAAGCCGCAAGATCATGCTTATATAAAGATTAACTGAAGGAACTGGGGTTCTTTAGCCTGGGAAAGAAAGGTGAGACTGTCTGCAAGTATTTGAGAGCTATTAGGTAGAAAAGGGGCCAGTCTTGTTCTGCTTGGCCTCAGAGGGTAAAACTAGAAGCAACGAGTAGGAGTTGCAATGAAGTAGATTCAGGCTTGTAACAAGGGAAAACTTATGATTACAGTTATCCAAAAGTGTGCTCTCCCATGCAAGGTCTTTAAGCAAAGACTGAATGATCGCTTGTCTGCTATATTGTAAAAAGCGAAGCTTGTTCAGGTTCAGTCTTGATTAGTTGGCCACCAAAGTCTTTTCCAATTCTAAAATTTTATGATTCTTTGTGATAATTGCAAAAGTAGATAATTTGCTATGTAAAGGTAAATTTTTAAAAATAGATGGTATATGTGGATGCATTATTAAAGTTTTTATAGCAATAATAGTAATAGTTAGCATTTATATAGTGTTTTAAGATTTGCAAAGTACTTTACATTTGTTAATTCATTTTATTCTCATAACAACCCTGTGAGGTGAGGACTATTATTACTCTCATTTTAAAGTTGAGGAAACTGAGACAGAAATTTAAGTAACTTGCCCAGGGTCATGCAGCTAATACATTTCTGAGCAAAGATTTGAACTCAGGTCTTCCTGACTTTAAGTTCCCATACTCTGCCTGCTACACTACTACCCAGCAGCCCTTTAAATACAAGATTATCTGAGAAAATTCACTATTTGAATAAATTACCTTGTTAAATCAAGTCAAATCAACAACCATTTATTGAATGTGTACCAGGTACTAATAGAAGTGCTGGGAATACGAATACAAGCAAAAAAACCCAAACAAACCCAGTTACTATCTTCAAGGTGTTTACATTCTAATGGGGGAACATTTTCATGGGGACATGGTGGAGAAAGTCTGTAGAGTCAACAGTGGAACCCAGAGAGATATGAAGACTTGCCTTGACTTGATATTTTCCTTAAAATAGAGGTTCTGGAGGAGCTGACCAATCAGAAGAAGGGATATAGGGTGGCAGAAACTCTGGGATGAGAAACCTTCTGTGGCATGGTGGAGAAGTTCTGGAGAGTCAGGAGCAGAATCCAGAGTTGTTGGATCAATCAAAATAAAAATTCAATCAAAGTTCAATCAAAATATGCATTTGTTATGTACCTTCTGTGTTAGATAGACCTAACATTTTAGATTGCCAGGATCTTTTTGGGTCTTAGGTACTGAGCATACAAAAAACTGTGGAACAGTACCTGTCCTAAAGGAACATATTCTATATGGGGAAACAATGTAAATATATACAAAAGAAATACAAGGTAATTGAGAAAGAGAGGCACTAGTAGCTGGGGGTGGAGGGCAATATTGAGAAAGGCCTTACTGAAAATTGTTGAGCTGAACTAAGAAGGAAACTCAGAATTCTATTGGGTGGAGGAAAGAGGGGGTACATTTGAAACATGGGCAACAGCAAAGGCATGGAGACAATGGATAGAATGATGTGTGTAAAGAATAATATAAGAACGGTTGCCAAAAATAGATAAACAGATGATAAAGCTTAATGCAATCATCAGCTTCACAATATTCATGGGAAGGGAGAAGAAGGAAGGCTGATAGCAGCAATTCAGAAAAAAAAAAGATTTGTTTTGTTTTGAGCAGATCACACACTCAATATGAGACAACACAATGATATGGCAGACAAACATCTAATGCATTTTAATAGTGTAATATCCAAGGCTAGAGAGACGAGGAGGTCATAGTCCTTCCATATTTCGCCCTAATTAGACCACACCTAGAATCTTGTATTCTGTCCTGGGCATCATATTTTGAGAAGGATATTAAATAATTGGATAGCATCAAACTTGTTAATTGACAGCTGACATTACCTGAAGAAATATAAAGTTCTCAGTGTTTTGTGTACATCCCCCCCATTTCATTCTTGCAACAACCCTATGAGGTGGGTAGTATTGGTTTCATTATATCTTCATTTGAGGCTCAAAGGATGAATAATTCTTCCTTGCTTTTGGTTGGAGACTGGAATAACAGCATTATAGAAAACCAGAATTGGAAGGGAATCACTTCAGGAATCTACAACCCAGACATAAATAGGAATTCATTCCATGGCATAGCAGACAAATGCTCAGGCAGACTTTGCTTGAAAACCTCTAGATTGGGGGGTGAGAGGAAGGAAAGGGAAGGCCACTACCTCCCAAGGCAGCCTGTTCCATTTTTGGATAGCTCAAAAAAAAAAAAAAAAGAAAATTGGGGCAGCTAGGTGGTGCAGTGAATAGAGCACTGGCCCTGGAGTCAGGAGGACCTGAGTTCAAATCTGGCCTCAGACACTTAACACTTATGAGCTGTATGACCTTGGGCAAGTCACTTAACTCCAATTGCCCTGCCTTCAGCCTTCCAAAAAACCCACCATTTCTGGATAGCTGTCATCATTAAGCATTTCTTTCTTACATTAAGCTTAAATCTGCATTTCTACCACTTCTACCTTTTTCTCCTGTAGGAGCAACCACACTGGCATGCCCAGAATGGCTGCTAGCACAGGTTCTTAGATCTGCTTTACTAGGAAAGATACCTGTTTTAAGGGTCAACAGTCTTTTAAAATTACATTCACTAGTTCAGGGGAAAAGTCAGCGTGCTGAACTTCAGAGAAAATACAAGCAGAGAAATAAAGACTAACAGACAGGGCTCTGACTGCCTGAATCAACTATACACTTTACTTACATCCCTGGATGGAGAGAGCCTCTATATCTGAGAAGTTGGGGAGCTCTGAACATATGGCCACTCAGAATCTCGACCAGGGAATCACAAGATCCTTCTCATAAGCGAGCCTGAAAAGCAAAATACCAACTCAGAGTGTATATATGTATATGTGTATATGTATATGTGTATATATATATATATATATATATATATATATATATGTATATATATATATATATATATATATATATATATACACGTAGGGTTGTGATACCTTCTGACTGAGAAGTGTATCAGAACCCTACTGACTCAGTGTCTAATTAGAAATTAGCAAAAGCTGTGAAAGCCTTCTACAAGCAAGCCTCCCTTAAGCAAGCTTCCTTTAATGGACTCCAGGTGGGGCCTATTAATGGACAGGGAAGATCTTAAATCCCATTAACATTACACCTCCAAACTCTGTTTTCTGGGATCCAACAAAAGTCAAATTCCTCTTCTCTATGGGCCAGTCTTTCCTATACTTGAAAAAAAGAACCATCATGGCCTCCCCATCTTCTCTTCTTTTGGCTAAATGTCTCTAGTTCCGTCAAAGTGATCCACAGGATCTTGAAGTCTTCCACGGTTTTAATTATTCTCTTGACACTCTCCAATTTATTAGTATCATTTCTAAAATGTGATGTCCCAGAATTATACACAATATTCCATCTGACTAGAACAAAGTACAGTAGGACTATAACCTTCTCATGTCCCTTCCTTATCTTGTTCTTGTTCTCCCTTTGCCTGCCACTGAAAAAGAAAACCAAAACCTTAGTGATAAATATGCATAGTCTATTTTGATGTGTCCCAAAATGCATGTCTCATTATGCATCTTGAGTCTACCATATCTCTTGTCAGCTTCATTGATGATGCTCTAGAATACTGGTGGTACTTAAATGGATCAGAGTTCTTAAGGCTTTCAGAGTTATTTGTCTTTACAATGTTGTTTTTGAATAGATTATCCTGGTTTTGCTTACTTCACTCTGCAACTGTTGATATGTTTTCCCACTTTTCTTTGAAACCATCTCTTTCATCTTTTCTTTTGGTATAATAACATTTAATTTCATTTATATACAAATTATGTAACATTATAACCAAATTATATAAATGCTAACAACCTAGGCCTAAAGAAAAATCCTTGCAATATTCCTTTAGAGACTTCTTTACAAGTTGAGATCAAACTGGATTTGCTGTTAGAAGATGGGGTTAGAATCTGAGCTCTGCTACATCACCTTGGGCAAGTAATTTCATTTCTCTGAGCCTTGATTTTCTTATCTGTAAAATGAGGTTTGGGGACTAGATGACCTCTAAGCTTCCTTCCACTCCTAAATATATGATTCTATAATAACTCTTTTGGCAGTTAGTTAGATGGCACAACAGAGTGCTGGGCCTGGAGTCAGGAAAGCTCATCTTCCTGAGTTCAAATCTGTCCTCAGATTACTTGCTAGCTGTGTGATCCTGGGCAAGTCACTATTTGTCTCACTTTCTTCAGCTGTAAAATGAGCTGGAGAAGGAAATGGTAAACTGATCCAGTATCTTTGCCAAGAAAACCCCAAATGGGGTCACAAAGAGTCAGACTGAAATGACTCAACTATATAGTAAGGATAACTCTTTGATTATCCAGCCAGATAATACAGCCAGCTCTGAACCAACCTAGCTATGTTATTGTCTAGTTCAAGGTGGGGAACCTGTGATCTCAAGGCCTCGTGGCCTGGTAGGTCTTCAAGTATGGCCCTTTGATGGAATCTAAACTTCACAGAATAAATCCTTTTAGTAATAATCAAATAATTAATATTTATATACTATATGATTAATTCAATAAATACACATTCAATAAATATAAAATAAAGAATAATACTAAATTATTAATTAAATTGCTTAATAATTAATTGGTTAATTAATTAATTAATTTGGGAGTATCAAAAGATTAAGTGTCTTCAACAAGGTCACATGGCTGGTGTGTGGCAGGACTTGAACCCAGGTATTCTTGACCTCAAGGTCAGCTCCCTAATAATTCTGCTGCACTATCTCTTTTCCACACTCTCTTTCTGTCTATGTAAGCATGTGTAAACTAGGATTGACAATTTCTTAGGTAATAACACTTATTTACTTAATAAATCTTTAAAAATAAAAATTCTGTATCTATTGAAAGGTATGAAATCATACCTTTCTCTAGACTCAATGGCATTGTCAATATTTTTGGGTATTATTAATGGGGTGTTATAGCCAACCACAGTTTAGGTGGGGTTTAAAGCCCAGCACAGAAGTAACCAATTTGTTACTCAAGCTGTTAAGCTATTTTTCTTTTTCATACCTCCACTACTAGTTATAAATTAGGGCTCAAAGAAAATTTATTAGTCACTTTAGAGAATGTTGGCTTCCAGAAATGCTCAAATTATTCTATTGATTTTGAAGAATTTTCAGGCACGATAAATTGCCTACCAGTCATATGTAGATAATTTACTTACAGCTACATTTTGGTTCATGTTTAAGAAATGTAAAAATACCCCTAGAAGTAAATAAAGTCCTTGAGGGCAGGCATGGTTTTATTTTTATCAATCTGTCAATAAGCATACACCAATCATTAATTATGTGTCAAGCACTGTGATAAGTGCTAGGGATACAAAGAAAGGCAAAAACAATCCTCCAGCACTTACCTTTTAATGAGGGAGACAACATATAAATACCTACAGACCTATTAGATCAATTCAAAGTAAATGGAATCCACTGGCAGCTGGTGAGGGCAGGATGAGAAAGGCTTCTAGCAGTGAGACCTGAGGGGCGGTGTTATGACCACCCAGAAAGCAAAGAGTATTACTGATATTTCCCAAACCCGCTTAATGTTAGTGTCTTCTCTCTGTTGCTTATCTCCAATTTATCCCAAATGTGTATGTTTTTGTTCAAAGCTGTTTGTGCATTGGCTCTTTTACCAGACTGTGAGCTCCTTGAGAGCAGGGAACAGGAGGAGGACTATGAGGTCAGAAATCCTGCACCAAAAAGCCCCAAATGAAAATACGAGCTGGTTACAGGCCATAGAGGACCTTAAGAAAGATTTTAAAAACCAAATAAGAGAAGTGGAGGAAAAATTGGGAAGAGAAATGAGAAGGATGCAGGAAAAGTATTAAATGACAGTCAACAGCCTGACTGAGGAAAATAATACCTCAAAAAATAGACTAACTCAAATGGCAAAAGAAGCTCAAAAAGGCAATGAGGAGAAGAATGCTTTAAAAAGCCGAATTTGCCAGATGGAAAAAGAATCTCAAAAGCTCACTGAGGAGATTCATTCCTTCAGAATTAGACTGGAGCAAATGGAAGCTAGTGACTTTATGAAAAAGCAAGATGCTATTAAACAGATCCAAGCAATTGAAAGAATAGAAGGCAATGTGAAATATCTCATGGGAAAAAGCACTGACCTAGAAAATAGATCCAGGAGAGATAATTTAAAAATTATTGGACTACCTGAAAGCCATGATCAAAGAAAAAACCTAGAAATCATCCTCCAAGAAATTCTCAAGGAAAATTGCCCTGATGTTTTAGACCCAGAGGGGGAAATAGAGGTTGAAAGAATCCACAGATCACCTCCTGAAAAAGATCCCAAAAAGAAAATTCCTAGGAATATTATATCCAGGTTCCAGAACTCCCAGATCAAGGAGAAAATACTACAAGCAGCCAAGAAAAAACAATTTTCAATATTGTGGAAACACAATCAGAATAGCCCAGGACCTGGCAGCTTCTACACTGAGGGATCAAAGGGCATGGAATATGATATTCCAGAGGGCAAAGGAGCTGGGATTAAAACCAAGAATCACCTACCCAGCAAAACTGAGTATCTTTTTTCAGGGGAAAATTTGGTCATTCAGTGGAATAGAGGACTTTCCAGCATTCTGGAGGGAAAAACCAGAGTTGAATAGAAAATTTGACATTCAGATACAAGAAGTAAGAGATGCTTGAGAAGGTAATCAGGGAAAAGAAATCATAAGGAACTTATCAAAGTTGAACTACTTACATTCCTACATGGAAAAATGATAATTTTAACTTATGAAACTTTTCTCATTATGAGAATAGTTGAAGGGAATAGAAATGTGTGTGTGTGTGTGTGTGTGTGTGTGTGTGTGTGTGTGTGTATATATATATGTCTATATAGGAGGGTATATGAGCGTATGAATACATATGTGAGTATGTGTATATATGTGTACAGGTGTACATAGACAGAGGGTGTAGGACCCGTTGAATAGGAAGGGATGATACCTAAAAGGTGAAATTAAGAGGTGAGTGAGGAATATAATGAGCGGAGATGGGAAGAGACAGAACGGGGTAAATTATCTCACATAGAAGAGGCAAGGGAAAACTGTTACAATGGAGGGGAAGAACAGGAAGGCAAAAGGGAATGAGTCAACCTTATTCTCATTGAATTTGGGTCAGGGAGGGAATGACATACACACTAAATAGGGTATCTCACCCTACAGGAGAGTAGGGGGGAAAGGGATGAGAGGGGGGATGATGGAAGGGAGGGTAGGCTGGGGGGAGGGAAGTTGGAAGCACCCTCTTTTGCAAAGGGACAGGATCAAAGTAGAGAATAGAACAAGTGGGAGGTGAGATAGGAGGGAGGGAAATAAAATCAGTCTTTTACAATATATCTACTATAGTAATGTTTTGCATTAGGTACACATGTACAACCTATATTGAATTGCTTATCTTCCCAGTAAGGGTGGGTGATGAGGGAGGTAGGAAAATAATCTGGAATTCAAAGGTTTAAAATCAAATGTTTAAAAAATATATATATATATATATACTATTATTAATACTATTGTACATGTAATTGGGAAATAAGATATACAGGCACTGGGGCATGGAGATCCACCATGCCCTACTGGAAAAGTCGAAGGGGGTATGGGGGAAGATAGGAGAGAGGATAGTTTGGAGGAGGGGATATCCTGTGGGACCACTATTTTGGGACTGTGGGTAGGGGAAAAACAGGGAGAAAATTTGTAACTCAAAATCTGGTGGAAATGAATGATGTAAACCAGAAGTTAATAAAGCATTTGAAAAAAAAATATGATTCTAACTTGCTTCAAAATAAGGAGAGATATGGGGTAGGGTTAAGATGGCAGAGTAAAAGCAAAATAAGGGGAGATTATACTTAGAATTCCCCATATTACTAGAATACTTGAAGGATCCATCATTTGACTGTATCACCATTCCTTTCACAGATGCAAATCAAAACTCCTCTGTCTGGACTTGGACATTAAATATATAATCTATTGCTGGCCTAGACCCTAACCTTAATTCTAATCATTTTTCTTTAATATTTACTTCTCTGGTTTGCACTAAGAGAGAGCTTTGCAGGACATACTACCAGGACTTACATTCTACTGCCTTATCTTCATAGCTTTGAAAAGTCACATCACCTCCACATGACTACAAGGAGGACTGGTGGATAATTACTGAATTAAGACTTAATATAGCATAGTATAGAGGAAAGAGAACTGACTCTGGAGTCAGAGAACCTTAGCTCAGATCCCACTGGAGATACTAAGTACCTGTGCCAAATTGCTCAGTCTCTTAACCCCTTGGGCCTCAGTTTCCTCACCTGTAATGTGAGGTTATAAGTCTAGTTTGGGGGTCAGCAAATTTGTTCCATACCCTGGTTTTGTAGGACTAGAGAACTAAGAATGATTTTCATACTTTTAAATGAAGTTTTATTGCATTAAAATGTAAAAAACTATTGTTTTCTGTTAGTGTGGCACAAAAACAGGCAGTGGGGAGAATTCGGCCATTAGGCTGTAGTTTGCTGACTCCTAGACTGGGTGTCTTTTGAAGTAAATGTTCAACTTCAGTTTTAGATCTATATGTGTATTAAATACATATATCAAGGATCAAAATATACATTGGACTTAACTGAAAGGAAATGTGGTAAAATAGACTAGAAAAATGAAATAGCTACAATCTCAGGAGAATTTCTATTTAAGATCAATAAGAACAATATGTCAAATTAAATTCTCTCAAAAACTGTTTATATCTTTCCCTTGGGGACTCTGAACTACTTTTAGCCATTTAGGAGAAATAATTATGCTCTATTTAAGGTAGAAAATGGCAGCTATTTAAGAGGCCAAAATATCCACCCTTTATCCATCCCCCTAAAATTCATATTCCTTCTCAGTTATCTATCAACATTCGATAAATGAATACATTGTGTTTATGCTGACAATTCTGTTTTCAAGCTATTTAGCTAACAAAGCTGCAACCTTTCAGATCTAGCTCTAAGTAAGCATGAGATAAGGATGGGTAATTTGCCTTGTTCTTGTCACCCCCAATTCCAAGTACTGTTTTATGAAGTAGTTTTGCTGAGTCTACTTTTATAAGTGCAAACAGGGACATCCTGGGAGGGATGCTCTCTTAACTGTTCCTGGAAGATTTGTACAAGGGAAAGGGTTTTTTTTTTTTTGCCCTAGAGTCCTCTTATAAAATGCAGGAGCCTCTGAAAGGGACTCTACCTTATAGGATTTTGGGATCATAGTTTTAGAACTTGAAGAGACTCCAGAGGCCATTGAGTCCAATATCTTCACTTAACACATCACAAAAAAATGAAGTCTAATGAGTTTGTGACTCCCCAAAGGTCACACATTTAGTGTTAGAAACTGGATAGAAATCTTGACCTTTGGCTCTCTAGTCAGTGCTCTGTCTATTCTACCATGCTACTTCCTTAAATTTTTTCAACTATCTTGCTCAAGAAGCTTTCTACCTATTCCATTGTATTCTGGATAAAATACAAATTCTTCTGGAATTTAAAGTCCTTCACAGTCTTTCAGTACTGATTCACATTACTCCCCATCACATATTCTATGTTTCTGTCAAATGATCCCACTTGCTGTTCTCCATACAAAACATTCCATCTTCTTTCAACATGATTTTATCCCATGAACCTGAAATAGATTCCCTCCTTATGTCCAACGTTAGCAACTCTCAGATCCCTCCAAGGCTCCTCTCAAAGGTTACCTCTTGCAAGAGACCTTTTCTCATAACCCCAGGTGTTAATCCTTCCGATGTACTCTGAACATGACTTTGTATCCATTCAGCACATATTTCATATTTACTTATTTGGGTACAAACTATTTAACTGCAGTAGAATGTAAGTTCTTAGAAGGTAGGGACCACTTAGTTTTTCGCCTAGCACAGCAAAATGCTATGTGATAAGCCTAAAATATTGACAAATGTTTTTTATATTTTTTCTAATTTTCTAATGAACAATTTTCTTTTAAACATCTACTTCATGTGCAAATTGCAACCCACCCTCCTTCCCCTTGAAGACAACAAGCATTTTTAAAAGGTCCCAAGAATTTTTAAGCAAACAATATAAGTGTCAATGTAGACATAATCTAGGAATTTGCTGATCTTTACTATTTTTAGTTACAGTGTATCTATCAATTTTTTTTAGTTCTTAGTTTAATGTTTTTCTTCTATTGATGATTTATTTGGTAAATACATGTCCATATCAGATCTCTCCATCTTAGACCAAAAATTTTCATAGATTCAAGTCTTTTGGTAAATGACTACTAACCACAGGGAAGCAAGATTGGGAAACTGACATCTATAACGAAATAAGCACTTGATCTTCTAAATTGTGAACCTTTGTACACAATTTATAACTAAGGAAGGGTGATGTAGTTCACCCTGTGGAGGCCATTTAATGCTGTTGAAGGTTCGCCAACTACCTGTGATGCATTTTGTTTTAATTTTGATCTCTGGAAAATATCAAGAACAAGAAAACTTCCTTCCGACCCCTACCCCACCAATCACGGTCTCCATCATAAACACAGTATTGAAATAATACAAACATCTTAGATAGACCCTCTTTTGAAAATAAGAAACTTGCCTCGCCCTCCTAACAGGACTGAAGTCTGAACAGTTTGTTCGCCAAGAGAGTGGGATTTGGCAGCACTCCTTGTAAACTACAGCCCCAGGAGGCTTCACAGTGAATTGAAATTGTTTCCTCTGGTCAAACTTTTGTTGGTGGTGTACCCCCCTCCTCCACCCCAGGATATGAATTCATCATGTTTGTTTTGGGGGGTCAGTCTCAGGGGCAGCCTAGGTGGTGGTGGCAGCAGTTATGTGTGTGTGTGTGTGTGTGTGTGTGTGTGTGTGTGTGTGTGAATACTTGGGTGTTTCTGTAGAGTTTTACCAGAATCTTGTATGGCTGCTATCCTCCTTATCCATTCACAGTCCCTTAGAAAATGATTGGTATTTAATCAACAAAATCAAGGCCAATAAAGAGGAAATGTTAAAGTGGAAAAGGTAGATGTAGCAGCAGGTCTCTCATGACTCAAGTCTACTTCCCAGGTCAGCTCTCATGGACTTTGCACCCACTGCATCCTGGGACATCTCCTCCAGGTGTCCTGATCTATATCTTGCCACTGGACCCAGAGAGCTCTAGAAGAAAAAGTGAGGCTGGTGACTTTGCACAGCCCTCCCTCAATTAAATCCAATTCACTTGCATGTCATGGCATCACCTCCCTGATGTCATGGTTCTCTTTGAGAACAAAGGACAAACAGTAACCTCATAGACTCTGAAATCTTCAGGGAACCCAGCAACATTCAAAGGGGTTATATCCAAGTGATTTGGATTTCATGAAAGGTGGCCTGGCTTAGTGATGGTTTTTCATTTTGAGCTTTTGCTGCTCAGTACTCCTTTTGTGACCACTAAAGATTAATAAAGACTGTCACAAAGTACCTAGAAGACACCAAAGAGGAATTCCTCTTGGTTTGAATCTATTTTGGGTATTTGCTTAATAAAAAACGAAGATTCTCCTAAGCTACATGTAGTGAACAGCCAAAGAACTGGTATGAAGGTGTTTTATAGTAGAGGGAGCAGGAATGAGGATCCCTAACTATGTGACTTCAGTTTCTGGATTGGAAAAAAAATCATAGGCACTTAATTTTGATGGCTTTATAAGTGAAAGAATTTGGAACAAGATGTTTTTTCAGAAGATAGGCAGAAATGATAGTCACGGAACCCGTTCTAACAAATAAACCTGGCTGAGCAAAACAAATCTACATATTGATCATGACTGAAAAATCATGGCAGAGTCTATCATTTCTCCATCAAACATGGGAAGTATGCTTCATCACTGGTACTCTGGAGTCAGTCGCAGTTGGTCATTACACTGAGTATATGAGTTTTTCAAGGTTAATTTTCTTTACAATGTCTGCATCATTGTATGAATTGTTTTAGTTCTGGTCACTTTGCTCGATATTAGTTCATACAAGTCTTTCCAAGTTTTTCTGAATCCATCCCTGTAGTTATTTCTTATATTAAAAATATTGTTGGGACGGCTAGGTGGCACAGTGAGTAAGAGTGCTGGCCTCGGAGTTGGGATGACCTGAGATCGAATCTGGTCTCAGAAAATGAGCACCCACACATAAATAATGACTAGCCGTGTAACCTTGAGCAAGTTACTTAACCCCAATTGCTTTATAAAAAAATATTGTTACATTTATATGCAATAATTATTTTCAGCTATTCCTTAATTTATAAGTACTCCTTTAGTTTTCAATTTTTCCTCCAACAAAGAATGCTGTTATGAGTCATTTTCTGCATATAAGTCTTTTCCCTCTTTCTTTGATCACACTGGGGTATGATCACACTGGCAATAGTATTGTTGGATCAAAGGGTTTATACAGTTTAGCACTTTTGCAGTATAGCTTCAATTTGCTTCCCAGATTGTCTGGACCAATTCACAATGCCACCGAGTACATTAAAATGTGCCTGTCCTTTATCCCCTCCAGCAATGGCCATTTACCTTTTTGTAATCATTTTTGCCAACCTCATAAAGTGTAAGGTAGAACTTCAAAGTTGTTTTAATTTGAAATAACAAAACAGTTCACTACAAATATGATCAGGGTTAGACAGATTCTACCAGATTAGGGAGGGGGTGGTGGCAAAGGACAGGGAAAAGTATGGAGGGAACCCATAGGTTCTTCTGATGCCATTTTGGCAAGGCAATGATATGTAAAGATGCATGGAATTTGCAAAGAAGGCAGACTTCTCCAAAGGCCTTTGGGCAAATGATTTACTCTTCTTACATTTATATAGTCCTTTAGAGTTTTCAAAGAGCTTTTATATGCATTAGATCATTGCATTCTTACAACAATTCTGTCAAGTAGTAAGTGCAGCTATTATAAGCCACATTTTTCCAGAGCTGGAAACTGAATCGAAGGGGTTTTGAGAAACTTGCTCCTGTGGCTGCTGGGGGCAGAAATCAGGTTTTCAGTCCAGTGTTTTTTCTGCTATATCACAGACTCTGGTCCTGCATGGGTGGATATAGGAAACATTTTGGTGTAAAGATAATCTCCTCTAGTGCCAAGGATGTCAACAAAGAGAAGCTTGGTCTATGGGTGCCCTGAGGCAGAGGAATTCTATGTCTCTGGAGGCAAAATTTGACAGCTCTCACCAGGTTGGGATAGCCTCAGAAGGACACAAAAATGTTTAGTCCATAGAAGGCTTGTCCTGTCACGTCTGTCAATATAAGTACAGATTCTCTTACTCAAGATCTTCTAAGTGAGTAAAAAATAACCAGCATGATTTTGGACTTGGGATATTCCAAATCTACAACTATAGCAGTAAGATCTTTTTTGTTTTTTTAAACTGGACCTGTGATTTCATCCATGTGGGAGCTCTCAGTAAAGAACCTCCTTTACCAATACATATTGGAAACTTCTCTACAATTTATAGACTTGGAGTGGGGGGTAGGGTGTGGGGGAGTGCTTAATCTAGGACTCACAGATCACCCTGGCTACCCCTCCCCGCCAAGGGGTCAGGGTCTTTGTAGATTTCAGGGGCTCTGTGAACTTGTATTAGAAACAAATTAAATTTTTGTTTTCATTAACCTCTAACTAACACTGAGCATTTCCTCCAATTATTTAAAAATAGCATTCCGAGGAGAGGTGCATAGACTCCACTAGCCTTTTAAAGGGGTTCATGACACAAAGTAGGTTAAGAATCCTGGTGTTAGTGTGTGCACCCCAAAACTGTGTGCAACAGAGATCCTTATCCAAATAGTACTCAGAGGCTTCTCAAGGTAGGAAGCAGAAAAGAACGGTTTATTACGATCTCGAGAAAGGGCCACCCTCCTGACAAATGGTCAGGGAGGAGAAGCAATTTACAAAAGGAAATGGTGAAGTTATAAAGCCCTAACTCAGAATTCTCCCCCACCCCCTTTCTGACCCTTTTCTTCCATTGGCTAGAAATTAGGTGCACAATCTAAACGTGGCAATCTACCTCAAGTACTGGAACGAGGAAAACAGTAGACCACCCAATGTACATTTGAGAAAGCACTTCTGACCTTATTTGGCATATCTTATGCTGAGGTGTCACTGAGAAGAGGGGTAACTCCCTACTGCTCTGAGTTTTGAGTCCTTGTAAATCATGTGATTTCCAGCGAAGGGGAACTTGGGCCTGTTTCCCACAAAAAGCCTTACTAGATTTTAGAGTATAGTCTGATAAGTTTTCACTTCTTGCACTCATTAGGGATTTGTTCAGGGCCCTGAGACTTTAAGTGAATTGCCCAATATGTATTAGAGTTGAGACTTGAATTGAGGTGTTCTGAGGCAGGCTCTCTCCTCATTACACCATACTGCTTCGTTAGGTCTACGATAAGCATCTGCTAGCTCTTTCTTGGAAAGACCAGTTGGTGTGCTTATTCAGATTAAGTATGTCAGTACAACAGGGAAAGAAAAGTAATCATAGAGGCAGACAAGGTTTGTGAGTGGGACACAGGCAGCAGTAAGTAGGATGCCCCCAAGAGATTGCCCCACTATCTTTGTCAAGGTTTAGAGTTGGGAGAGCTGGTTCAAATTTTGAAAGAATTCAATCACACCTTCTCTTTAGCCAAAGGGAGCTTTATTAATGCAAAAGCATGCAGGCCTGAGACTTAGCAAGGAGCTGAACAAATGCCATGATCTAGGACAAGGACAAGACTTATATACACAGAGGGTTAGTTATGCAGCCGTAGGATGGTGATGCAAATTTTAGGGTTTCTAAAGGGGGTTAGAGATTTAGGGGCAAGATAGGTCTTACAAGATAAGGACACAGGATGAGAACGATGAATGACATATGATAAGGGAAACAAGGGAATTTATATGAAACAGGATGGGAGGAGACAAGGAATTTTAGCATAAGGGGGAGTTTTGTGGTATTTCAGGGTAAGGGGAAGACTTTAGGACTCCAGGGAATGAGCAACTCAACCCTTGGGGCACCTATGTATTTTAGGGTGCCTTTAGAGGATAAAGCAGGGAAAGGGCAACTCAACCTTTAGGGCACCTTTATATCTTCATCATCTTGTGGCTATGAAAGGCCAGTAGATGGGCTGTCGGCCCATCAATGATGGACTGGTGAATATTAGTCAAGTTCAGGGTCAAATGTAGCTTGAATCAGGGGTGTGTGAGTATGTGTGTGTGTGTGTGTGTGTGTGTGTGTGTGTGTATTCGATAATGACTACTTTATCATTCTGGTATTTCTTTTTCTCTTGCACAAATACCAATCTGAAGTATGTATTTACAAGAGGGAGTAAAGTATAAGAGCTCTATGGGGAAGGTAACAATACTTCATACCAGATGGTTGAAACCATCTCTTAGAGTTTCCTGGATCATTTCCCAGTGATATGTTGACCAAGTTGCTTCTTTAAAACTGGTAAATTCCCAGTGTATAGTGTTTGCTGTCATGTAATAAGTTTGGCTTTACAAAGTTACCCCTTTAGAAGTTGATAATTTACTCCTGTCTATTATATTTCAATTTAGGTTGTTGCCACTGGTTTGGTGCTTAAGTATGTCTGTGTAGGACAACAGCTTTGGTTTTTCATATATAAGAATTTTGGAATCAGATTATGCCATGCAATGTATCCAATTATGTATTTGCTATAAAAATAAATTCCATTTAAATAAACACAACTATTATTAAATCACTTATTACTAAAATTCATTACCTTAGAAAAATTACCCAAATTAGAGATAAATTTAGAGAAAAACACGCACCTAATAATAATCTGGTACTTTTCCCTAAATGTCATTGATTAATCTATTTTAGTAACTAAGAGTTTAAATTACTATTAAATAATAGCTTAATATTGCTGTCTAATTGAGCTCAAAATCTGTCTCAGAGGTTGAGTAAACAACATACCTCCAATCAACCCAGAGATCCTCTTATTTTAAATATTAGGAAAAGTATAGAAGAAGGCATTGCATGCATGCTAAAAGTGTTCAACATTGTGATAAAGGCAATGCAGTGCAAAGCCCTAGTTGAAGGTACTGTGGGTGGTGAGGTTCTCCAGATGCTCCAGTTTGCAGATGAAATCAAGCCCTGGAATGCTGAAAAGGGTTTCTTCCTTGCTTGTTCTCTTAGAGTATTTTGAATCTCTTCTTTATCTTCCTCTCTTCCTTTGTGTGGCATGTTAGCAAAGCAGAACTTACAAAACAAGCTATACAATTCTTCTCTAGAAAGAGATACTTAATAGGAGTCACCAGAATATGGACTTATGAAGAATCTTAATCTCCAAAATAAATGTACCATAGTTTAACACAGTAAGTTGAATAAGCACATGGGCCTCCAGGGAAATCCTTAGCTTAAGAATATACAAATCTATCAATAATGATTCCTATATACTAAAAATTCTTTAAAACAATCCTAGAGATATGATGAACACAATTATTCAAATAAAGAAAATAGTGATGGATTAAAATAAAACACCTCACCTAAGCCCAGTAAGGCCTTCTTAGACACAAAAGCATAGCGATGTGGTACAGGGTTATAACACAGAAAATAAGGGTGATGCATTCTTTGGGGCTTTTGAAGACAGAGTAGAGACAAGGGGGTGGAAATTTACAGTCAGCTGGAGTTTTGCTGTAAAGGAAGGACTTTTTAAAAAGGAGTTATCTAAAGAATAGGTTGCTTCATGAGCTTCTGAATTCACTGACAGCATTCAGCCAGACGTTAGATGATTGAAAACTTCTGGGAAAGTTGTAGAGTTGATTCTTATATTCAGTAGAGGTTCAAGTGAAATTACTCTAAATATCTATAATTTTAAATGTCATTGCAAATTTTCTTCTTGGTTTGCATGTAGTTATTGCTTCAATTAGGATTATACATTCAAACCTGGAAGGGACCTTAGAAGTCATATAGCATTCTCATTTTACAGATGAAGAAACAGCCACAATGATGGTTGAGTGACTTATCTAAGACCATAAAGGTAGTCACTGACAGAGCTAGGATTTGAACTCTGACTCCAGATCCACCACTCTTCCCACTGTACCAATCTGTGCCCAATTGTTATTTATTAAAAATTGATCCATATTATTTTGTGTTTATTCCTTCATATGAAGAGTCTAGAAGGCAATGGAAGGAAAGAACTACAAATGTGGCTGTAACTGACCTTGGGCAAAATAGATTGGGTTCGTCTTTAGGCTCTCCTAAAGAATATTCTCCATGGCTTATTTTGCCTCCACTCAGGTAATTGAATCCTAGGAATCATCATAATTTGGTTCATGCCTCCCATAGGCCATTAGTTTCCCTGTAAGCATTCAAGTATGCTATGGCAGATTTTATTTAGCCTGATAAAATGCACAATGGGTCCATATATAAACCCCTCAATGGTTAAGAAAATTCTCTTTAGCAGCCCTCTCCTCTTTTGTATCCCATTTTCCACCTGGACCTACACGATCTATATGGATAATTTGAGTTCCTTCTCAGTGCATGTTGGTCTCTGATGGGCCTTTTCTTACCCTTTTGGGCTGTATAGATGATATAGGTTATGATATTGGGTGTCTATTTTCCTTTTCTACCTTCCCTTTTCTAGGCTCCAAATTCTTTCTCAGTCTCCCCTTTCCACATCTCTATCTGGATGTGTCATCTCCACACAACACAGTTTCTACCCAAGTTTGTTGGGCCCTTTGTTCACATTCCCTGAGGACAACCGCATGAATATTTGGGCCTCTTTCCAGATTCTCATGTAGCCCAGCATCTATCTGGTAGTACAATAAATCCTAAGGTCAAGGAGAGTCCACACCTTGTCTGGAGAATTCCTACCTTGTTTAAGAGATAGTAGAGGAGAAAGAGGCTTACTTATTTCTCTTTGCACCTGCCTGGCCATGTCTACTATGTGGAATTAAATTCATTAAGTTTATACTATTTCCATGGTGTTCTGAGACAAGTTTGGATTTGATTCTTTCCCTATTATTTCCTTATTGGACTTATTCTTTTTCCATATTAGAAAAGGTGTGGGAGACAGGAAAAGATGAGCATGAAGATGAGAAAAAGAAGAAGGAAAAAACAAAGACATGATTAATGCTGAAAGAGGGAGATGATAAGGATCTGGCAGCAGAGAGATCAGTAAAAATTAGAAGTCTGGGTAGCCAGCATAAGTGAAATGTTCTTTTTTTGGTATTTTGACCATTTTGAAAATGAGGTAAATAGCAGTCCAGTATTTCACAAAAGACAGTGGCTGTCCAGTTGGGGTATAGGGATTCTGAAGAGGAAACCTCCACTATTCCAGAATCCTAGCATGGGAAAGGACCTCTGAGGCTATCTGCCCCATACTATTCCTAAAGAAGAATTTCTTCTATAACATATTGGACAAATGATCATGCAACCTGTTTTTGAAACATCCAGTGAGAGGAAATCCACTACTCTCTAAGGCAGCACATTCCACTTTTGTCTAATTCTAATTGCTAGAAAATTTTTTTTGATACATCAAGCCTAAATTCATTCCTCTGGAGCTTCATTCCATTGCTCCTAGTCCCTTTGGGACCAAGAATAAAAAGTCTCATCCTTCACCCATAGCGAAGTATTTAAATATAGACAGCTATCGTATCTCTGAAGAAGTGTTCTCCATTCCAGGCTAAACATCCCAGTTTCTTCGGCAGATCCCCATATGGCTTGATCTTGAGTCCCTTTAGTATTCTGTTTGCCTTCCTCTGGCTTCCCATTATTATATCAATTTCCTTAATAAAATATGGCACTCAGAACTGAAAACAATGCTTAAGATGTGTTCTGACCAGAACAGAGTAGACAGCAACAATCACCTTCCTAGTTCTGGACGTTATGCCTTTCTTAATTTAACCTGAAATTGCCTGCCATATCCTCTAGGCCTAGGTTCATGCCTATGACCTCACTCCATGCCTATAGCCCTTTTTCTTGCTATAATATGCAACTTAGCAATTTTGAAATTGGCAATAAGACACCCACAACTACTTGAAAAGGAAACCATAGTCTCTTATTAGTATCAATTTGCTTTTGGAAGAATGAGGCAGATTATAGCATTTATAAAGGAGGAAAGCTCAAATTAAAGTGTCTTTGTTATTACATGCCGACTATGTGGTGATATAATTGTTTCATGTCTTTTTCTCCCCAGATATAAAGACATTAATACCCAAAAGAACTTGAAATGACAATATGGCAATTGTAAAAATATGAAAGCCTCTGTTCTACTATATATGATAGTTTCTATATATTGAATACTTCAGCAGAATGAGGTCGAGGCTGCCCCTTCATAGGTAGAATGGGTAGCAGTGGAAGAATGGACATCCAGTCTACCTTATCTTGACAGAGAAGGAATAACTTCTCAGTTGAATCAATCAACAATCCTCTCCTTGCCTTCTAGGGTCCTGAGACACATTTTCCCCAGAAGTATAGACAGAATCTAGTGCACTCAGGCTTAGAGAATATATGTATTTTTTTTTTGATATCTTGAAGGTAACTGGTTAGATGGAAGTCATTTATTCCTTCCCTTGGCCTTTATGGTCCCTTCCTGCTCTAAAGCTATGATCCTATGATCCATCAATCAACAAGCATTTATTAAATGTGTATCATATTCCAGGTATTCTGCTAAGCACTGTGGTTACGAAGACAAAAACTGAAACAGTTTCTGGTCTCAAGGAGCTTAAATTTTAATGGGGCACATAATATGAAAAATATTTTCTGATATATGCAAATAAAAATATGAGATAGTTTGGGGAGAGATTGCTCTGGTAGCTGGGTGGCTCAAGGAAGCCTTCACAAGGAGACTTCTTACCAAGATAGATGCCTGAATGGAGGCAGGCAACGTAGCTTACCCAAAAATATGACAGCAAAACTCTAAATTCACACCACGCTAAATAATAATCAAGAAATTCAGTGAGAAATTAGATTACATGCCTTCTTCTACCCAAGATCTGTACTAAGAGTCAGCCAGAAGCACACAGGCAATACAGAAGAGGGTCGCCATCAGAGTCATTGCCAGTGCAGGCAAACCAGATGGCAGCCTCCTAGCATGATCAGATGGAGGGAAAGGTCAGAGACATTTGTATGGCTCTGTATCTGGAAGTAGCAAAAGTAGAGGGCAAATCCTGAGAAAGACCTACTATGTTTGGAAACTCATAATAGGGAACTTAGAAACATGGGGGGAAAGCTTTGATCACTCTGGCCACCATAGATCTCAGACTAGGACACCCAAGGCCTAGGTCCCTAGAATTCTGTCCAAAGACACCATAGAGGACCCTGAAGATCCAGTGCTCTGTACCTCAGAGATCCAGAGGGTCTACTCCTGGGAGGCAAAGATCAATGCAGGAGTCAAAGTGAACCACTTTGAGATCAACCAGGGCTGACCACCCCACAAAAAGCACAGCAGGAGCATGGACCTGGCACAAAGTACCATTTTAGGAATTAAGGCCAGAGAGATGAGCAAGCAGAAGAAGATACAGACCACTTTAAAGAATTGTGATAGATTGGGGTGGCTAGGTGGCACAGCGAATATAGAGCACTGGCTCTGGAGTCAGGAGGACCTGAGGTCAAATCTGACCTCAGACACTTAACACAAAACTAGCCGTGTGACCTTGGGCAAATCACTTAACCCCAATTGCCCTACCTCTCCCCCTCCAAAAAGCAAAAGTGAAAAAAAAGAATTGTGATACATTCAAAGATACCCCCAAAATCTAGCCTGGAAGGAGAGAATAACTATATGACAACTGCAAGCAGAAAGACTCAAAAGAAAAACTGGATTTTCAACAAGGACTACATAAATACCTAGAAGAAATTAAGAGATAAAGAACATTAAACAAAAATTCTGAAGGCAAGAATTGGAAAGAGAATAGTTTAGAACAAAAAAAGTGATAAACCTTATCCAATAATGAATTGTCTGAAAATTAGAAAATTAGAACAAACAGAAATCAATGATCTCATGAGGTAATGAAAAAGATTAGAACAAAATAAAAAAGGCCAAAAAAAATTGAAGAACATTTAAGGTATCTGCTGTAAAAAACAAATAAACAAACAAAACAAAACACACAACAACCCACAAAAAACAGAGGATCACGAGAACAAGTGAAGGAGAGAGAATCTAAGTATCACTGAACTCTGTGTGGGGGAAAAAAATTTTAAAGTCTGGAGACTATGTTTCAGGAAATCATAAATTAAAACTGCCCAGATCTATTAGAACCAGAGAACAAGGTATAAATATAAAGAATCCACCTCCTGAAAGGAACTACAAAAGGAAAAGCCCTGAAATGTCATCGCCAAAATTGATAGTTCCCACATCAAAGAAAAAAATCTGCAAGCATTGAAAAAGTGGTAGTTCAAATAACAAGAAACCAAAGTCAAGATCACACAAGGTCTGGCAGCTTCTGGTATAAAAGAGAATATATTGTTACAAATGGCCAAAGATATATACTTATGACCATGAATAACTTACCCTGCAAAGCTGAGTATGGTCTTATGGGGGAGGGAGTACGGGAGGAGGAATGGATCTTTTACTCTGAAGACTTTGAAGAATTCCTGTTGAAAAGGACAGGGCTAAATTGTAACTTTGAAACACAAACACAAGAGACAAGAGGGAAATATAAATTTATTTGAGCAACTGATTGTAAGGAGCTGTCTGATGATGAATACAGGGAGAAGACACAAGTGTTCCTTTGGAACATTCATGTATTGGAAGGGTATTAAAGGAGTTAAATAAGAAAAATAAGAGGATCTGGAGGATAAATTATTTTTGTTCTGGGAGTTTTAATAGGAGAAAGAAAAGGACAAATAAAAGAAATCCACTTTTTCTACACTAGTGGGACAGAACTTGATATTTCTTATCATTGTTGTATGTGAAAAAAACAGCATACAAACCATAGAGGAAAGAGTGAAGGAAGTAGGCACCTGATGAACATCAATGTTATCTGAAACAGACAAGGAATATTGAACACACACCTTTACATACATACATATATTCACACATATACAAAAAGAGCAAAAATACATAAAGCTCAACAGGCAAAGGGAGAGGGGGAGGTTAAAAGTTGAGGATAATGCTGGGAAGAGAACAGTCACAAGCAAAGTAAACTTCCTGATCCTGAAGGTGGGGGGAGATTAACAAGGAAAAAAGAAAGGAAGAAAAAAGCAAAAAGCCAGAACCTAAGAGGTTGCGCATCAAATGGGGAATGGCTGAGTAAATTATGGTATATGAATATGATGGAATATTATTGCACTGTAATAAGTGATGAAAGAGATTATTTCAGAGAGTCCTCTGAATAGGAACTGATGCATAGCAAAGAAAGAAGAATCAGGAGAAGAATTTGTACCATAACATTGCAAAAAACAAACAGAAACCTTAAGATTTTGAAACACTTAAAAACTCTAATCAAAACAATGAACAACAATATGTCTAGAAGACTTATTGTGAAGCATGTTCTGTGCCTCCTGACAGAAAGGAGATGGAATGAAGGTGAAGAAAGAAGCATACATTTGGGGGCATGGCCATTATTTGCATTTATTTCATTTGATTGCACTTCTGTGTTACAAAGTTTTTTTTCCTTTATGTTTTTAACTGGAGTGGGGAATATGGAGGGGGAATAGTAGAAGTGATAGTGATAGAAAAAAAAGAAAAGAAAAAAGAGGAAGGACATTGAAATATTTTTTAAGTGTGCAGAAGAGTCCAGAATGTAGTTCAGAAGGAAGCACAGGGAAGTAGGAGAATTTTTAAAGCAGAAAGTTAAATTTATCACATACTTTTTAAAAAACCAAAGGTATCAAATGGAGATTCATGGTTTCCTATACTGTGTTCTTTTTGTGCTTGACTTTGTATGTGGAAATGCCCTTTTTTGAGGGGAGGAAAATAAGTGCCCTCTTTTCTCTAGCAAGGCAGTTTCCTGAAGAACAGTCCTGTGAAACTGAGTGCTGGTAAGCACAGGGAGATGTGATTCCTTATTGGTTGGGAGACCTTTGGACCAGGCTGCCGAGTAAGTATGCAGAGACTTCAGATCCTGAGAGAAACCTAATTCAAGAGGGAGGAGTAGAGAAGGCACAAACTTTTTAATGGATGACAAGAACCCCCGAGCTTCTGTCTCAAGGGTCCTAGTCACTGGAAATACAGAAATGTGTTGGGAGGACAGGTTGTGGAGAGCTTTAAATGTCAAACAGGAGAGGTTTTTTTTTTTTTTTATCCAAGAGGCAATAAGGAACCACTGGAGATTATTGAGCAAGTGACAAGGAAAAAAGAGATATATGACATTATCAGATCTGTGTTTTTACAAAAATCACTTTTCTGCAGTGTGGAGGAATGGGGAGAGGCTTGAGACAGTACAACCAGAAAAGGATCCTACTGTAATAGGCCAGGTAAGAGGGAATGACCATGGACTTTGGACTCATGAGGTGCCAAGAAGGCTCTGACACCTTCAAATTATGCCCCCTGTTTACTGACTTATGCTTGAAATTCTGATGATGGAGCTTTATCCTTTTCATTTCAAGCACTGATCTCGACTAAAATTCAAACACCTCTTTGAGGCTGCATCTCTTTTAATTTATTAGTTGTAACATTATGAGTTGTACCAGAGGATGAAAATTATATGGACTTAGGAAAAGACTGTGTCTTTTCTCCTCTCTCTTCTCTCTGTAGATAGACAATGACTCAGTATTTAAACTAGCATGAAAGTTTTTAAATCATTAGATTCCATTAAAGGTTGGCAAGGGGTTTCATGAAAGGGAGTAATAATATAAGAGGCATAGAGTAGTGCAGTGGAGAGCTATATTGAAATTACAGTCAAGGGGCAGTTAGGTGGCACAGTGAATAGAACACTAGCCCTGGAGTCAGGAGGACCTGAGTTCAAATCCAGCCCAGATACTTGACACTTACTAGCTGTGTGACCTTGGGCAAGTCACTTAACCCCAATTGCTTTGCCTTCCTCCCCTTCAACAACAACAACAAAAAAGAAATTGCAGTCAAGAAAACTTGGTTTCAATTCTCACTTCTGACATATCTGGTTGTATGACTATGGACAATTCATTTAAACTTTCAGTGCCTCTGGCATCTCTCCAATATTATAAATTATGGATGACAGAGAATGGACTAGATTGCATCTAGAAAATTGCACAGTATCAATTTCAGTGCTCCTAAATCTGGCCAGAGAACACTACTGGGTGTCCTCCATACCCACCATGCTATTCCATCTTGTATAATTTGGTCTCTATTATTTGTACGTGGGAAAGCAAGGGTATAGTGCCAGGCCAGGTGTCAGGAAGACTCATCTTATTGAATTCAAATCTGGCCTCAAACTCTTATTAATTTTGTGTCCCTGGGCAAGTCATTTAACCCTTTTTTCTCACTTTCTTTACTTGCAAAATGAACTAGAGAAGGAAATGGCAAAAAAAATGGCCAGTATCTCTGCCAAGAAAACCACAAATGGGGTCACAAAGAATCAGACATGATTAAAAACAACAACAAATCCTGCAAAAGGACATCATTGAACATGTTTTATACAATATTTGGACCTTTCTCCAGTGGCCCCAGACTTAACCTTAATCAGCCAGATCCCACCAGAATCTCCCCCTTCCCACATTATGCATTAAGAATTACCAGGCATGGGGCGGCTAGGTGGCGCAGTGAGTAGAGCGTCAGCCCTGGAGTCAGAAGGACCTGAGTTCGGATCTGACCTCAGACACTTAACGCACACACAAACAAAAACCTAGCCGTGTGGCCTTGGGAAAGTTACTTAACCCCAATTGCCCTCCAAAAAAAAAAAAACCAAAAAAAAAAAAAAAAAGAATTACCAGGCAGGCGGCTAGGTGATGCAGTGAGTAGAGTGCTGGCCCTGGAGTCAGAAGGACCTGAATTCAGATCCGGCCTCAGACACTTAATGCACACACAAACAAAAACCTAGCCGTGTGACTTTGGGCAAGTTACATTAACCCCAATTGCCCTCCAAAAAGCAAAAAAAAAAAAAAAAAAAAAAAAAAGAATTACCAGGCCTTTCCATCAACCTGACCATCTAGCCCTACCTCCCTCACCTTATATTTGTGAAATCATTTTTTAAAAATCACAAGTAGGGCTTTACCTTATTTTCTATTGCATTTTATTTTCATATTTTATTATACTTTGGAACAAACACAAAATTTTCTGTTTGGCTTTTAAAACCCTTCACAACCTTGACTTTAACCTAGTTTGCCAGGCTTGTTATACATTACCACTTTCATACATTCTTCAGTCCAGTCAAGTGGCCCTCCTGGCATTCCTCAGACAGCACATTCTGTTTATGTCTCATATCTCTGCACAAATTGTCTGTCTACATGTGTGCTCCATTCCTAGAGGTCTGCTCCACTTCTGTCTCTTAGAATCCCAGTTTCTTCCAAAGCTTAGTCCCTTTACTTGGTTCTTATTTTGTATATTCTTATATATGTACCTATTGTTTCCCTTGATTGTATATAAAATCCTTTTGTATAAAGTCAGGCTTGTCTTTGTGTCTCCAGTACCTAGCACAGTTCAGTCATTTTTCAATTGTGTTCAACTATTCGTGACTCCATTTGGGGTTTTCTTGGCAAAGATACTGGAGTGATTTGCATTTCTTTCCCCAGCTCATTTTACAGATAAGGAAGCTGAGACAAGCAGTGACTTGAGCAGGGTCATATAGCTAATAAGTGTCTGAAGTGAGACTGGATTTGAATTCATAAAGAGAAATCTTCTTGACTATAAGCCCAGTGTTCTATCTACTATGCCGCCTAGTTTCCCCAACTTGGATTTTAGGTATTTACAAATCAAATCAAACTAAACTAAACTAAACTAAACTAAAATGTTGTATGAAACATTTGAAAATTTTGGAACCAAACTGAAACTTATTGTTTTATAGTTTGCCAACTCCCCTGTGGACCCCCTTTTTTAAAATGAAAGATTTGGCCTTCTATAGTCTAGCTCAGGGATGGGCAGCCTGTGGCCTTGGGGTCACATATTTTCTTCTAGGTGCAGCCTTTTGACTGAGTTCAAGTTTTACAAAACAAATCCTTTTGTTAAGAGGATTTGCTCTGTGAATTTTGGATTCAGTTAAAGAGCCACACTTGAGGACCTAGAAGGTCACATGTGGCCTTGAGGCCGCAGGGTTCCCTACCCCTGGCTACTCATTCTAAACTTTAGTACTCTTGACATAATTCTAACAGAACTGTGCCATGCTTTTGTATTCATCTTTTCATTCATTTGACACTAAATTTTATTAAGCAGTAGCTATATGCAACATATTAAGCTTGGTGCTGGATATAAAAAACCCAAACCAAACAATTGATATTTATTAAGCATCCAGTTACTTTCCAGAAACTCTGCCAGGCACTGGGAATATAGACTAAAAAAAAAAAAACCAAACCCAAAACCAAACCAAACCTCTTCAGAGGTGAGGTTTCACTATCAAGGGGGGACTTAAAGTGAAGCATGGGAGACTACTTGTCAAGGATGGTATGGAAGACATTCCTATTAGAGTATATATTTTTATTTATTTATTTTTAATGTTCAACATTGACTTTTATAAGATTTTGAGTTCTAAATTTCTCTCTTCCTTTCCCTCCCTCCCAAGATAGCATGAAATTTGATATAGATTATACATGTACTATCATATTAAACATATTTTCACATTAGTCATGTTGTAAAGGAAGAATCAGAGCAAAAGGGAAAAACTATGAGAAAGAAAAAACAAAAAACACAAAAAAAGAGAAATTAGTGTGCTTTGATCTGCATTCAAACTCCATAGTTTTTTCTCTGGTTGTGGATAGCCCTTTCCATCATGAGTCTTTTGAATTGTCTTAGATCATTGCATTGCTGAGAAGAGCCCAGTCTATCAAAATTGGTCATTGTACAATGTTGTGTTAAGGTGTATAATGTTCTCCTGGTTCTGCTCACTTCACTCAGCATCAGTTCATGTAAAGTATTTCCAGATTTTTCTAAAGTCCATCTGCTCATCATTTCTTATGGAACAATAGTATTCCATTATATTCATATACCACAGCTTGTTTTATTTTGCATTTCTCTAATCAATAGTAATTTAGAGCATTTTTAATATGACTATAAATAACTAATTTCTTCATCTGAAAATTACCTGTTCATATCCTTTGGCCATTTATCAGTTGAGGAATGATTTTTATTGCTATAAATTTGACTCAGTTCCCTATATATTTTAGAAATGAGATCTTTATCAGAGACATTGGCTGTAACAGTTGTTTCCCAGCTTTCTGCTTCTCTTCTAGTCTTGGTTGCATTGGCTTTGTTTGTACAAAACCTTTTTGATTTAATCCTCTTAAAGTATAGAAGAGGCTAGATGACCTCTGAAGTTCCTTCCAACTCTGATATTGTGTAACTCAATCTCTCTTCTACTTCACTTAGAGCAGGGACCCTCAGTCAATGGAGTATTTATCAAGAGATCTCCAAATCTAAAGCTGAAATCGGTGATTGGTCAGTACATTTTGAAATTCCCACACCCACCAAATTTCCCTAGGTGTGGCTAAAGCCTGCAGCCATCCCATCTTCTTGAAGGAGAGCTGACCAGGGGAGAGAGGAGCTAAACCTGGCAGTCTGCCCACTTTCAGGAGGGAGATCTGGTTGGGGAGGAATGGGGCCAGGTACAGCACTCTTCCTTCAAATATCCCTTAATACTAGTATATATTTCCACCCATCCCATCAATGTCTTTGTTGGTCAATATTTTAATGACTTGTCACAGACACTTTAAAAGATAATTATTTAACTATTAAGGAGTTAAGAGGGATCCTTGAAAAAAATGATGTAGCCCTCAGATACTTTTCACATAGACCTTCTTTATGATTGTGCTGTATATATATATATATATATATATATATATATATATATACATATATAATCATATAATTTTATTGAAAAATAAAATCAAAATGATTATAATTTTTAATTCAAATATTAGCTAATAGATAAAATTATAACAAATTAAAAAATAAAATAAACTTGTTTTTATATTTTTGTTAAATTTTTTTTCAAAATAAAGTCAGCATCAAGCTTTTTTCAATATTTACTACAAAATATTGACCTTTGTTTTAAGTGGATTCATTTAATTTTTTCCCTCTTAGTCTTATTTCTTACTTTCTGGATTTCAAAACCATGCCCCCACACTGGACCTTAATCCTTTCTCCCTCCCTTTTCAGCTCCCTTTTTAATGTTATCTTTTTCTATTAGAATATAAGTTTCTTGAGGGCAGAGACTGTCTTTTTGCTTGTGTTTGTATTCCTACCACTTAGCCCAGTGTCTGGCACTTGGTAAGCATGCATTATTTCCTTTCTTCTTCCTTCCCCTTCTCCTTCTTCTCCTTCCCTTTCTCATGCTCCTCCCCCCTCCTCCTGACTTCCCTCTTTCCCTTTTATTTTCCCTTTCCCTTTTCCTTTCTTCTCTCTTCCTTCTTCCCTATTTTCCTTCTTTTTTCCCTTGAATAAGAGATAATCCTTGAATTGTATAATCCTTGAATAAGGAAGACCTATATTGTATACTCAATAATATTTTCTTAACATCTCAGAGCTAACATTATACTATTAATTATAGTACTATGCTATGATTACTATAATGATTATTAAGATGTGTGGAATTAGGGGTGGCTAGGTGGCACAGTGAATAGAGCACTGGCCCTGGAGTCAGGAGGAGCTGAGTTCTAATACAGCCTCAGACACTTAACACAAAAACTAGCTGTGTGACCTTGGGCAAGCACTTAACCCCAATTGCTCCCCCCCCAAAAAAAGCTGTGTGGAATTGTTGCCCTGACCTAAAAGATACATGGGTAACTACATTTTTGAGAGATTATTATTTCTCTTATTAAAATTTGGCTAATTAACATATCTGCTTATTGTGTATCTCCTTTGTTGTGACAGATCATCAGTTGTCTGCTAAAAAAAGTTTTAGTGGTGCCTCTTGTCTTTATATCATCCACCCTTGTAACCAGAAAAACGATCAAGTGACAATAAAGTATATAATAGCCCTGTCTCACAACATATATAACATTCCTACATTCTGTTCAAAGTGCTCCCCACATAAAAGGACTATGTTTCATTGCCTATTCTCAAGGACCATTATTGGCTTTTCAATTATGTGGAGTTTCACTTCCTTTCAGTGATCTTTTCATTTAGCTTGTAGCAGTTATGTATATTGTTATTCCAGTTGTTTTTGTTTGCTCTGCGTTCATTGATATAAACCTTCCCACATTTTTCTGAATTCTCATGTCATTTTTAATTACATAATGATATTCCATTACATCGATCATATGCCATGATTTTTTTCAGTTATTCTCCAACTGATTGGTAACCAAATTGTTTCTAGTTTTTTACTTGGGCAAAAGTGTTGCTATGAATAGCAACTGTCACTTCTTACAGAAATCTCTTCATTTCAGTTCTCTGCTCAAAAGTTACCTAATTCAGCTGATAACTGAACAGGTATTTTCTCATTTAAAGTACTCTACAATATGGCTTCACCTTAAATTCTTAGTTTTTGGTCATACTATTCACCTTCATGTGTTCTATAACAAAGCCAAACTAGACTAATTAGGTGTTCTAAGTATATGCCCTGATTTTTTCCAGCCTCTAGGTCTTGGTTCCCACAGTTCCTGTGCCTAAGTACCCATCCTTCCAAACCCAATTCAAATGGCACCATTTTTAGGAAGCCTTTCCTTAACTTGGCAGTTACTAACGACCTTTGCAGACAGCTCTCTTATATCCTGTATGTATATTATTTTGTTATTACATGTGTGGGTAAGCAAGGATTATGTCTTATCTAAACCATATCTCTCCAAGTGCCAAGTACAATGTTCTGAACATAGAAGATATTTAACAAAATGTTGTAGAATTTAATTATTGAATTAAATTGCTATTATTGGTGTAGTTGTGCCTTTAGCTATCCTTCCCTATTAATTTCTGATCAATTGTTAGTTTCTAAGCAAAATAAATAAATTTCTTAGTATTGTGTGCAAACCTACTTATCTGTGTATAAATAGGATGTGACTGAGGATCTACAGAGCTCTTCAGTGGATAAAATGCATGAGCTTTAGTAATAAATTTTATAACATCAATTTTACATACTCAAAGATTACATCATATTTCTTTCTGGGTTCTTAATTATGCCCTCCTTAGGTAAGTTATTAATATTTCATATTCCCGTTATCTAGTTACTTTTTCCAGCAAAAGAGACTTTTTTCTCCTTTGCTTTTTGTTCTCTTAATGTCACTACTATCATTGTTCTCTATTGTCCCATCTTTGAACTCAAGCCATTTCCCAGTTATTGCTTGTTCATCATTAAAACTTTTAACTGCCCCCAACTATAAATTGACTTTTTTCCTTTTTTTTGGAGGGGGGAAGGCAAGACAATTGGTGTTAAGTGACTTGCCCAAGGTCACACGGCTAGTAAGTGTTAAGTCTCTGAGGTCGAATTTGAACTCAATTCCTCCTGACTCCAGGGCCGGTGCTCTATTCACTGTGCCACTTAGCCACCCCAGAATTGACTTTTTTTTGTCACAGATACAAAAATAAACAAAATTTAAGATAATGAATCCAAGACTTTGGAGGGTACAGAGGGGGAAGAAGTGGTCCACTTTGCAAAGTCCTATGGATACTCACATAAATGAACAGATTCATCTGACAGAATGTGTAACCAATACTCATCCCATGATGTAACACCCTCAACAATTCCTTCTTAACTAAGCACAGGTAATATTTATATTTATATTGTTTGCTTTGCCCCCATTTCTTAGTAAAATAATGCTTGTGTACCATTTTCTGGATCAATTTATCATCTATTGTGGTCAGCCAGCATTTTCTCATCATTAAGGAGTAACCAAAGTTATGCACATAATCCCCATCCCACCATTCTGTTCTATAGTCCTTCAGTTGCAGATTCCTAGTGACTAATGAAGGGCAGTGAACTCATGTTTTCCATTGTCCCATCCTGTCCAACTGGAAGAAGAGAAGAAGGGGTCAAGGAAATGAGGAGCAGAGGAGTAGCAAAAAGAATAATACAGCCTTCAAGTTGTACAGCACTGTTAACTTTTCAAAATTTTTTTTTGTGTCTATTCTCTCCTAGTTTATCTTAATGAAAACAATTGTGCAGAATAGGCAGGTGGTCTAGAGGTGAAGGCACTGAGGTCCCAGGAAGTTAAATAATGTGCCCAGAGTCAAGAAGTAAGTTATGTTTAGAGTCAAGATTGATGCCCATCTCTTCAAGCCTGAGATCTTTTCATTATGCCACAATGTATTTCTGGATCTAGAAAAAAAAATCTGGAAGCCCCAATTGAACTACACATATTGGAATAGAAATCCAATCTTGGCTCTGCGATTGGTTAGCTGTGTGGCCATGGGCAATTAACTTTACCTCTCAGGGCTCTGGTTTCTTCCTTTTAAAACAAGGGCTGGGGGTAGATAGGTGGCACAATTAATAGAGCACTGGCACTGAAGTCAGGAGGACCTGAGTTTAAATCTGGCCTCAGACAATTGGCACTTGACTGTGTGACCTTGGGCAAGTCACTTAACCTCAACTGCCTTTCATTCTCCCCTCAAAAATAAATAAATAAAATGAGAGCTGGACTAAATGGCCTCTAACTTCTCTTACAGTTATTAAATCTATGTTTTCTATAACTAAATCCGTGTAGTACTGATCATGATGTCAATCTGTAGCATGGACATAGGATAGAGGGTCTAATCCAAGTCCCTCATTTTACAAATGAGGAAACTAAGGCCCAGAGAGGCAAAATAACTCACAGACTGTTATTGGTAAAATCATCCCAAATACAGAGCTTATCCCATGGTGTAATGCCCTCAATACATAGTTACATTCTATTTACACATAGGTAAGAAGGTTTGCATACAATCCTAACAAATTTAGTTATTTGGTTTAGAAACTAAAAATTGATCAGAAATTAGTAGGGAAGGATAGCTAAAGGCTTGTGCCTTTACACCAATACACCAATAATAGCAATTTAATTCAATAATTCAATTTTATAAGGGCATCCTAATATCATAAAACAAAGGATTATAAGATCTAGATTGAGAGGGGACTTTAAAATGATGATCTTGTACAATCTAATCCAGCAAACATTTATTAAGCATGTGATGTGGGTCACATTATTGTGCTAGGTGCTGGGGATATGAAAAGATTTTATACATACATATATATATATACATATATATGCATATGGTTTTATATATACCCATTTTACATATGGGTAAACTGAGGCCCAGAGAGGTTGCTTTAGGCCATACAACACAGAAATGGCAGAGCTGAGATTTGAGCCTTAGCTGTGACTCTGGCTCTAGCCTTTTATCTGCTGTGCCATGTTGTCAATCATGAAACAGATGAAGTAACATTCTAATAGCTAGAACATGCAAAGAATCTGTAATTTCCTGGTATGAGAATTCTCACCACCAATGGACATGAAACCTATCTATACTTTAATAGATAAATCCCAAGGAGATACCTCAGGTATACCAATGTTGTGACTTGCCCAACTTAAACAAAAGACAAGATCTGAACCCAGATCTCCCTGACTCCAAGACCAGCAATCTATCATTCATGTAGAAATTTTTATTATGAAGGGGAGAATGGAAACCTTAAAACAACAACAACTGACCATCTCGTTACTCTTGTGTTTATCTCTCAGTTCTTGGTTAGTTTCTTCTGCTCCCTTTTGTTGTAAAGACTCAGATTCTGAAATATATGAAATTATGTCTGTAAATGGGGCAGGTAGGTGGTACAGTGGATAGACTGCTGACCCTGGAATCAGTGGGTAGGAGAGGGTCCTCCTTATGTGTACTCCTACTCACCTATTATTTTGCTCCAGATGAAAGAATTCCTAGTTATCAATTCTGTCTAGTTCACATGTTTATTGTGATAAAGCATTTTACAGAGAGCTCTATAAATACGAGTTTTTTTTTTTTTAAATTTAGGATGTTCTGTGGTAAGAGCATTAGATTTAGAGTCCCACCCACCCTGTCTTCTACCAACCACCCTAGTCGCTAGGGCCAGTTGTGTGTGGGAATCGTGGGAAGGGTGGTTGAAGGGTCAGCATAGGAGGCGATCTAACTGTAGGTACAATTGCACCAAGAAAGGGATTCTCATCCCTGAGAATGTTTGACCCTTGACCCCTAGAGCAATGGGGTGGGGGGAGATGGGAAAGGACAACACAACATTAAGACTCCTGAGGACAGCAACGTAGGGGTGGTTACACTTAGTGGTGCTGTGGACTGAAATGTGGAGAAAAGATGTGGCGGCCATCCCCAAATCAATACATTAGTTAGTAAGTATTTATTATACAATACTACATGCCAGGTTCTGGGGACAGAACTTGATTCAGTTACCCTGGGAGACAACTTGATTTAGTCCCTGCAAGATATAGCAAGAAAGTAGGAAGTATAAATTTTATTTTCCCCATTTTACTGATGAGGAAGGCGAGAGTTAATGAAGTTAAGTGGTTTGTCCAGGGTCCCATAAGTCATATTAAAATTAGAAATCACAAGAACTTCAGTGATTGTCAACATGAGATCATTTTTCCATTGAGCTCTCCCCCCTCAAAAAAAGAAAAAAGGAGCTAATTCCCCATTTTCTCACTGTATGCCATAAAAAATGAGTAAAAGACAATTCTTCTCTGCTTCTGGAAATGACTGGCTACACGGGGCCTTGGGTGCCAGCTTTGTGGTGGACTTTTCCTAGTTTCGTTGTCAGCTGCCTGCATGAGGAGAGAAGCTTCAGCAGCACTAGTTTAGGGTGTAGTATGTGTGTAACCACTGGAGTGACTGCTTGCCTGTCCTGACACATCTTTCCTAATAATGAGAACCTCTGGAAATCTCTTCCATGCTCCTTCATTAGTGCCTCGTAAAAGGTATCCATCTTCCTCAAACCTCTTCCCTTCCTGCTATAGCTGTCTGACCCTGGGAGGGTGGCCCTGCTTACCCCCTTTCCTCCAGGATGCAGGAAATGCAAAGTTCAAAGCTTTCTCTGTCAAAAGAAAGCCCTCCTAATCCAGTATAACATGATTATGTGACAGGCAGAGAAATACCAGGAACACTTGATTGTGGGTTAGGGCTCTCTCCCTCTCAATACTTGTCTTTCTGAAAATCTGGTTTACCATTTCCTTATTCAGCTTAAAGATGCTAACTCAAGTTTAAAACTATTAAAGGGTCAAAGGGCAACTTGCAGCTTTTGGATACCGGGAGGATGGGAGGGGGGTGTAAAGAGATTCTGCTGGAGTATATGACAGATTGGGAAGGTGGGGGGGGTGAGACAAAAGGAAGATGCCAGAGTGTATCTATCTACATGCATTCTCCTGGGCGAATTTCTGTATAATCGCCAGCCGTGTTTCATTGCTATAAAATAAACCCAATTTCGCCTATGTTAAAGCAGGGTTAAAAGGAGCCATAAATCTTTATAGAGGCTGAGGATTCACAGGAAAGCAAGGCTGATGTCTTTCACATCTGTTTCAGGTTCTCAGCCTTGTCTAGTTCAGCTGCCTTGTCTCTTTGTGGTTGTACACAAATACCAATCCACAAAAAGTCCTTTTGCCGTTGCTGAGTGGCAGGTATAGGGTATCTATGCTATATAAGCGTTGAGGGTGAGGGGGTGAGGAGAGGGTTATGTGAGAGTCCAAGCAGCAGACGAGCCCCCAAAGGCCGGCTGACTGACATTGTAAATCTATATAGAGGGGTTGTTTGAGGGGAGCCTGTCAGACTGACAGTGTAAATGTGTCACACACACAGCCTGGGAGAGAGGAGCCTGGCGGCGGGTGGGAGAGCACTGGCTGAGTGTCGGTCACACGGAGATTGAATTACAGCTGAATTAGATCAGAGCTGTGGGAAACAGCACCTCCTAAACACACACACACACACACACACACACACACACACACACACAGAGTCTCATAGGAAGATGTGTACAGAGGGGTGGGTGGGTGGGTGGGGAAGATTGGGACTGGAGAGATGGAGGCGGGCAGCTGGGCAGCAGCTCTGAGAGGAGAGAACAGAAGCTAGCCACTAACTTAATTACTGTAGACCGCTCTACAACATGCTTGTCAGAGCTGGTCGACTCCAGGTTTGAAAATGAAAGACTTCATCGTGTCAGACCCAAGATGGGGTGGTCAGCAGTTAGTCTGCGCTGTCGTCTGGGGGATGTGTACATGGGTGTTTAACGGGCTACTAAGCGTTATTAAGAGAGGATGGGAAAGCCTTGGAGCTTTCAGACCCACAGCTGTGGAGGGCAAACTCCAGAAGGGATTTTGGTAGGCTTAACTGGTACCTTTAAGGTTTGATGTTTTATAGTGTTTCATTAATGTGCAATGTGAGATCTTAATGCCAAAACCATGCTTTCTTTGGGAACCATCACCTTAATCCTCTTTCTTTGGTCAATAACCCAATGCACGTAGGGGGACCCGGAATGCCAGTTTTTCTAGGGGAGGCATGGCAGGAGTGGAGAAGTGAGAGAAAGTCTTAGAATGCAAACAGAAACACTTGCAGTCCTATTAAAAAAGGGCAAGAAGTCTGCTGGCTTTGAAATGAACTTGCTCAGCAGGGGTGAGGGAGGCTTTTCCAGGAGACAGCGGGAAAGCGTTTGTTTTCTAAGCTGGCACCAGAGTGGCTCACAGCAAAGCAGCATACAGTGCTTGGCATTCTGTGTGGAGGAGGGTCACTCAGCTCTTGGAGCCATCAACTGATCCCTTTTCTCTCTGTCACTCAGCAAGATTCTGGGGGTGGGAGGGGGGAGGGGGCAGTCCTTACAGTGGCTTTCACTGGACCAGGCAGGAAGCAACCTCAAAACTCTGCATGGTTTCTCTTTCTGGAATCTTTGGGGTTTGCACACCCCTTTGGGAGCCAGGGCAACTGGGATGAGGAAATGACCTATAAAGAACAGCACAAAGAATATGAGATTTTCATTATATTCTACCCACTCTCTACGTGTCTCCTTCCTTTAGCCTTGCACTTTCTGTAGCTTTGCCTAGCCTCTAGGTCTAGTCCAGTCTACAGACTGGCCAGGACAACCTTAGCGGAAGGAATTCCTAGTGTTTGCTCGGTAATGCAAGTCTAGAATGCATTGGGGAGAATTCCATGTGAGTAATTTCTGAAGGCTCACAGTGTCATACCTCACAGAGACAATTATCATCTTAACAAGCACTGACGTGTTTTGTTTGGATATACTATTGATGATACAAAGATTCCCCAAAGGCAAACTTCCTTTAGTCATGGAAGCTGGAAACTAAGATGTCCTTGGCTCAAGTGGACTGTCCTTTGTCACTAGCCTCACTTTCTCCTCCATCTGGGTCTAGTGGCAAGATATAAATCAGGATGACTGGAGATGGCCCGGTAACTACAATAATGCAAATAGAAAGAACATCAATCAAAAACCTTCAAACTGAATGCTTTGTAATTATAATAACCAAGCTTGTTCCCCCCAAAAGGTGAGAAAATGCATCTCCCTCTCTTCTTCCCAGAGGTGACCTTGAGAGGAAGAGAAATGAGAGATAAACTCAGTTGATGTGTTTACTTCTTTTGCTGAACTTTCTTATACACACACACACACACACACCACACACACACACACACACACACACACGGTGGCTCTCTGGCTAGAGGGGGGAGGGATATATTTGAAAATGCAGATGATATTCAAACAAAAGATGTCACTTAAAAAGAACCAGTAAAAAAAGAACCAGAAAAAATGAACTTGAATTGTTGGGGAAAAAGAGAGAGTTAGAGGTTCTGGGTTTTAATCCAAACTGCAACTTACTCTCTATGTGACTTTAAAAACAAGTAACAACATTTCTGGCCTTCAGTTTGTCATCTGTAAAGGAAGAAGATTGGACTAGACTAGATCTGTCTCTGAGCCCTAAAAGTCCTATTGCAAAAGGAAGAATTTTTTAAGTCTCAGAATATACAGAAGCAAACTGCCAACTGTGACCTCTCCAAATTCCAAGTATATTGTACCAAGTGTTGGCAAACTGGAACTTGTTCCACAGATGGAGGGGGATCAGGAGGGTGAGGGAACTTGAAACCCTGTTATATGAAGAATAGTTGAAGGAACAGTGAATGTTTAGCCTGAAAAAAGGTGACTTAGGTAGGAAAGAATTGTCTTTAAATATTTGAAGGGCTGTCATGTGGAAGAGGATTAGATTTATTCTGTGTACAGAGGAGAGGCAGATTTCAATTGAATAGAAGAAAGAATCCTTTAAAATTTAGAGCTCTCTAACAATGGAACAGGCCTGTTTATGTGGTAGAGGGAACATTACTAGTAGTGTCCAAGGAAAGTCTGATTCATTATTTGTTGAGGATTTTGCAGGGGGGGTCCAGTGGGATGAGAGATTAGACCTCTATGATACTTTCATCTCAATGTTTCTAGGGGTCGATTAATTTAGGATGGAGAACTATTTAACTTGGGTGATCTATTACAATATTTCCCCATGTCAGAAGACAGTGGGTTAACCTAGATGACCTCTTAAGAATCCTTCCAATTCCATTGTACTCTATCTCTCTCTACCTGTCCTTAGAGGCAGCTAGGTGCTACAATTAGATAAAGCACTCGACCTGGAGTCAGGAAGACCTGAGTTCAAGTCCAGCCTCAGGTGCTTACTGGCTGTGGAACATTGAGCAAATGACTTAAGTCTGTTTGCCTCAGTTTCTCTAATTGTAAGATGGAGGTAATAATAGTACCTATTCTTCTGGGTTGTTGTAAGGATCAAATGATGTAATATTTGCACAGTACCTGATGCAGAGTAGGTACTTAGTAAGTGTTTGTTTCCTTCCTTATACCTTTGTAGCAAGGGAAGGGCACTGGTAAAGGTTACAAGAGTCATGGTATACAGTCACCTGCTCCACAGACACTTTTGCACGTGACTAATTTTTATTATTGCTCTTAATTGTCCAAACCAGGTTAATTTGAATTCATAGTCATTTCCAAAGGAGAGCAATGCATTTTGCACCATTACCCAAACAGCTCAGGGAAGTTCCTACCCATCCATCTAGTTTTAGATCACAGTCTATAAGCAGTAAACATAGTATTAAGCAAAAGGGTACTCTGAAGTCAGGCTCCTCGGCCATCTCCTGGCTAAGCAGGGCACCATTTCTCCTATGGAAACCTGGAATTTTTCATATTTGCAAGGGGGCTCCCATAGGAGAGACACTGACTACATCTTTTATTAGATTTAGGGAATGTGAAATCAGATAACCTCTAGTCAGAGGTATGCCAGAGTCAGCTTGTATGTATATGGGTTCTGAGAGCTGATTGTTAAGTTGTCAAAGGAAGCACTTACACTTCAGAAATTGGCAGATGCACTGGCAAATATACAAATCAGGCCTTGATTACATTGTTTTGGTCATTGTTTAGACATAGAAAATAATGGAAAATGATAATAATGCAAATTAAACTTAAAATAAGTACATTTTACCACTTAAAAAACCAGTCAAACATTTACCAGCAACCCTTACTTTAAAGCATATTGTAATCCCACAGTTGAGACATATGTAAATTGAATTATAGGTATTGAATTTACCGCCAAATTCCATGTTATATACATATATACCCATACACACATAAGTAAATACATATACACATATGTATATGTATAAGTATGTATATATATATACACACACACATATATACATATACATATCTATTTGAATAGCTATGAAACTTTTAGCCACAAACCAAGGCTTAAGAACAAACGAAGCAAAACATTTAAAAAAGTTATATAACAAAAGGAATATATACGTGTATGTATATGAGTGTGAATGTGAATGTGTATGTATGTGTAAGTGTGTGTAAGAGATCTTGATTCAAGTCTCAGTTGTGATACAATAAAACCATGGGAATGGTTCTTTGAGCCATTGCCTACATTACAAGGTTGTGTGAAGAAAATAATTTGTAACCCTTAGACTACTATAGAAATGGTATGTACACACACATCTATGTGTGTGTGTGTATGTATGCTCACACAGACACATAGACACATTTAGTACACTGGGAAAAGCACTAGAAACTGAATCAGAAGAGCTAGGTTTGGTTTCTAGCTATGCCATTTACTAGCTGTGTGACCCTAGGCAAGTCTCTTAACTTGGAGCTCAGTTTCTTTATCTAAAACACCAGTGTCCCCAACTGCTCCACTGAGAATATTCCAGGTTTATGGTTTAGAACTACTCACATTAATGCTCATGAGTTCCTACTTTCTGAATGGCCTTATTTAGACTGATTGAGGTTTATCATATGACTTCATATCAGAGGGAGAGTAAGAACAGTTTAACTTAAAATAGAAATCGTTTTCATATCAAGGATATATATGTTATCAGCAGACATTTCCAACACCTGTTGCCCAAGAAAACCACGTCATCTCATTCTAATCTCAAAAGGAATAGAAGCATTTAAATCTAGCCAAGTTTCAGCCTCAGTCCTAAAGTCAATCATGGGAATTTGGAAATGGTGGGATAAGAATTTGTTACTCTGGTGATCAGGAACAAATCAGTCAACAAATATTTACTAAAAAATTAACAAAAATATCGATAATCATTTACATACTTTTTAATACTGCATATTGTACACATAATGTAGTCCATTTATATACTTTTACTTCTACACTTTGTTTTGAGAGCACTTTACAAATATTATCTTAATTTATTCTCATAACAATTCTGGGAGGGAGGTACTATTATTCTACTTATTTTACACATAAGGAAACTGAGGCAGGCAGAGGTAAAGTGACTTGCTCAGTATCACACGGTTACTAAGTGTCTGAGACCAGACTTGAAATCAAGTCTTCCTTGCTCCAGGTCTAGTGCTCAAGATACTATATACCTAGCTCCCCCATTATGTGCCAAGCTCTGTGCTAGGCACTGAGAATATAGAAAAAAAGGTCAAAGAGTCCCTGCTTCCTGTGAGGAGCTTACATTTCATTGGGGGGAAACAACATATATCTATATAAATATATACAAAATGTATGCAAAATAAATCCAAGGCAATTTGGTGGGAGGTAGCACTAGCAGCTGGAATGACCAGAACTGGCACTGTATAGAAGATTCCCCTTGTGCTAAATCTCAATGGAAAGGAGGTATATTGTGCCTTAATGTGTGGAATGTCCTTTCTGTTCATCTTCTGACTTGCTGAGAGCTCAGGAATTGGTCACTGTGAATGAGATGAGGTCTGCCCAAAGCAGGGAGAAAAGCAACCATGTTAAGTCCCGAGTTAGGCAAAGAGACCAAATTCATGACTGAACAGTGATTCCTCCCCTCATATAAAAAAAATCTGAATCTCAGGGAGCGGGGGCAGGGAGGAATGAAGGGAGATTTGGTAAATCCTTAGTGTCTCAATCCCTAAAGGTCATAACAAGACATGGTACAGAAATACTGAATATCAGCACCCATTTTTTTCCTTTTACTGCTTCCTTCTTCCTTTTCAAAACTTTCACTTCTCTGTCTTAACCTTGCTATCATTTTTTCTCTCTTTTGAATATTTAGAAGACTTTCTATCAGCTTGGCTGGCCAATTTCATGATATGTGAGCACCAAAAGTTGCTCATTGAAAGCAGCAGCGGAAATGCATCATGAAGAGAAACTTGTTCACGTATCTCTTTAGCCTGGTTCTTATAGGTAACATGGAGAAGACAATACAAAAACTTCACAAGGTCATCATAAAGAAAAATCTATGTAATCATGAAAGTACTTTATATAAATATAAACCATTCAGCTCATTTGTGAGGAGGTGGTGATACTGGAGTGCGGAGGCTAGAGTCAGAAAAACTCATTTTCCTGTGTTTAAATCTGGCTTCAGACACTTTCTAGTTGTGTGACCCTGGACAAGTTACTTAACCCTCTTTGCCTCAATTTCCTCATCTGTAAAATGAGCTGGAGAAGGAAATGGCATGTATCTTTGCCAAGAAAACCTCAAATGGGGGTCACAAAGAGTCAATCAGATAGGACTGAAAAAAAATGACTGAATAAACCATTCAGTTCACTTGTGAATATCTAATGTGAACACTTTCCCATTTTCAGATTTTCCATGTTTTCTTTTGTTGTTGTTAAAACCAACTAGTGGGGGCAGAGTCAAGATGACAGAGTAGAAACAGGACTTCCCTGCAGCTCCAGCTTCCACCTTTATCAATCCATGTAAAAAGGGGACTCTGAACAAACTTTGGAGCTACAGAACCCACAAAATGACACAGAAAAGTTAACCTCCTGCTGAGGACAGCCTGGCAGCCCAGCAGGGAGCAGCCAGCACAGCACTTTAGGAGCCCAGCCAAGGCCTGTGTAAGCAGGACGTTTTAGTCCCAGGGCAGGCCTGACCAGCAGCCAGCTGGAGGGACTCCAGAACACCAGCAGCTGTGGCTGTTTCCAGAATTACCAACACATAAATGCTAAGGACAAAGTGGGAGGTCAGTGCAGCATGGACTTTGGGACCAGTAGTGGGGAGTGCATCAGCTTTTTCCCCCAGGGCGAGAGTTCACTGAGATGCTTAGGCGCAGTCAGTGCCACATTGCAGCTTCAGCTCCTGGCCTACAGACTGTAGGGGGACCAAGCAACCAGTCTGAGAGGTAATCATTCTTGCTTTAACCTTCTTGGATTTGGATTGCGATCTACAGTGGAGGTCCTGGGGTGTATGACCAGCTTGCCAGAGTGTGTGGAGGCTTCAGAGAGGGCACCCAACTAATACCTCCAGCAGCTGAGAAAACCCCAGCATTTGGGATGGAAGCTCCCCTGTCTGTGGCAGAGTCCTACTGTTGCAACAAGCCCAAAAGTCAAGTAATTGAATGGCAACATTCCCAGGCAAATGAAACAAAATAAACAGAAACATTAAACATTAGACTCCTATTTTAGGGGCAAAGAGGATCAAAGTATGGAACAGGACGAAGACAGTGAAGACAGAACTCCTGCACCAAAAGCTTCAAATGAAAATATGAGCTGGTTACAGGCCATAGAGGACCTTAAGAAGCAGATAAGAGAGGTGGAAGAAAAATTGGGAAGAGAAATGAAAATGATGCAAGAAAATTATGAAAGGAAAGTCAACAGCCTGACTGAGGAAAATAATGCCCTAAAAATAGACTAACTCAAATGGCAAAAGAGGCTGAAAAAGGCAATGAGGAGAAGAATGCCTTAAAAAGCCAAATTTGCCAGATGGAAAAAGAATCTCAAAAGCTCACTGAGGAGAATATTTCCTTAGGATTTAGAATGGAGCAAATGGAAGCTAGTGACTTTATGAGAAATCAAGATGTTGTTAAACAGACCCAAACAATCGAAAGAATAGAGGGCAATGTAAAAAAAAAAAACCACTGACCTAGAAAATAGATCTAGGAGAGATAATCTAAAAATTATTGGACTACCTGAAAGTCATGATCAAAGAAAGAACCTAGAAATCATTCTCCAAGAAATTCCCAAGGAAAACTGCCCTGATGTTTTAGAACCAGAAGGCAAAACAGAGGTTTAAAGAATCCCCTAATCACCTCCTGAAAAAGAACCCAAAAAGAAAACTCCTAGGAATATTATAGCCAGGTTCCAAAATTCCCAGATCAAGGAGAGAATATTACAAGCAGCCAGGAAGAAACAATTTGAATATTGTGGAAACACAATCAGGATAACACAGGATCTGGCAGCTTCTACACTGAGAGATCAAAGTGCCTGGAATATAATATTCCGCAGGTCAAAGGCCCTGGGATTAAAACCAAGAATCACCTACCCAGCAAAACTGAGTATTTTGTTTCAGGGGAAAATATGGTCATTCAGTGGATTAGAGGACTTTCAAATATTCTTGAAGAAAAAAACCAGAGTTTAATAGAAAATTTGACATTCAGATATAAGAAGCAAGAGAAGCATGAGAAGGTAAACAGGGAAAAGAAATCATAAGGAACTTATCAAAGTTGAACTATTTACATTCCTACATGGAAAAACGATAATTGTAACTGAAACTTTTCTCAGTATGAAAAGAATTGAAGGGAATATGTGTGTGTATGTGTGTGTGTGTGTGTGTGTGTGTGTGTGTGTGTGTGTGTGTGTGTGTATAGTCTTTATTGGAGGGTATATAGGCGTAAGAATACATATGTGAATGTATGTATATATATGTATATATATATATATATATATATGTTTACAGGTATACATACATAGAGGGCACAGGACCAATTTAATAGGAAGGGGTGATACTTAAAAGGTGAAATTAAGAGGTGAGAGAGGACTATAATGAGAGGAGATGGGGAGAGACAGAATGGGGCAAACTATCTCATATAGAAGAGGCAAGGGAAAATGGGTACAATGGAGGGGAAGAACAGGAAGGCATAAGGGAATGGGTCAACTTTATAATCATTGAATTTGGCTCAGGGAGGGAATGACATACACACTAAATAGGGTATCTCACCCTATAGGAGAATAGGGGGGAAAGGGATGAGAGGGGGATGATGGAAGGGAGGTCAGGCTGGGTGGGAGGGAAGTAAGAAGCACACGCTTTTGAAAAGGGGCAGGACCAAAGTAGAGAATAGAACAAGTGGGAGGTGGGATAGGAGGGAGGGAAATGTAATCAGTCTTCTACAATATATCTACTATGGTAATGTTTTGCATTAGGTACACATGTACAACCTATATTGAATTGCTTATCTTCCCAGTAAGGGTGGGTGACAAGGGAGGAAGGGAATGAATTTGGAATTCAAAGTTTTAAAACCAAATGTTTATATATATACTATTATTAATACTATTTTACATGTAATTGGGAAATAAGAGGAGGGGATATCCTGGGAGACTGCTATTTTGGGGAGGTGGGTAGGGGAAATATTGGGAGAAATTTTGTAACACAAAAACTGGAGGAAATGAATGAAGTAAAACAGAAGTTAATAAAGCATTTGAAAAAAAAAACTAACTAGTGGTTAGAAGGAAATTCTGAAATGCATATAGATTTCAAATATCTATGCCATCTTCTAAGGATGGTCAAAAGTTGATTGACTGACATCCTCATAATTCACAGGAGCTAGGAAGGAATGGGAGAATTTGGTTACATTGAGGCCCAGCACTGTAAGACAGACATGGAATTTGAACCTGTGTTATCAGTGACTGCTTCTTTTCTATCTGATTATTTCCTCTGTACTTTAGCATTACAAACCAAGCTGTTTGCTTCCTTCCTTTGCAAGCAGAAAGAGATACTGCTGAAATAGAGATGTGTGTTTTCTGTTTGTTCCCAGTGGTATGGCAGGCGTTCTCTTGAGTACTCTGTCCATCAACACAGACAGGCTGGTGACATCAGGAAGCTCTGAGGATGCCCAGCTGCTTCGTCTATCCCAGATCTCATAGCTCCTTATCCTTTCAGGAAGCCAAGATTGGGGGTGGGGAATCCTCCTTATGGGGGAAGGGGATAGGGTGAGTTACATGAATAGGACAGTTTACCAAGATCTGCATTTCTTCCCAATCGGTTACGCAAGACTTAGAAACCTCTGTCTTTTGATATACAAAAGGACTACATTTCCTAAACTGCTTCTTTATAAAATGAAATCTACTGGTATCCCTATTTTGCAGAAGCTGGGCCCCTGTCAGAACTACAAAATGCATCCCAGGATTAGACAGATTTTTCTGGAGAAAATGAGCACTCTTTCTTTTCTTTAGAAATTAAAAGGAAAATGATCTTTATTCTTTACACATCTCTGTATTTCCAGTGAATTTGTAGTTAGTGAGAATGTTGAATAAACCCTGAATGATATTTTTTGAGACATAAAAGAAACAGTGTGGGTGAGGGGAAGGAATATTAGAATTAGAATCATCAGAAACTGGTTCCAATTTTGTCTCTGTCATCTTAGTGACTGTCTGACCAGGCATGGAGGCAATTAAACGTTCTTAGCCTCAGTTTCCTTTTTTCTAACAGGTGTGAGGTCAAATGAGATAATACATGTGAAAGTGTTTTGTAACCTATAAAAAGCTGTACCAATGTAAGGTGAGTTAGTACTGGGTGAACAAAAGACTTTGTAATGCAACTTGTACAGGCTGGGAGTAATTACTGTGATCCAAGTACCTAGGCATCTATTTTATGGGAACTTTCAACTAATAGGACCCCAAAGAAGCCTTATTTACATGGCACAAAAACAATAAATGCTTTGAAAGAAAGTGGTCAAACCTGTTTGACATCATATAGGAAAAAACCAGCAACTGGATGATGGAGTGATCTTATTTTCACTTTTCAGCCAGTTGTGTTGGTATGGCAACTGTACAGTTAGTTTTGTCCCTACAGATGCAAAGAAGCACAAGTCTTATAACCCATAAAGTCTTAGGAGTATGACCTATTTGGCTGGTTTTTGCACTTATTGGTAGATGGCATTAAGTATCACACATAGCTCCTCTTATTGCCTAGGAAAGAAGACAGCTTTTGTCTGTGTGCAACTGTTTAAATAGTAGCTACTCTTTGCAATGTGATGTAGCAAACATGGGACACCCCTAGCTTATTCAAACTATGTACATTAATTTCTCAAGATCAAGACAGGTTTAAGTTCTCAGAAGAAGTTTATTTGTAAGATTTGAGTCTGGTGTACTTGGGGGCGAGGAGCCAGTCTCAGGATATACATATGTGTGTGTATATATGTATGTATGTATGTGTGTATGTATGTATGTGTGTATATATATGTCCTTTGCAGGAAGGTCCCAGGAGATCAATAGCTATATCTTTGCCATGTAGTCTATGAACAGACCTCTCCCTCAATAATGTAAACAATGCACAGCAGGGTATTTTTTCTGATAAAACAAATGTTGATAAAGTACAAAGGCAGAAAGAAGAGGACATTCCAGATTTTTTCTTTTGTCCTTCTCTCCCTGGGACCTCTGAGTATGGAAGATACGGGTTTAAGGAGATTCTGAAAAATAAGATAAAAGATTTATGATAGGGGTGGCTAGCTGGCGCAGTGAATAGAGCACCGGTCCTGGAATCAGGAGGACCTGGGTTCAGATCCAGCCTCAGACACTTAACACACACACACAAAACTAACCATATGACCTTGGGCAAGTCACTTAACCCCAACTGCCCTCCAAAAAAGGCAAAAAAAGAAAAGACAGAAGTTTTATGATGGGAGACTGGGCCTAGAGATGGTAAACATCTACTGGGTTGTCTAGAATTGCCTATTTCTTTCTTGACAGGCTGTGTCCCCTTATGGTATAATCTTTCCAACATCAGTTCCCATTCTGCTCCCCAAAACCTCGATTATTAATAAATGAAAATAATTAAACATACCTTTTTTTAAGAGAATTGTCCCATTCCAGATAATCTTAAAAACTTAACTCCCAACGCCTAGTAGTAACCTAGAAGAACATAGGACTTTGAGTCAACAAAGCTTAGGGTCTCTCCAACTTACCAGCTATTTGACTAGTTAGGTCACTTAACTGCTGGGTGCCTCAGTTTTTTCATCTGTAAAATGGATTTTAAAACATCAGCACTGCCTACTTCACAGGTTGTTGTGGGGAATCATCTGAAATCATGTCTGTAAAGTATGTTGCAATGATAAAATTCCATGTAAATATGATTTATTATGTTGTTATTTTCAATTTATACAGTGAGGTATAAAGGTAGAAAAGGGAGCTTTTCTAACATAGGTAAGAAAAAAAATGACTGTGACTAAACTGAGGTCTGCCCATAGGTGTCTGTGTAGACAAGGAGGAGGAAAAGGAGAAGGATTTCCTGGAAGCTTGAGGGTTTCCTTTCTGTAGGACCCCAGGTTCCAGAACAAATCATCGCTCCCTCAGTAGGAAGCCATCGGCACATAGGGCTGTACCAATTCTGGGCTGACTGAAACCACCAAAACTTGGTAAGTGCCTTTCTACCTGGATGAAGCTGTTTCTATCACTGGGGAGGTTTTTCTGGATTATGAGGCTTTGTGGAGTTTTCCTTTCTATCAGAAGATGATAGTACAAAAGCAGAAAGGAAAGATTCAGGGGTAAACATAATGAACCAGGCCTGTGAGACTGACCCAATCAACCCCTCTTTTCTCTAAGTATTTTATCATCCTCATCATTATAGAGCCAGTATGATATAGTAGATTAAGTATTGGACAAAGTTTCAGGAGATCAGAATTTGAGTCTCAGGCCTTTTAAGAAAGCACTTTCACTATATACACAGGAGTTATTGTTTGGGGAATTCCTAAACCCAGAAGTCCTAAGATCCTCCTGGAGAGTAATTCCTCCCACCTTGGTCCATTTGCTTGGAAGTCGATAAATCAAGAAATTACTGATAAAAAGTGTAAATAGCCTCAGCTGATGGACAGTTGCCAGGTAGATGGCATCTACTTGGACAAGGGAGAGCCAATAAAAAATATATATATATATATATATATATATATATATATATATATATATATATATATATATATATATATATATATATATATATATATATATATATATATATATATATATATATATATATATATATGTATATGTATATGTATATGTATGTATGTATGTATATAGGGTTTATACTGCCTAAGGATGACATTATATGAGGGCAAAGGGGCCAATCAGATGAGTTTGCTCAGCCACTTTCCTCATTTAGGAGACTGAATAACAGGGATGGCACATCAGGTGATTTGGGGGAGAATGTTTTAACTTTGGGATTGAAATTTATTAATGTTAAGGTTTTAGGAACTGCCAAAGATCAAATTTGTTTCAGTGGGAATATTTTTTTTTTGTAGTTAATTTTATCAGAATATTCTCTTGGGGGCAGAACTCTTAAGATAATGGAGGCCTCCATCAAAATAGAAATGAGTAATTATCCTGTGCTGGCCAGTCTAAGGGTCTCTATTTACTCAACCCTATAGCTCTGTTTCTTTGATTTCTAAGGTTGCTTTGCCTGGGGAGATGTTTCTCCAAAACTCAGCTGTTCTCATTACTGTCAGCCATTCATTAGAAGCTCTATCTCACACATCCATTCATCCTTCTAAGGGTGAACCTATTAGGAATTACCTAGACTTGATTGGAAAAGGAAGATTAGGAGTGTTTTCTAAACCCAGGAAACATTGTACCCAATGTCATAAACCATCATCTTTTCTTCTTTATTAAGAGGGTCTCCCTTTCACAAAAGCACAGACAGTTCCTCATCTAGCTTGCCTCTCTTGTCCTCTCAGGGCTATAAGAATCAGCTAGAGAAACAGGAGTTGCTAGCTCCTGGCCTGAGAGTTGGGGCACAATCTGCTTCAGTTGAAACCTTGTGATATCTTCGTTGTTTAGAAGGAAATAAAGTGCTGATTCAAGCATGCTTGTTCCAGCTGGATCCTCCACTGGTTTGGAGTTAATGCTGGCTGGCCTGTGTCAGAAAGCTGACTACTACATCAGGTTCCCATTAGCGAGGCCAGAGGTACTAGTTGGTTCACACTGTGACATGGTAACAATTAAGGCATTTGCTACTGGTTCTTACCCTGGGGTACTACTTGCTCTCTTCCTTACTGATGTGAGTCAAACCCCCCTGATTACCTCAGAGCTTGATTTCCTGCAGATTTCCATTATTTCATGTTTAATCTTCTGGGACTGCCCATTAGACCACACAAATTGTAAAAATCTCTCTAACAGACTGAGTTCCAGATCTCTGAAGTGCTGAGGCAGAAGAATGCAACCCATTGAAACAGGAGAATTCCCCTGCCTTTAACCGACTGTCCAACACATAATGAAAAGTCTGCTCACAGAAGACTAAAGCTACACAAATTACAAATAAAATAAATTTCTAACATTGTACAAGAACTACATCTTTCTTAAAACACTTTCTTTTTTCTTTTTATGAGTACATTTCAGTGGGGGAGAGTGGTCAAGAATTTAATCCATGTTTTGGGAGTTTTATCATACCTTACCTTGCACAAAAGGGTGAGATGTGACACATGCACAGAACATTAATTTAGCACGATGTGCCAATCAAATATATGTTGATTGAGTCTTTTGTTTTCTTCACAGGAAAGAGGAGCTACCTATGTACCTTCCACAGCGACTACTCTCCCATTCTTTTTTCTCTGTTGCTTCTTCCAAATATAGGAATATGGAATGGAGAGTACAAGTCACTGAAACTTCCAGCATCTTAGCTGTATGACTCTGGGCAAGCCATTTATCCTTTTCCCCTCAGTTTTCTCATCTGTAAAATGGGGATAATATTAGCTCCTACCTCCCAGGATTTTTGTGAGGATCAAATGACATAACAATTATAAAGCACTTAACCCAGTACTTGACACATGGTTTGGGGTTTGTTTGTTTTTTTGAGGAGAGAAGACAAGGCAATTGCCCAAAGTCACACAACCAGTTAAATGTCAAGTGTCTGAGGCTGGATTTGAACCCAGTTCCTCCTGATTTCAGGGCTGGTGCTCTATTTACTGAGCCAGCTAGCTGCCCCTTTAAATGTTATTATTATTTTCCCCTATACTAGTGCCTAGTCAAGTGGGTCACTCAATTCAATTTAACATTCATTTATTAAGTAAGACTATGTGCCAGAGACTATGATAAAATTCTGGTGAAATAATGACAGAGAAAAAAAATCAGTTCTTGCCTCAAGGATCTTACATTCTAGTGACTAGTGAGGAGAGAATTATCTTTCCCTAAGGGATTATGACAATATAGCAGAAGTACTTCAAAAGCAGCAGAAGCACCATGGACAATAATAGCATTGTACTCATATATTCTATGTTGCTGTTGTGGTTATTTTCATATAGAGGCATCTTTGTTGAATGGTTTGAAGCTTGGATTTGTGATCAGGTCTGGTTCATAGCCTGCCTCTGGTATATACTGACTGTGTGGCCTTGGGCAAGTTAACTAACCTTTATGTGCCTCAGGTAATTGCCAGGACTAACATCCTAAGAAATAGTTGGGTTGCTGTTGATGGGAGAATTTCCCACACGGAAGTTCCTTAGCTTTCCACATATGTTTTTCAAAGTTCTTTCACATACTTTTTATATCAACTGAGTGCTATTCTGTTATTAAATGTTAAAATAGCTAGAGAAAAGTTTAAATTGTGCTGGGCTTTATGGAGCTATTAAGGAAAGCCACGAACATGAATTAGATAGGATATGAAGGAATGAATGGGTTGAAATCTGCACTCTTGGAGGGATTTACCACATTGGTGAACCTATGAATTTATAGAAATGTATATTTTATATGTAACATTCCTTTCATCCTTTCCTATGAGGACAGTCCCTTGAGAAACTTAAGGAACTCAATTCCTCCCCTGCTGGCCCAGTGGGCTGGGCTTGCTCACCATCTGTCAGGGTTCCAAAATCTTCCCTTGAAGTTAGAAGGACTGGTTTTTGAGAGGATGAAAGAGAAAGATGCTGGAGATGATCTGTCAGAGGTGACTGTAAAAAGAGCCATTGAAGCTGTCAAGGGTTGTACCAATGTTTCCAGAGCAGTGATTCCTGAGGGAGATGATGGGCATTATCTGAGCATCATTTCCCACCTGGTGGTGCTCCTCTGGATATTATCAGTGCTCTGAAGAAATTTATCATCTGCAAGATCCATTCAGCCCTAAAATTCACACCTAGTCAGTATCCCTCTTCCTGGGCCCTTCCATTCCTCAGATTGGGAAATGCAGGGTGGGCAGTGATGGGCTTCTCCCAGATTCTCCATCTAAGGAGGACACCTGGGACAGCCATCTCACCCTTTCCCACCTGGCTGTACTCCATGGAATTCATCATGCCCCACAGAGGATACCCTCTCCCCCCTTTCAATTTCTTTTTATATGTGATCTTTCCCTATTAAATATTGAACTTCTTGAGGGCAGGGACAATCTTTTGTCTTTCTTGAACTATAGACTGAATGAAATCTGCACTGCTGATCAAGCAGGCAAAAAGGGAAGAAGATGACATATCCTTTCACTTGTCCTTCCTTCAGGAAAGAGCCTCATTTCTTGATTTGTGACCTTGTACCAGGTCAGGCTCTGCCCCATCCTACTACATTCTTGGATGGGAATAGGAACTGTTCTTGGGTAGCCTAGAGAATAAGTTTAATCCCTTTTTCCTCATGACATTACTTCAAATATTTTAAGGCAGTGTCCAAGAACTCTGGAATTTTCTTTTTTCCTGATTATACCTCAGTTTTTTAAACTATCATTCACATAAAATGCTGAGTTTCCTCACCATCATTGCCTTCCCTATAAGTAGCAGGCATTTATACAGTGCTTTAAGGTGGCTATTGTAGAATACAGTGGGAGGAACTTTTAGCAATTTCCCATTTAATAGGATAATAGGATGTAGAGCAGAAAGGTAGAGGTCACCTTGCCCCTCATTTTATAAGTGAGGAAGTCCAAGTCTAGAGCACTAAAGTGACTCACCCCAGGTTCCACAGATTACTAGTAAGTAAAGAAGTGAAGAGTAAAGAAGGAACTCAGGCCCAGGTTCTTTTAACTCCAGACACAGTAATCTTTTCACTAGACCACATTGCCTTATGGCTTAAAAGTGGCTTGAAGGGATAGACTTCTGGCTAAGATGGTGATGTGAAACATCATAGGGCAACCCAGCTCCCTCATCTATACTCCTGTAAAGATATAAAAAGGGCACCATTTTAAATAATGTTGAAGGAATCAAAAGGGACATGATGGTGAGCTCTGTTATCTTATCCAGGGGTACAAAAAAGATAGCTAGAAGCTTGCAGGCACTGAGAAAGGCACTGCCAAAGAAGACTTCAAGAATGTAGGTAAGCAAGCTGGGGACCTGCCAGCACTCTGACTGGAGATGATCTAGGGCCCCTGAAACTTGCTAAATTTGGTTCCCAGGGGTTCAAGAAGCCTGGAGTGCTGGGACAGGGAAGTTCAGGGGTTAGAAACCTACAGTTCTCTTGTTCTCAGATGTAGGGTTCAGACTGGCATTGCTCTAACCAGGATGTCCCAGGGAGGCTAGAAGTCCACAGACTCTGACTTGATGTGTTGTAGAGGGCCCTGAAGACCATAGCACTCTGACCCTGGACAATCTGAGAGGCCTGGAACTTTCTGGTTTCCTGAGTGCAGACACATGGAAGCCAGAGGCAGAAGCCCATGAAATTGAAGTCAAAACCAAAAAAGGGCCTATGAAGAGGAGCCATTCCTCAATAGAGATTGAATTTAAAAAAAATTACAGAAACTCAACTATGTCTAAACTATGATACGAGTACAGACAAAATTAATAGAAATTTAACTTTAATATTAACTTTGTGTTCTATGGTTACTTGATCATGGGGGAAAAAGACATGGCTTAATAGGCATTTAGCTGAAAAACAGAAGAAAGTTTGATTCTGTGCATTGCCAAGACCAGGGGTAGAGAGTCTACGACCTCAAAGACTCACAGAACAGAAATTTGGATTCAATCAAAGAGCCAAACTTCAGGACCTAGAGGGCCACACGTGGGATTGTCTTGGATCATTGTTGCTGAGGATAGCTAAGTCATTCACAGTTCTTCATCGTACAATATTGCTATTACTCTGTACCACATCAGTTCGTGTAAATCTTCCTAGGTTTTTCTGAAAGCATTCTGATCATCATTTCTTATAGCACAATAATACTCATTCACAATTTGTTTATCCATTCTCAGTTAATGGACATCCCTTCAATTTCTAATTCTTAGCCATCACAACAAGAGCTGCTATAAATACTTTTATACAAGTAAGTCCTTTCCCTCTTTTGAAAAATGTCTTTGGGATATAGACCTAGCAGTAGTAATTGATAAAATTCTTAAAGGTTATGAATAGGCAGTTCTCAAAAGAAGAAAAACAAGCTATCAACAATCATGAAAATGCTCCAAATCACTAATAGCAAGAAATACAAGTTAAAACAACTGTGATTTTTCATCTCATACTCATTAGTGTGACACAGATGACAAAAATGGAATATAATAGTTATTGGGAGGAAGAATGGCCCCATTAATACACTGTTGGTGGAGTCATGAATTGGTTCAGCCATTATGGAAAGTGATTTGGAACTATACTTCCAAAGCCACTAAATGGTGTACACTCTTTGTCCCAGCGATACCATTACTAGGGATTTATCCTGAAGAGATTAAAGAAAGAGGAAAAGATCCATATGTAGAAAAATATTCATAGCAATACTTTTTGTCATAGCAAAGAACTGGAGTCGAAGATGGTGGTCATCATGATTGTGGTTATTATGCCATAAGAAATGACAAAAGGGATTAAGAGCAACCTCAGACTTGTAGGAAGTAATGCAGAGTAAAGTAAGGAGAACCAAGAAAATAATTTGTATAATGATTACAACTCTGTAAAGAAAAACAACTTTGGAAGATGTAAGGACTCTGACCAACACAGTGACCAATCATGATTACAGAGAACTGATGATGATGCATGTTCCTCACCTTCTGACAGAGAGATTTTCATTTCAACATGTGTAATGAGACATATTTTTGGATACACACAAAGTGTGAATCTGGTTTGTTTAAATATGCTTATTTGTTGTCAGGGAAGGTTAATATTTTTGTTGTTTGTTTTGAGGGAGAAGTATACAGGATAAGAGGGATGATAGTGACAACCCAAAAAAAAAAGAAAGAAAAGGGCATTATTGAAGGATTTTAAAAGAAATGCCCACAAGAAAAAAGAAGGAAGTTTGGAAGAAGACACAGAAAAGAAGGAGAGATCTGAAATAAATGTGTTGTATTTATTACACACTATTTATAAAATAAGTCCTTTGTGACAGAGTTTGGAGGTTTCACGCATAATCTTATTTTTCTGTTCCTTGTATATGGAAATGTTTGTTTTTTGGTGTTTGTCAAGTTCAGAATAACAAAAACAAAATTTTTTAATATCCTGAGTCCTTGAAACAAATTTTAGTCTAATACTGGTATTTCCTCTCAACTATTTTCTTCTGTCTTGAGAAGATTATCCCTTTTAGATTACTATCATCATTCTTTTTATGAATATTCCTCCCTTTGAAACAAAAATAAAATTAACTGTCCATGGAAACAAATAAGCACACTCAAGCAAAATAGAACCACACTTTGGGTATGTCCAAAATATATGCCTCAGAGCAGCTAGGTGGTTCAGTGAATAGAGCAACAGCCTTGGAGTCATGAGGACCTGAGTTCAAATCTGGTCTCAGAAACTTAACACAAAACTAGCTGTATGATCTTGGGCAAGTCACTTAACCCCAATTGGTTTGCCTTTCCCCCTCCAGAAAGCAAACAAACAAAAAACAAAACCAAAATATACATGCCTCATTCTCATTGGAAATTCTTATTTAAATAAATCTTTGTTTTTGGTGTTTATTAAATTTGCTTAATTTTGGAAAATACTTTTTATGGGAGCCAGTAAACATTTCATTTCTTTGTTTGAAATGAATTTTTTTGACAATTTATTACAGTAACCAATATCAAATATCAAAATTTTAACTTTTTGGGAGAGAGAGCCAGGCATTTAAAGGGTGCTCATGAGTTCCTATACAGAAATAAAATATTCTTGTTGTCCTTCTGTAATAATGACTTTGAACTGTTCACTATTTTAGGTAAGACTTTAAAGTGACTTAGAAAACCAAATATACCTCAAATATGCCCATTTGAGGGTTGTCTTTCCAAGAAGCAGTCCTAGTTGGGTACATATTTATTTTAATGATGCTATTATGTCACAAAAACCCTTTCTTTTGGAATTGCCTTCTGATTCAGTTTATTAACCACATAAGGAAATCACTATTAGTCTTATAGTCACCTTGCTTTTCTGACCTGAAGTCATATCGCTTTGTCTGGCTTCATTCAGCATGTTTAGCTGCAGATGAGATGTAGCTATTTCTAATCTTCAAATCTTCCATCCAAGGATGAAGATTTGACACTACTTAGGATAGAAGAATAAAAAAATTTAGAGCTGGATGGGGTTTTGGTAGTAGAGTGTTAATTCTCAGAGTCATTCAGTCACTGTCTCTTCTGCCTGTTTCTTCTAAAACAGAAACCAGGAAGAACTTGAAAGCCCATGATTCAAATATATGATGCTGTGTAGAATCTAATCCAATAGCCTTTATCATTGCTGTCTTTATAATGAAAATATGCACTATATGGGGTTGACTAGAAATCAGGTCACAGTTCCATGAATGATCTCTATTCTCCCACTCTTGGAGAATAAGGAAGTTAGTACTGGTGAAAATGAGAACAAAACTTGGGAGTTAGAACAGTATGTATGTGACATGGCCAAGGATAGAAGTCATTGGATAAAGGCCAGTCAAATAGGCATTTTCCTGGGTACTTGTGAATATAATCCAAAGGATATTAGACTCCAAGTGGAGGGAGCGAGTGAAAATTGCCCATGTAGATTAGTCAAGTCAGATACCACGTGAAGTTATGGATACGTGGAAGAACGTAAGGAACTTCTTGCCAGTAACTTAAAGGAAGCAATGTTCATGAATAGGGCAGTAACAAAACTTATGTCCTCCATTATTTATGGTCAAAAAGCAAGGTAAGCTAGAGATCTTAATGAAAGGAAATAAATTTGGCTTAATGGAAGATAAATTTGGCTTCATCAATGACACTTGGTAAGATATGCCTTGTGGCTATATGTCAATAAAAGGATATAAATTGTTCTAAGTGATCAGATGAAAAGCCCAGTAAAGTAGCATCATACATTAAGAAGATATGTTCATCTAAGGAAATTCTTGAACTGATAGAGAGAAGCATGGTGGAATGCATATGTGAGAGTTGTATTTGAGTGAGGATCAATGAAGAGAAAAACAATTAATATTATGGTGGGAATATACAGTCAAACAATCTCTGGAGGTAAGGTGGTATAGTGGATAGAAGGCTAGACCTGAAATCAATAAGATCAGAGTTTGAATACTGCCTAAGACATTTGCTAGCTGTGTGATTTAGGACAAGTCACTAAACCTATCCCCACCTCAGTGTTGTTGTCTGTAAAATGAGATTTATTAACAAGTAAAATTAATTCACTTATCTTTCAGGGTTTTTGTGAGGTTCAAATGAAAGAGTATATGTAAATTGCTTTGCTAAACTTAAAGTTCTATATAAATATGAACCTTTATTATTATTCCTTGGATAATATAAGAAAAAGTGATGAGTTTGGGAAATAGATCATGGATGGAAATTATAGTCTCTGTATTTGTTGACTTCATAATCATCCACAATACTTGGACCTGGAGAGAGCCTAGATTATTGAGGGGAGATTCTCTGAAGTATATTAAAAGTTTTTTTTCAGTAAACAAAAATTTTCTCCATCCCATCTCCCTGATCAATGAAAAAAAAATGATCTCCTCTTCTCTCCCAAAGCCACTGCTTTAGTTCAGGCTTTTGAATCCTCTAGTCTGGACTATTTCAATAGACTCCTAATTGGGTTCCCAGCTTTCCCTTCTTCAGTTATCCAATATACAATTGCTAAGTGGATATTCCTGATATATACATCTTACCATGTCATCCCCCTTTCTCAAAAATCTTTAGCTTTCTGTTAACTCTAGGATTAAATGCAAAATGCTCAGCCTGGCTTTTAAAATCATCTACAATTTGGCATCCACCTACCTTTCCATACTCATTATACATTATTCCTCTTTGTATAATTTAAACTCCAGCCAAATGGCCTACTCTCTAATCTAGGAATCCCATCTCCATCTCCTTGTGGGCTCCCATGACTTAAATCTATACCCTCTTCACTTTTACCTCTAAGGCACCCTAGCTTTCTTCAAGAATTAGCTCAGATATCACATCCTGCATGAAATCCTTCTTCATCCCCTTAGTTATTAATGCTGTCCATCCCTAACAACTGATGTAAATGAGGGGTTTACACTTTTATGGTAACATATTATTTATAATAATATGTAGGCACTCTTGAGCTTGTATCCAGGTTATTTTATATCTTGGCTCCAAATATAATGTTTTCTCATTATCATCTTTTTCCTCCTTATTCCTTTATCCCAGCCCAGTCATCAATCCTTAGTGTCCCATGAGGAGCACCACATCTGATTCAGTGGATGAGTCAGTTAGAGCCTAAGGGTTCAGACAAAGAAGGACTCTAATAAAAAATGTGGTTTGTAATCTGCCACTCCTCCCCTCCAAAAGCAGCCTAAAGGAGCTAAAAATAATCCCAAATGGAAGATTCTTACATGTTATATTGAGTGGTCCCTAAACACTCTTTGTTCAAAGGGGCCATAGCTGGGCCCAAGATCAAGCCACCCAGGGGTGAAGTAAACTCACAATACCCTGGGTCTACCCCACAATCTCTTGGCCCTGAAAGAGTACATGTTTGTCTGAACCCTTAGATTCTGACTGGTCTGTCGTATCAGATTTGGTACTCCAGAAAATGGTTAAAAGTTTTAGAGAAGCAGATTTAGGCATAATATATGGGTAAAGTTCTTAACAATTAGAACTGTTCAAAAATTAAATTGATTTCTGTGTATGATGGTAAACTTCCCATTATTGGAAATATTTATTAGGAAATTGGCAGATATGTTGTAGACCCTTGTCAGACATAGGTTGGAACACATGACCTAAGAGGTCCCACGACTTTAAGATTCTGTAATTCTTCAGTAAATGCAAACATTTATGTTAAAAGCAACTTTACATGTCCCCAGACATGTAAATTTCCAGAAAATCTCAAGCACTGAAGAATACAGTATTGTACATATGGGCCAATCCACCGTACTCTAATTTTAAAATGACACCGTCTCTTCTGTCTTTTGTCTGCTCAGGATTTTTGCTTCTTGCCAAGATTTCCCAAATATTTAGGATGGCTTTTGATCTCTGTGGGTAAATTATGAGATGAAGCATTTTAGAGGGATTTTTAAAGATCAAAGTATATAGTGGCTAATTAAAAACAGCAATGATGATAATAATAATGTTATAACTACTACTAAAGATAATGAGAGGTAACATGGCATAGTAAAGGGAGAGCTAGCCTCAAGGCCAGGGAAAGCTGTGTTCAAGTCTTACCTCTGAAACATTACTTACTATGTGACCTTGGGCAAGTCATTTAACTTCCCAGTATCCCAAGCTTCTTACTAATATACTTCCAGAACAATTGCTGATATGGATGGGTAAAGAGTCTTCTGGGGATTCCTTGTATTACAGTTTGAGACCCTAAAAACCCAAAGTTGTCACTTGGCAAGTATTTATGTCCCAGGCACTATGCTTGGCACAGCCAGTACAAATACAATGAAACAATCCCCACTGGCAGGGCTTACATTTTAATGGAGGAGAGTAAAACTTAATTATTTGGTCCTGACCGACTCTTCCTGACCCCTTTTGGGGTTTTCTTGGCAAAGACACTGCAGTGGTTTGCCATTTCCTTCTCCAGCTCATTGTACAGCTGAGGAACTAAGGCAGAATTAAGAGACTTGTCCAGAGTCATACAACTAGTAAGTGTCTGAGGCCAGATTTAAACACAAGAAGATGTCTTCCTGTCTCCAGGTCCAGCACTCTATGCACTGCCAGAGTAAAACTAAGGATACTAAAGAGGTAAGGTGAGGCCAGGAGGAATAATGAATGACAATAGAAAACTCCTCATACTGTCTCTTCTCACCCAATCTGAAGTGCCTTTCCACCCTTCCCCCACCACTGGAAGTTTTGCCTTTTTATCCAGGTCCATCTCAGAGCCCCTCTTTTCCATGAAACTCCTTTTTATTTTTAAAAATTAATTAGTTTTAAGTTTTTCCATATTTGTTTTGATAAGATTTTGATTTCTAAATTCTCCCCCCACTCCCCAAGGTGGAATGCAATCTGATATAGGATCATATTAAACATATTTCTGCATTAGTCATGTCATGAAAGAAAAATCAGAACAAAAGGGAAAAAGCCATGAGAAAAACAACAACAAAAAAAATAGTATGTTTTGATCTGCATTTTTAATTCATGGTTCTTTCTCTGGATGTGGGGGGCATTTTCCATCATGAGTCTTTTGGAATTGAATTAGATCATTGCATTTATTAGAAGAGCTAGTTCTAACAAAGTCAGTCATTGTACAATGTGGCTGTTACTGTGTACTATTTTCTCCTGGTTCTGCTCACTTCATTCAGCATCAGTCATGAAAGTCTTTCTGATTACTTCAACTGAAATGGATCTTTCCCTCTGAAATCCTTTAACATTTATTGTCTGTACTCATAGAACATTTAACACAATCTGTCTTGTGCCCTAGCTCTTTTTACCACTCCAGCCTGATTGTGTACTCTGGGTGGGTAGCAATACTGCCCTCTATCTTGTAGTACCTCACAATAGCTAGCACAGTGCTTGGCATAAAATTAACACCTAATAAATGATTGTTGTGTGAAATAATAAAATCATTAATTTACCCCATGAGGATAGGTGTTGCAGTAGATAGATAGAATGGAGAACTTGAAGTCAGGAAGATCTGAGTTTGAATTCTACGGCAGTCACTAGCTGTGATCCTGGGAAAGATGCTTAAACTCTCAGTCTCAGTTTCCACTCCCTAATTTGGGAATAATAATAGCACCTTTTTCATAGGATTTTTATGAAGATCAAATGAGTTAACGTATGTAAAGTGTTTTGCAAATGTTAAAGCACTATATAAATGCTAGCTGGTATTTATTATTATTTTATGCACTGTTTTAAGAGTTAAAAAGGAATTCACTTGCATTTACTTCTCCAATCTTCACAAAACCCATGGGAATTAGGCAGTGCAAATATCATTATTATTATGTTACAAATAAGGAAACTAAGGCTCAAAAGAGCTAAGAATCTTTCTTGATGTCAGTAAGTGGCAAAGCTTTGATTTGAATACAGGCCTTTTGACTGTAAATTCACCCCCCCCCTTCCCCCTAAGAGATGCAGATGGAATATTTGGGAAACAACTAAATATACCTTTAAAGAAGCAAGGGAAATTATGTCCCATATCTCTTGCTATTTCACTATTTAACTTTAAACAAGTCACTTGACTTTTGGGGGCCTCAGCTTCCTCATGTGTACAGTAGAGGAGTTTGACTCCATGATTTCTCAGATTTCTTCCATCATATTCTAGGATTCTTAGTTATTTTCTACATGTAATTATAATCTAAGCTGTAAATGACACCCCCTAAGACTGTGAGAGGTGGATTACTAGGATGAATCTTATTTAATGATTCAGGGAACTGAGAGAGGGAAGGTGAGGGCTTCATCCAAGGCCACAGTGATTGATTAAGATGAAGATTTCAGAAGTTCTTTCTGGCCACCTGTTTAGCCCATTGAATTATGCTAGCCTCTTTTCAGAGCCAGCATTAGCAATAGGCAAAAACAATGGATGCTTTCAAATATTATTTTTAAAAATACATATTTTTAATGCCTGAAAATTTTGCTTTCTACAGCCAGTAGATATTTTATGATGTCACGTTGCATGTGTTAGAGGAAAGAAAGACTCCAAACCTCTGGTGGACAGCCACACAAGAGGATGCATTTTTTTCTGTCCTTGCCTCAGGCACACAAATGCTTCTTCCCTGTTCTGATCCTGTCCAGCTCCCCAGCTCCTTATGAGATCCATCTGGCATGCTAGATGTAGCCTTGGGCATTTCATTGGCAAAAGCCCATGGGTGAAAGGGAGAGAGTTCTGAAAACAGCCATTAAAGTGCTGGGGAAATGGAGACACTGATTTATGAGGAAAGATTTAAAGGCATTAAGTATATAGAGCTTGGTTAGGTGATGACTAGAGAAAGGACATGACATCAGGCTACAAATATTTGAAGGACAGGAACACCTGGAAGGAGAAGAACAATTTACTATGGGATGTGGGGGTAGATTAGGGCAAATACAATAGCATAGAGAAAGTCAAAACATGAAATGCATAATGGAAAAAAATACAAACAGAAATTATTTCTTCCTATTCTCTCTTATTTATCTCTATAAGGATGAGAGTCAGTCTGGTCTCTTGTTGTCTCATATAACCCTAGAAAATATGTTTTTTAAGACAATTCTGCATTGTGATGGATGAAACAGATGAACAGTTCCAATCTGAGTTTTTCACTGTATCCTATTTTCAATGGATTTTACTTTATCACCCATTATTATGGATATATATTTTAAAATGGACGACCCTGCACACATCTCCAAAATGCTTAATGTGAGGCCTCATTGGATTTTTATATAAAACTCTGCCAAAAAAGAGACAACATATATATTAAGTCAATTAGCATTTATTGAGTACCTACGTACTAAGGCAATGAGCTAAGTACTGGGGTTCCAAAGAAAGGCCAAAAACCAAGGTCTTCTCTCAAGGAACTCATAGTCTTTTGGGAGAGACACCATGTAAATAACTACTTACAAACCAGATCAATACAGGATATGCTGGAGTTAATCTCAAGAGGAAAGCAGTAAGATTGAGGAGGACTGGGCAAGGCTTCTTGCAGAAAGAGAAATTTCAGCTGAGACTTGAAGGAAACCAGGGATTCTATGACATAGAAATGAGGATGGAGTCATGGGGGAGATCAATGAAAATACTCAGTGTGAGAAGACGAGTGTCTAGTTGGAGAACTCCATAAAGCCTGTGTCACTGGATCATAGAGCAAGTGGAGGCAGTCAGGTATATGAAGAGAGGCAGGGGAAGAGGGGGACAGGTTATGAAAGGCTTTTAAATCCAAGAAGACTATTTCAAGACTCTTACTAAAATGCAAATATCTCTGGGAAAGAGGATATTTTAAGAGGTAACATGCTACCTGGAGTATTAATGAGGGAATTTGTTGATAGCAACAAAGACATATTAAGCCAGAAACTGCAGTAAGTGCCAAAGATACAAAGAGAAAAAAATTACAAAGTCCTTGCCCTGGTGGGGCTTCCATTCTACTGGAGATGGACCACGGTGATAGATGGGTATAATACAAAGTATAGTGGGGTTGGGGAGTGGGTGGGAAGAGAACTCTAGATCAGGTGCAGAGTGATTTCAGTGGGGAGATAATTCTTCTGACTTGGAGAATAAAGGGAAGCTTTGGAGAAGTGGAGCCTGGGACCAACCTTGAAAGAAGAGAAGGTTTGTGAAATGCAGAGATGATGAGAAGGCACAGCCCCAGCTTGAGGGGAGAAGTCATGTCAAATTCATGAATCAACACCTTGCCTATCCTAGGATGGCTGGAATTAGAGTACAATGTGAAAGAGAGTGATGAGAAATGGAACTGGAAAGGTAGGCTGGAACACAATGCAGACCACCTTTAAATGTAGTGTGAGGGGTTTCCTGGTAGAGTGATAGGAATGGCCATTCCCTTTGGGCAGAGCAATTCTCTAGTTGGTTTGCTAAGTTAAATTACCTGGATGAATAATCAAGTTCCAGAACATTGATTTAAAATTTTGTTTTGAGTCTAACTGATACTCTCAAAAGCAAGGGACTTGGTGCTGGAAGATAGTGTAGAAAGAATAGTTCAGCTGTCCATTTGGAAGATGTTGTCTTCAGGGAGAGGACAACATAATAGAAAGTGGAAGAGAATGTTGGGGGGAAAGGATCCATGTGGTTGTGTTAGAATCATATCCCAAGATTGACCCTGGAGGTAATGTCACAGCCCCTCTGAGGTAATGCTATGGCCCCTCCAAGAGGCCCCAGCACTTGCTTTGGAGACCACAATTATAGACCATAGGAAAATTTTAAAAATTTCCATATTAGTCATGTTGTGAAAGAAGACACAGACTCAAAGGGGCGGGAGGACCATGAAAAAAATAAAGTGAAAAATAGTATGCTTTGATCTGTATTCATATTCTTTCAGTTCTTACTCTGGAGGCAAATAACATTTTTCATCACAAATCCTTTGGAATTGTCTTGGATCATTGTATTGCTGAGAATAACTAAGTCATTCACAGTTGATCATCATGTGATATTACTGTTACTGTGTACAATGTTCTCCTGGTTCTGCTTATTTCACTTTGTATCAGTTCATGTAAGTCCTTCCAGGTTTTTCTGGAATCAACCTGCTTATCATTTCTTATAGCACAATAGTATTCTATTATAATCATATAACACAACTTGTTCAGCCATTTCCCAACTGGTGGGTATTTTCTCATTTTCCAATTTTTTGCCACCATAAAAAAAGCTGCTATAAATACTTTTGTACAAATAGGTTCCCTTACTTCTTTTTAAGAAAACCTCTTTGGGATACAGACCTTGTACCACTAACGATTTTTGAGCAGGAAATTCACATGTTTAGGGAGATTTTTTGTTAACTATATAAAGGATGTATTAAAGAGGAAAGAAATTGGAGTCAAGGAGATGAGTTAGTTGGCTATCATAGAGGTATGCAAGGTGATAAAGTCTGAATGAAGGTTGTGGTCAGTGAGTGAAGGAAGAAGGATAGACACAAATGATATTGTTAAAGTGGTATCAACAAGACTTGGGAGCTGATTGAATAGTGAAGGAAAGGGCAGAGTCTAGCACTGAGGTTTCTATACTGTATGGCTAGGAGAATGGTGGGGTCTTCAACAGAAACAGGGAAGTTGGGAGTAAGGAAAGCTTTAGGGGACTAGCTCACAACCATATACTTAGGTCAGTGTAATTTTTATAAGGAATGATTAACAGGATGGATTGCTGGAGGTGGTGAGAAGACAGATTGGAGGAAGGTATCAGAGGTAAGTTTGTCTTCATATTTTGCATAGGGTTACATCAATCATGACTTAAAAAAACAAAAAAAGTACATGTGGGGGTGAGAAACACAATCATTTGGTTAAATTGAGAATGGGTCTATATCAACTGTATTTGACTGGCCAGACTCATCTAATAATCACACCATATTCTGCTGTTTTTTACTGCATTTAAATAACTCAGAAGATATTATGATCATTGAAATGCACCATTCACAAGGAACACGTTCTTATCTTAAAATAGGAAAAAAACCCAGATGTATTAGTTTCCTTTTTTACATTAACTATATTAATTAGGTGGACTCCAAATTATAGAGACCTCAGTTCATCCCTGCATCAGATTCTATTTCTAAATCCATCAGAAAAGGGCCAGGTCAGGACCATAGGGTATATTCCTATCTAACTAGTGATCCAACTAAACCCTTTTACATACAAAGGAGTTCTCAAGTATGTCCTCTTCAATCACTTCAGGAGCATGCTCAAGTGGGATAGTGTATATGCAAAATTCTTGTGACATTTACCATCACTCAATAACTTTAGGCTTACAGGTTAAACCTTTGAGGACTTTTTCGTTGATTTATTTGAACTTTTAAAATGTTGCACCTATGATTTAATTTTACCTCTGTTCTATTTATGCTGCCATCCAGTGGTAGCTGTATGTCATAGACATGGAAATCCGACCAGTGAAACTTAAGCTACAAACCATTTGCTTGAGATAGATAATTATTCATTTTCCTCTTTTAGTTGAAAAGATAAAAAAAGGAAACACTTTAATAAAAATGTTAGAAGAGGACAACATAATAGAACCTAGACTTAGTGAGCAAATTTATTATTCTTAAACTTAAATTTGTAATGGAAAATAAGTATCTAAGGTACAATTCTTTACTTTTCTCATTAGTTCTTAACTTTTCCTTTATCAGTCTGTAACAACTTGTGGCAAGGAGTTGGCTGAATACAAAGACACTGGGATTTATAGTTCTTCCCAAACCCAGCTTCAGAGGGGAGGGCAGAGGTCTTGCAAGTACAGCATACTGGAGGAGTTTTGAGGAACTTGAGGAGAGGAGAGGGCTAGGTAGAGGTGGTCTCAGGTAAGCACTGCTATCATGGGAGCAGGTGGCTGCCTGCAGAACCTGCAGTTCTCTTCTTCAAGGACCATGAAAGATGACATCTAAACTGACAACAGTGCTTCTGCAGCACTGATGGAGGGAAAAAGCCACAAGGAAAGAGCAGCTTCTTTCCCACCCCTGCCTTATTCCTGCTTAAGTGTTTTAAAATTTCTATTAAATATGTTTTACGTGATTACTCATATACTTGACATTTTAGGAAGGGGGAGAGGAAAGACAGAGGGGGAAAATTTGGAACTCAAAACATTTTTTAAATAAAAATAAACCTGTCTTTACATGTAATTGGGAAAACTAAGATACTATTTAACAATTATATTAAAGAAAATGTTTGCTTATTTAATGTTATTTCTCACCAAGACCTGTGGTTAACGCTGTCCTTATGTTGCCTAGTGTCCCTTTGTTTGTGGTATTAGGGCATTATTGGAGCCATGTGCAGGGTTGGGAGCTTAACCCCCAACCCTTTGTTAGATACTTCCAAGTACAGAATTGCCATGAATGAAGGCAATATTGTATAAATCTGTCTTGTAGACACGAGCTTAAGAGTAACTGAATTAGTTACAAATTTATTCTAAGCCTAATGTTATGTGAACTTCAAATAGAATTTTCTTTTTAATTCATTCCACCTATTTTAAGAGCCCTTCCTGATGGGTTTGTTCTTAATTTTTAGAGTTACTCAGCAATAAAGTTATATCTGGTTTGCTTCTATCATGGCCTCCCATTTTAAGTTTTCTCTGTCTATATTTCAGCTAACTTATACAACCTGCTTTGTCTGTTAGAGTCAGTTAACTGGAAAACCTTTCTATTTCTACCATCTTAATTTAGGATGACTTGCTTTCTCTCTCATATTATAGAAGTAGGAAGAAAGGAGTTTATAAGCTCCTGCATTTTGGGGGTGGGGCATCCAGTTAGATGTTAGTTACTTCTCAAATCTAGTATTTGTCTGGAGGAAGAATGAATTTACAAACAGTAGCAATTAACTTACCTCATGGACAACTTCACATGCATTGCTTCTGTTAAAATTTAAAAAGGACAAAGTCCCTTATGATGGAGGAAAATATTTTTTAACACCAAGATTGAATAGAAATGTTTATAGGGAGAATAATAGGTTTCAGCACCATGCTGAATGTCAGGTGCTGGTTGTCTTGTCCTACTTAGTCCTTGTTCCCAGGCCCACTAAGGGGCATCATGTCTAGGAAACACAAGACATATTTCATGGAACTGATCTGTGAGAAGAAAGGAAATCCCATTCCCTTTCTGTGCTCCCTTCAGTACAAGCATGTTCCCGTTGCTTCACCAGCATTCATTTTCCCTTAAGTGCTGTGAAGAATTGTGCTCCTGAAACTCTGTTCTTCCCTGTAAGAAAGGAGAAATGTCCTTCTGGGTGCTGGGAAGGAGTAATGCCATTCTGTTCTCCACGCTGCAGTTCTCAATTTGAACTGCTGTGGTGAGAAAACCCCTTCATTCTCTTTGAATGGAGATATGCTTGTCCCCTTGGAGAGTTATGTGGCAGAGCAGGGAGCTGCCTGATGGTAGGTGCTGGAGATGGAAGAAATGTCAAAACCTATTTTACCTTAATCCCCCAAACCTACTGTTGTTTTTTCCCAACTCTGGGATTGAACATTTCATCATCCACCTCCCCACCCCACCTCCCATGTCTTCCCCGTTCTCTTTTCATTGTATGTTCATGTAAGGTTATCTCATGAACCCTTATGTCAGCTGCTTCCCTCACATTTGGTGAAATCCTCTAGTAGTTTCAAAATGGGGACTTCTCTTATAAGAACCAAACCAATCAAAGACTCACATGTGGTCGAAATTATTTTTATGTGTATGTCTGTCTCTTTATTCAAGTTTCCTAATGCATTGTTTATTTTCTGTTTAAAGTGACTGACCTAAACCTTCTTTAAGTGACAACTGCAAAACATATAGGAATGGAGTCCATTGGGTCCAATACAAGAACAAGTAAATGAGTTTAATGTCATGACTCAGTTCATTTAGCTGTTTCCTATTTTGCACACTGAGGCATGAACAGGCTTTCTACTCATTGGAAAAAACAGATTTTGGAAAATGAATGATTAAAATACCCCATGTTACTTTCTCCTATTATTCTTCCTACAATAAAGATTCTACTGAAGGAAAGATTTTAGAAGTCATTTTTGCAAGTTTTTCCAAACCTGTCAGGAACTTAATCAAAAGTTCCTTATTTTCTCTCCCCCACCCCTATGGGGATATTTTGTGAGCATCATTTCCATTCCCTGGTATTTGCTGGACAATCGCCATTTCTTTCCTTTCCCTAGGCACTCCCACCCCCCTGGGAAGGCAGCAAAAGAGGGAGTTAAGGGAAGGGTGATAAGAAAAACCCCACAGAATTTTTCAGCCTGCCTGGATCCCTACAGGAAGTGATCTTTTTGCTTTTCGGCCAGACACACGCCTCCCAGCGAGCCAGCAGCTCTAACTAATTAGCACACGTGATGGGAATTGGAAACAAAGTAGCAAACAATAGTAGCGTGGGAACACAGTATAAACTGCAATTACAGCAGTTCCCTCTTTCCCTCTCCTCCTCCCCCTTCAAAAATCAATGAAAAAATCATCAACAAGCAGACCTCGAGCAGCATGGGAAACTACACAAATCGTACACTGTTTGGGGGTGAACATCAGGTCCAGCCAGCCAAGCTAAGCCGTTATTTTCGATCCCATCCCTCAAGTATGTCGGAGAAGCTTCTTTCCATTTTGTTAAGCATTGGGACACAATGGGGGGAAAAATGTGTTTAGGGAATCCCAGCACTTGCCAGGTCACAGGGGAGGTCAGCAATCTTTTGTTGGGGGAGAGGGAGAGAAGAAAGGGGGCAATCACATCTCCAACTTGAGACAGCTTACAAGCACATGTCCCATGCTGTCAGGACGATAGGCCCCAGTGTGACATTTGCAGCTTCTTGTCCCGATGCCAAGCTGAATACACTTGGTTTACATTATATATGTGAGAAGTGGTCACCTCCCTCCCCTCAAGAACCCTGCTTTCAGTGGGCTACTGGAACGGAGCTATTGTCAGGGATGAAATACACTGGCAGTAGTCTCTTAACAAGAACTACTAGCTTAAAGACAATCATCACTAAGCTGGACTAATGATAGCCCAGATTGAACTATATTGATATTCATTCATAAGATTAGCATTTTACTTTAAAAGGATAATTCAAGATTGTGGGCTAAAACCCATAAGAAAGTTGCTACTGAGTTTAGAGAACGGTCTGCTATTTGTTTCCTTCTGGCAGCTTCATATGGGAAGTTATACAGTTTAAGATGAATGTTAAGAATAAAAAAGGTGGATTTTTTTTCTTTTTTTGCCTCACAGCTAATAGTTTTTCCTATCTGTTATAGTGCTGGTATATGCAAGTTTTATTTTAAAATGATGATCCCCCACAATCAAAAAATTGTGCAAGTTATAAATGATTTTAACATTTTGTCACTAATTTAAATGAGCTTTTCTATGTTCTGGTTATTTGCTTTTTAAAAATATATTCTTTTTTTTTTTTTTTAAGGGCAATTGGGGTTAAGTGACTTGCCCAAAGTCACAGGGCTAGTAAGTGTGTTAAGTGTCTGAGCCAGATTTGAACTCAGGTCCTCCTGACTCCAGTGCTCTATGTCACCTAGCTGCACCTTTAAAAATATATTCTGAAATAGCCTTTGGAAATCCAGATTTTGCTATATGTTATTGGTTTGGTCTTTGGTAAGTCTTCCTACCTTTCTGGGCCTCAGTTTCCCCTCAAGTTGAAATTTCAAGGGGTTGGACTTAATGTGCTCTTAAAGTCACTTATAGCATTAAATCTAGCATCCTATGTCTATAATAATTTTTTTTTTAAAAGCAATTGGGGTTAAGTAACTTGCTCAAGGTTACACGGCCAGTAATTATTTATGTGTGGGTGCTCATTTTCTGAGGCCAGGCTGGAACCAATCCCGGGTCCTACTGACTCTGGTTTTACTCACTGTGCCACCTAACTGCCCCATAACAATTTTTAAAATATTATTTTTATGGATGTATTTTAGTTTTTCATTAGTTTAAATTAAAAATATATCCCCCTCTTACTTTTACCTTGTGAGTTGCTCCTGGTAACAAAGATTTTTAAGAGTAGGGGAAAAAACAGTTCAGTAAAATTTATCAATACCTCAATACATTTTGATAACACATGCAACATTTTATACTTGTACTCCCCTTTCCCCCCTCCCCCATTATACCAAGAGTGGATGGAAGTTCATTAAAAAAAACTCTTCACATAAGGTCAGACTTGGGACAGTATAACTAGTGTTCCAGGTTGTGGTTCTTTTTGTTCTTTTCATTAAAATTGCTGTGTTTATCATGTACGTTTTTTCCTGGTTCTGTTTACTCCATTCTACATCAGTTCATATAATTTTTCTCGTGATTTTTTGAATTCTTCATATTCACTGTTTCTTATAGAGGCATTTCCAGCTTCTGGGCATGGGTTAATGAAAATGAACATAGGATTACACAGTTATGACTTTTTTGTGGAAAGACAATATTTTATAAATAATATTTTATTTTTTCAGTTACATGTAAAGACAATTTTTATCATTCTTTTTTTACATTTTGAGTTCCAAAGTTTTTCCTTTTTCCCTCCCTACCCCCTTCCCTGAGATGGTAAGCAATTTAATATAGGTTATACATATGTAATCAGAAGCCAAATAATATTGAATAACCATGAATCCCTAAAAAGTTATATGGAGGAAAACAAGGCTGTGCCAAATCACCTTCATAATGTTGTAAAAAGATTTAGAGATCTGAGCTATGTAGACACTTCCATATTCACTGGCACAATTTTCACATTACCTCCTTCCTTCCCCACATTTCACACTAAACTGTGGAAGAGATTGGGGATAAGTAATCATATGAATATCTTGATTCTGATTCTATCACCCTTACCAATACTTATTAAAATTCACTTTGTTATACTTAGCCCATCATTCTAGCCTTTAGTAATCTTTTTGGATTTTGACTCTGTCTCTTCTGGCTTCAGGTCAGTAATAAATTTAACAAGCATTACATCTTTTGTCTTCATCTATGTCATTGATGGTGCCTTGTTATGTAGCAGACACTAATAGATATTGTATGAACTGAATTGTTGAGTTGAGAAAAAAGAGTTTTTCATAGAACATAGAGAATTGTAGCTCTCTTATTAGAAACCTTCCTCCATGTTGACACTGATCCATGAAAACCTCTTCATTTTTCAGGTGAAGAAACTGTCTGTTTGGGTCCAGTTATTCAACAGTTTTGAAATCTACCTAACTGTAATATATCTTTCCATTTCATGAGAGATTTTGATCAAATTTCTCATGGAAATCTAGGTATCCCCCATCTATTGCATTTTTATGATCTAAGTCTAAGAATCTTGGTGTGTTTTTTTTTTAACAAGTAAATGAGGTTAGTCTATTATGACTTTTTCTCATATTAGTGTATAATGATAACTACTTTTCTTTCCAAGTGGTCATAGACCATCTATTTAATAATCCATTCAATATGTTTTCCAAGAATTGACATAAATCCTTCAGCCTATAGTTCATAGACTCCACTTTTTCTTTTATGAAAATTGGTGCAAAATTTGTATCTCTTCTGTGGCACTCTTCTCATTCTCTATGATGCCTCGATGACACCTCAAGTGGTATTTATCTAATTCAACTAATGTTGAATTCTAGAATTCTAGAACTTATTAGCAACCTTCAGTCTTTCTGAATCTTTGTCTCTTTGTTGACTCTTATAGCTCAGGCAGTACAAAAAGGACAATATTGTAGAAAAGTCTGCATTCTCTGTCTTGGTTTCATTTTAGGATTTAACCCTGGGTCTATTCCACGCTGGATCATTCTGTTTATGTCTTCATCTTCTATGAGGAAGAAACTAGGAAAGAATCTTTACTACTTGGTTGCATTTTGAAGGAGAAGGATATATTTACCTACCCACTCATATCATGGGATATATCAATTAACCAAGTAAATAAAAATGGAGAAGATTACAGTTACATTTTGGTTTTCCATTCAGGTTTAGGACTTAAATGCCATTATTATAGGAGAAGAAGGTCTAACGAGCTATTGCAGTCCCAGCTCTTAGCGCTGCTATCTCCATAGATAGATCCATATCCCACAGATATAGGATGAAACCAACCTGAAATCCCAGGCCAGGACAGTAGGAGAGAAAAGTACATAAGGAGGGAGAGAAGGAGAAGAATGGTAAGCATTGATCAATTAGTTATTTCTTTAAATTAACCCTGGTTTCTGGCTAGGAAGGGTAGCACTTTGCCTAGAAACACCTCTACTGGTAAGAGTAATTGCTGTTTCAATGCATAAGAATATTGTGCAGAGGGGTGGATTATTCAGGGAAAACATTTCTTATGGTTCTCTTCCCAAAATGTGAATTTTTTCAAGGTAAATAAGGAGTAGGAGTATAACAGGTAAGTGAATATCATATTTACAAAGAAAATCTAAGGAACCTGAAGCCAATGGACTTCTGAGTGTTGGTGTCATTCTTATTATCTTCATTTAAAAGAACAATTGGTTATTGTGAAATTAATAGTAAATCTGTGAGAACTCAGAATCAAAGTTTCTGTATCTTCTGCAGGTAATTGATTTTGCCCTACTATAGGTCTCTTTAACTTCTACTTATGGAAACAGTATTCGTTGATGCAACAAAATGTTACCTCTGGCCCTTGGATTTACGACATCATTTTTGAAGGTGGAGTAAAATGACCCAACTAACTAGTCTCAGGAAGAATGCAATCCAAAGCATGTGAGAATTGGGCTTTGTGTGCCCCAATATAACTTGCACCTTGATAAAGAAGCAGCTAAAATATATGAAAGCAAACTATTTTTAAAAAATAAGTAATTTGATTGGTATTCCATTGGAATGGTCTAGACTCTATAGTCCCAGTCAAGCATGGGTGCCTCCTCTTTGCCCATCCTACCCCAATTGTTACAGTGCAGTTATGTTTCTGTGTCTTCTGTCTTTACTGTATGTAATGTGCCTGTTATTCTGAGACTTTGCTTTTCTGCCAAGAGTTATTAAATATGACCCTGCATCTTCAAAAACATCAGCTGGCAGGGAAATGTTACTCTGGTTTGTGTTGTCCAAACCCAAAGTTATTTTCCTGGAGCCAAACTGTTTGATCAGGTTTCAAGTTTATTTAGCTATAAGCATACATTCTCGTTTATAGGAAACTACTCTCATAATAACAGCTATAATGTTTCTGTTTACATGACTGGCTGCAGATCACCAAAAGGGTGGGTTACCATGTAGCATATGAAAAATTCAGACAGTAGTTTATATTTATAGAAATAGAAAGGGGAAAAATTGCCTCCTATTCTAACCTAGTTATTTGACAAATTCAGAAATGACTGTCATAATCTTTCATTTATGTCAATGTAGTACTTTCCTTTAGCAAAGATAACTACTCAGAAATCCACTGTATAGAATGATAAAAGCAAACATACATTTTGGTTGAAGAAATATAAGGAACTTGCATCTTAATGCAGATGAAAAGGAAAATTCACAGGTGATGCTTTTATATCTTTCTTAGCTTGTTCATTTGTGTCAAAACATGGCATATTGGTGGGGTCTAAAATTGATGGTTGAATTTATATGTTGTATCTTACGTATCATAGTTCAAAAGAGAAATCCATTTGAGAAGGCCCTAGAGGAATAAGGTCTCTCTTTGGTTTGATAATTACTGTATATTACATGATTATATAATTATCATTAAATGTATGTCCAGTTTTAAATTTTCTTCCTTTTGTAGATCTAAAGAATAGTCTTGTTTCTGCTTTTGTCTTCTATATGCTCATTTATTTGATTTTAAGCAGTATAAAAGGATTTCATTTGCCAAATCAGAAACAATAGGCTCAGTTCTTTCATGCCACATAATAGACATCACTGAGGTAAATCTATTTTTAAAAAGCAGTTACTTTTAACAGCAATATGTTTTAACTTTCCAGTATTTACCCTTTCCTGCACTGAACACACATGGCAACACTACCTAAAAGGAATCCCAAAGTAAAATCACATAAATTTAAGAAACTCAAATGCAAGGATATGGTCTGGGGAAGGACAAAATACATCCCAGCTATTAAAAAGAAAAAAGTAAAAGTAAAAGACTAGGATTCCCATTGCCATCCCATAAGAAACATAACTGAAGACAAAGCTGCTTATATTACATCTGAAATACTCCTTTTATTTTCTTTATCATAGTGAACTACTGACTTTATAAACACAAGCTTAGATTTGCCCCTGACTGTATAAGCCAAGTCATTTAACTTCTCTGAGTCTGTTTCTTCTTTTGTGAAATGAAGGGTTTGGCCTTTGTCGAGTCCAACTCCAAATCTATGACGCTATGGTGATGCTAAACTCTTGAATCAGTTTTGACTCTGCACCAGCTTTTACTATCCTCAGTCAACTGATTCACGAATTAGAGTTGCATTTTCCTTCATAATATCTCTCATTTCTGCCTTTTTCTCTATGTTACTGTAGCCATAGCCTTTGTGCATGCCATGATCCTCTCTTACTTGACCTAATATAAAGCCTCCTGATAGAAGATAGCAAATTCTTTCCTCCAGCACCAACCAGCTGTGTCTTCTGTATGCTGCTCTGACCATTCTGGCCTCATGAACCAATGGTGAAGATATAGAAATTTCACTCTCTCTTTTAGAGCCTTAAACAGGTTGAACTGTCTCACTTCCTTTTGTCAAGATCCTCTCTGGTGGAAAATTTACTTAGCAGACACTTTCACTGGGTTATCTTGTTCCCAACTCCTTCCAGGTGACATTTTAGCCTGGATCCAACTTCATTCCATTGCCTCCCCTTCCTCCCCACCCCAATTGCCAGGCCCTGTACTTTCCTTCAATTTAAGAAATTCCAGGAATCCCAGCTCTTCCAGTAAGTCTTTCCTATTACTATTAGAATACAAAGTAACAAATGGCCCTGGCCTGATTCTGACTAAACATTGAATTTTTCATGATTCTTCCACTTAACACCTGACAAAATAAACTGACTTCACTGAGTATACATAGCATGTGGTTTCTAGACTGTATTTTGCAAATTTATGTAAAGGTACAAGAATATAAAAATTCTCCAAGGAGGGAGAACTAGATCATCCTTCAACAGATTTAGAGAAAAGAAGTATATGTCTTCTCTAGAAAGTCTTTATGTGACATACCCTTTGGTCTCCTAGAACCAGGAAAGGATAATAAGATGGAAATAGAGAAAGGCCTATATTTGTGGTCAGTGTTTATTTTGAGATCTATCAGGAAAGTTCAGAAAAGCAGTGGGCTCGAAGTCAGAAGACCTGGTCAAGTATGCCTCTACCGTTTACTGGCCATGTGACCTCAAGTAACTTTTCTGAATCTCTATTTCTTCATTTGTAAAGTAGAGATAATAGATAATAATCTTTGTGCTGTCTAGCTTACAGGGTTATTGTGGGGACTGAATGAGATGATGTATAGAAGGTGCTTCCTAAAGCACTTTGTAAACTGTGAGCTGGACTGGTCCTCCTGACCTATGTCTCACCACTGGGCTCCAATGACTCTGGTAGACAGAGTGGGGCTGATGACTTTACACAGCCCTGCCCCACTTAAATTCATTCACTTGCAAGTCACCCTCCTGATGTCCTTGGTCTTCTTCAAGAACAAAGGACAAGGAGCAGTTAGGTGGCATGGTAGATAGAGCACCAGCCCTGGAATCAGGAGGACCTGAGTTCAAATCCAGCCTCAGACACTTACTAGCTATATGACCCTGGGCAAGTCACTTAACCCCCCAAGAAAAGGACAAACAGCAATAACAAATTATAAATTGATATAGAAATGCACTATTTGGATTAGGGGTTGGGACACACATGGCTTCAAATCCTAGTTTCAGCATATATTATCTATATATACATATACATATATACACACATTGTGTATATATATGCACATGTATACTCACACACACACACATATATATATATACACACATATGTATACATACATTGTACTAGTAAGATACAAAATATGAGCCTGTTCTCTCATTTGTTTTACATATATACATACACACACTCATATATATACAGCCTACATACAAACATACTGTTCTCCATTATCTTCTTAAGATGGTCTAGGTTCATAAGTAGAAAAGAAACCAGACTCTATTTTTTCAGGCACTCTATGTCCTACTAGCTTGTTCTCAAACATCCCTTTAGAATTGTGGAATTTTGAAACTGGAAAGGACCTTAGAAAAAACCAAGTCCAACTTCCTCAATCTATATATTAAAAAACTGAGACTCATATATTCTATTTTACCAATATAATGGAAGCTCCTTGAGGACAGGAACTGTTTTTTGTCATCTTTGTAGCCCCAGCCCTAGCAAAGTATCTTGAACATGTGTAGTAGGCTTTTAATAAATTGCTAAATTGGATTGGATTTCCAAGATTGCATCTCTAATTAGTGGTAAACCTGGCACTAGAAGTCCAGTTTCTTGATATCTAGTCTAGGACCAGTTCCCAACATGTGGCACTGCCTCCTTTAACTAATTTATACTTATTGATTTATAGTAACTTCAGTGAGAATTAGGGGGAATAAATGCTTTTCTAATTACTAGCAAGGATTAAGATATAGGAAATAAGATGTCAGTCAGTCAATAAATATTTACTAAGTACCTACTATGAGATTAAGAGTTAGGAATTGTACTAAGCACTAGGAATACAGAAAAAGACAAAAGATAGTCCCAGATCTCCAGGAGCTCATAGTCTAATGTAAGCAATTGATAAGTTAGATAAAAGTAATAAAAATGCTTCAGGCAAAGTTTGGGACCAAGTTATGATTTGATTATTAATTATAAACAAAAATGATTAGCCTTTACTTTAATATAGTCATGGTTTCAAGGTTATTGAAATAGATAAAGCTATTGTATTTTATTTTATTTTTGCCTTTTAGAGGGCAATTGTGGTTAAGTGACTCGCCCAAGGTCACACAGCTAGTTTTTGTGTTAAGTGTCTGAGGCCAGATTTGAACTCAGGTCCTCCTGACTTTAGGACTGGTGCTGTATTCACTGTGCCACCTAGCCACCCCTGTCTATCCTATTTTAAATAGACAAAAAGTGAGGTGGTTTCTTTCTCTTTTTTTTTTACTTTTTACACCTACTTTTCAGAAGTTAAAAAAAAAAACATTTCCTTCCCTATCAATTGTCACTTCTTATTGCTGTCAATGTGTCATCTGTCTAGAATTCTTTCCCTCTAATTTTTTCCCCTTCTAATCAACTGTAGAAAAGGAAACTAGAAAATCGTCTTGTTAAAATTATTACTAAGATAATGATAATTATACCCTGAAGGAAGGTCTAAAGTACATGAGTTTTTAGGATATGGTGTAGGGGAAAGAATGATGGATTTTAGAGTGAGAAGCACTTGGGATCACCAAATCTTGACTCTACCATTTTCTTACCTGTAAGACCTTGGGAAAGTCTCTTGACCTCAATTCCTTATCTGTAAAATGAATGAGTTGAACTGGATAATTTCTAAGGTCTTTTCCAACTCTGAACCAATGAAATTCCTTTTTTTTTTAAAGGAATAAATTACAGGCAAAGAAAAAAAGATTCTGTAGATGCCACGGAAATGTTTAGGAGGACATCCAACCAGTGCCAGGATAGGAAAAAAAAGACTTTTTTATGCATAGAAAAGCAGTTTCTGAAACAAAGCTGATTTAAATTAAATCCAAACACATTTTCAACTAGTTTGAACCAACTAGTTGAAAATATTTGCAGGGGTTGGGTGAATGAACTTAGACATTTTTTGATAACAATATTTCCATATCATTGATTTCCTTTGTAATCTTTTATTTTATTTTATATGTTTAAAAACATTATCCTGAGGAGAGGTCCAGAGGCCTCACCAGATTGCTAGGGGTGGGGCAAGTCCATCACATAAAACAAGGTTATGGACACTTGTAACTAGTGAAATTTTGGTCAGGATAGGGAATTTAAGAAACTTTAAACATTCTCAGTTTTGTTTGTTACTAGCATAAAAATGAATTACTTAGAGCCAGGTGTGAAAAGACTTTGAGAGGCATCTACTTTACAAAGGATCCAAAGCTTTTAACTCAAGACTCCGAAGTTGGTGAATTGTCAGTCACAAATGGGGGGAAGGGGTGTTGGTGGTATTTTTTGTGTTTATAAAAACAAAAAGAAATAAAGTGCTTTAAATATTTATTATGACAAATTGTGTATGAACTAAGGAGATGATAAATGGCAAAACTTATAAACATCAGCTAATCAAGCTGTCTTCACATCTGAATACATTTGGCTTTAAAAATCCAGCAGGGTTTTAAAACCCTGTGCCAAATTCTGCTGACTCATCACCTTTTAGTTCCTTACCACTTTTTCTTTACAACAGTTGAAAAATTTGCTTCTCTTTAATTTTCTTCTACATACTGTGTACCAACAATTGCATTTAATTTAACCAACAGAAAACCAAAACAACTAAAGGATTTTCCTTTTTTGACTGCTTTCCTGGAGAATGAAAAAAGTCTGTTCAATTCTATGTTCTATTAAGATCTGAGAAAGTGTGTTGTGCTCATCAGAATGTACTATCAGGGAGGGTTAACGTATTCAGCCTACTGTACTTGCAGAGGTTGTTCTGGGAGTGCCAGCTCCAGGAGTTGAATTGAGGAAGGTAACCATAGCAACAGTGAGTTTCCGGGATTCAGTCTGACAGGTTGATGGGCCTGCTCTTTAAAGAAGTGGCTCCCTTGGGACAGAAAGCCTTGAGGGAGGCTGGGTTAATTTGGCACACACACTAGCACAAGGGTCAGCAGACACAGGTCTCTCCAGGAGGAATCTTCCAGTGGGAATAAACAACTTTTTCTTTTCAATGGCATTTTGACTGTCCTACGAGGAATCACATAACCTGTATGTGTCAGTCAATAAATATTTATTAAGGTCCTACTATGTGCCACCCACTCTGTTAACAACACACAAAAATTGGGAAAAGACAAGTTCTGCTCTCAAGGAGCTCATAGTCTAATAGGAAAGATGGCATGTAAACAACTGTATATAAACAAGCTATAATCAGGATAAATCAGGGAAGTTAGAATTGAACCTGGGTCTTCTGGACTCTATTACTCCATTATTCCTCTTTATGAAAAATATTACTGAGAAAACAGTGGTTTTTAAACCCTAATGGTATGTCTTGTCATTGGGATAAATTCATGTGTTAAAAATTGTTAGGTCAAAATGCCTGATTTCCTGTTCCCCTTTTCATTACTGATCTAAAAAATATATAGTTTAGATTCTAAAATGTTAAAAGTAAAAGAAAATGCCAATAGTTTTTTCCTAAAAATTACTATCTGTAAAAATAAAAAAGACACTTTAGTATTCTATAAATGCAATGGAATATGAACCACCCCCCAATACTTTATCTTGTTTTTTCCTGCTAAGAATTAAAAACTATTTTCAGATTTGTTTTTAAGGAATATTTCTAGGATCAAATATACCAGATTCCTAGAGGGGAAGAATTCATTTACAGTCATACTATGAAATGATTGCAAAATGAAGTCTAATGAAAATATCAGCACTCTAACCTGTTGGTGAAATGGTAAACTAGATCCACAAATGTGTGGTCATTTATCATTTTAATGCTTAGTAACTATAGAAAAATTTTGCAATGTCAAGACTTTCCTCAATATTTTCTTTTTTCTTTTTGGAGGGCAATTGGGGTTAAGTGACTTGCCCAAGGTCACAAGGCTAGTGTTTTTTTTTTTTTTTTATAAAGCAATTGGGGTTAAGTAACTTGCTCAAGGTTACACGGCTAGTCATTTGATTTATGCGTGGGTGCTCATTTTCTGAGGCCGGATCTGATCACGGGTCATCCAAACTCCGAGGCCGGCGCTCTTACTCACTGCGCCACCTAGCCGCCCCTTTAGGGCAATTGGGGTTAAGTAACTTGCCCAAGGTTACACGGCTAGGTTTTTGTTTTGTGTGGATTAAGTGTCGGAGGCCGGCTCCGAACTCGGGTCCTTCTGATTCCAGGGCCGGCGCTCTATTCACTGCGCCACCTAGCCGCCCCACACAAGGCTAGTTTTTATGTCAAGTGTTTGAGGCTGGATTTGAACTCAGGTCCTCCTGACTCCTGGGTCAGTGCTCTATTCACTGGGCCACGTAGCCTCCCGTTTTCCTTAATATTTTCAATTCAGTTATTATCCAAAATGGCTAGTTTGGGAAACCTGGAAAAACTAACTTTGATCTCAAGGAAACTACTGAACTAAACTCACTCTAACAAGCTCTGAATAGGAGCTATTTCCTAAACTCTTTAGAGACACCAAAGAGTTCTGCTAATTATCTTCAGGAGTGTCACAAAGCTCTGGAAACAAAGCAAATTATTATTTATTCTAGTTTTCTTAAAAAATCCTATGTATCACTTTTTTTGGAAGAGGAGACTTGTCTGTCATAGTAGAGATAATAGGACCTTTGGAGTATGAAAGTGGGCACAGGTGAGGCATAACTCCTTGGGCAGATTCCCCTGTGAAAATTCTGGAGTGCCAGTGCCATTGTGAGTAGGTGAACAGAATGGAATCTACGTCAGTGGAGTACTTCTGCCATGCCAATTGAAGGGAGCCAGAAAATGGTAGAGGGTTTGATGTATCAAGGATCAGAATAGCCTGTGTCTGCTCTGATGACAAGAAAATTTGCTGTGAGTGTAGGTGGAAAGGCTGGAGGAAGCAGAGTAGGGCCTGTTTTTTCCCCATTGTGTCATCATTGTGTTTACAATATTTGTTTTTCCTGGGATTGGGCTCTTGTAATTCCATAGCTCACATGAAGTTAGCACCAGATTTGAAGGAGGAAGGGATAGGGAAGTTGTGGTTCAGTTTTAGCCTAGCGCTGTCTATCTGAATGGCACAGGCTGAGCCCCTCTCTCTAGAGAAATGGTGCTTAGTGGTAGGCATTTGGGTATTGAAGGGTTGTGAATTTAAAAAGATGACAGCCTAGGAATACAGTATAAAAAATCAAGATGGTCTCTGCCCTAAAGGAGCTTATGTTTTAATTGAGGAAGATGATACGCAGGGGATGGCTGTCATGGAGGAGTGTGCTGGTGTGGGAAGTTATGGGGTTAGTGAGTGGGGCCATTGATAGACATGTTTTTTTTGCAGAAATGAATGAATGAAAGAAAAAATATTGCTATTTACCAAATAATAATATGCAGAACTCTGAGGATACAAAAAGAGATAACCTCTGCTTTTCAGTAGTTTACATTATGATAGGGGAAGACAACACATATGGAAGATAAGAGACCAGAGAAGGGAGCTTTGGTGTGGGCAGTCACAGCTGATGGTGAGTTTACATGTATGATATACCGTTTTCAGAAGTAAGGCACTATTGATTTGATTATTGTGTCCAGAGCAAGAGGTGAAAGGGGGTGTAATGGAGCTGTGGTCAGGGACATAGGGAGGGTTCATTGGCTGGCAGATGGCGAGACGACTAGATGGGATATGAAAGTGAAGCATGGTCTGGTGTCTAGGGACAGATGGTAGATATAGTGGAGTAAGTAGGTTATTTGTACTTAGTCACTAACCAACTGGATTGGACCCTGGATTGGGGGTGGGATGGCATAGAGTGTGTGTGTGGGGGTGAGGTGAGAGTGATTTCCAAAGATGAATAGTTTAACCTTTTTAGAAGCTGATGTCAATGGATGGGGAGGGGAGGACCGAGGTAGTAAGGGAGAAGGATGCAGGTCCAGGTGGGAAGAAAGACAACCATGAGAGGTAAGTGGCTATAAGGCCTGAGTAGATGACTGAATGGGATAAGAATGTGAACCATTGGATGGCAGGAGTGATTTGATTACTGTTCCCAGAGCTAGACTTAGAAAATAAGAGAAGGAAGAGTAGAATGGATCACGAAGATGGTAGTAGAGCAGAACCTCAAATCCAAAGGCTAGATCAGGCCCTATGTTTAATTCCATTCAGCTCTCACTTCATGGTAAAGACAAGTATCCCCATTTGTGTCTTAGGTTGTGAAAATTCAGCAGGATTTTGAAAGCCTTTAATGACAATACCTCCAAAAGCTTCAAGGTATGAATTTTATTCAATGAAAGTCTGCTGCTCTTTCTATTTTCTTGGGTACGTATGGGGCCATTTGTTTATATGCAGCAATCTCTCCATATGAGTCACTTATAGGAAAAGCTTCACAGAGGAATTTGTGCCCAGACTAAGCTCTGAAGGAAGGGGAGAATTTCAATAGTTGAAGATAAGCCTGTTTTGTCTTAGAAACAATTCCAGGAATGGGGAATGGTGCATATCAGCAGTTCTTAAACTTTATACTCTTTATACTCTTAAATTTATACTCTTAAATACTCTTAATACTACTCTTATACTCTTAAATTTATTGAAGACTGGACCAGGGGGCGGAGCCAATATGGCGGAGTAGAAACAGCCCGTCCAAGCCACTCTCCCCCCAGATTACCTCCAAACTATGTAAAAGGAGAATCTGAACAACTTCTGGAGCCCCAGCACCCACAGAACGACACAGAGAAGCTAACCTCCCACTGAGGATAGCCCAGCAGCCCTGCAGGAAGGAGCAGCACAGCACTCTGGGAACAGAGCAGCACACAGTGTGTGGGCAGCTGAGCACAGGTCCGCCTGAGTCGCAGTTTTAGCCCCAGGGCGGCAGGGCCAGCAGCTGGCTGGAGGGACCCCAGAACACCAGCAGCTGTGGCAATTCCAGAATTATCAACATAGACATGCCTAGGACAAAGTGAGAGGTTAGTGCCCTATGGACTTTGGGACCTGTATTTGGGGAATGTGTAGGCTTCCTCCCCTGGGGGCTAGAAGCTGTTGAGGAGACACGCCATTTTGTAGTTTTCAGTGGCAGCTCCAGCTCCTGGCCTGCGAACTGTAGGGAGATCCAGCAATCAGTCTTGGGGGGTAATCACTCTTGCTTTAACCTCCCTAGATCTGGATTGTGATCTGGGGTGGAGGTGGTGGGTGGGTTTCCAGCTTGCCAGAAATGGAAGCTGTCCCCCCCAATACGTTCAGGACGAAAATTCCCCTGTCTGGCGCCAGAGCCATACTGTGGCAACAAGCCCAAAGTCAAGTAATTAAGTGGCAACATGCCAAGGCAAAGGAAACAAATTAAACAGAAAAATGCAACCTTAGACTCCTACTTTGGGGGCAAAGAGGATCAAAGCATAGAGCGGGAGGAGGGCTGTGAGGTCAGAAGTCCTGCTCCAAAAGCCCCAGGGGAAAACACGAGCAGGTTGTAGGCCATAGAGGACCTTAAGAAGGACTTTAAAAATCAAATAAGAGAAGTAGAGGAAAAATTGGAAAGAGAAATGAGAAGGATGCAGGAAAAGTATGAAATGAGGGTCAACAGCCTGATTGAGGAAAACAACACCTTAAAAAATAGACTAACTCAAATGGCAAAGGAGGCCCAAAAGGGCAATGAGGAGAAGAATGCCTTAAAAAGTCGAATTTGCCAGATGGAAAAAGAATCTCAAAAGTTCACTGAGGAGATTCATTCCTTCAGAGTTAGACTGGAGCAAATGGAAGCTAATGACTTTATGAGAAATCAAGATGCTGTTAAGCAGATCCAAACAAATGAAAGGATAGAAGGCAATGTGAAATATCTCATGGGAAAAACCACTGACCTGGAAAATAGATCCAGGAGAGACAATTTAAAAATTATTGGACTACCTGAAAGCCATGATCAAAGAAAGAACCTAGAAATTACCCTTCAAGAAATTCTCAAGGAAAACTGCCCTGATGTTTTAGATCCAGAGGGCAAAATAGAGGTTGAAAGAATCCACAGATCACCTCCTGAAAAAGATCCCAAAAAGAAAACTCCCAGGAATATTATAGCCAGGTTCCAGAATCCCCAGATCAAGGAGAAAATACTACAAGCAGCCAGGAAGAAACAATTTCAATATTGTGGAAACACAATCAGAATAGCCCAGGACCTGGCAGCTTCTACACTGAGGGATCGAAGGGCATGGAATATGATATTCCAGAGGGCAAAAGAACTGGGAATGAACCCAAGGGTCACCTACCCAGCAAAACTGAGTATTTTGTTTCAGGGGAAAATATGGTCATTCAGTGGAATAGAGGACTTTCAAGCATTCTTGAGGAAAAAACCAGAGTTGAATAGAAAATTTGACATCCAGACACAAGAAGGAAGAGATGCCTGAGAAGGTAACCAGGGAAAAGAAATCAAAAGAAACTTATCAAAGTTGAACTATTTACATTCCTACATGGAAAAACAATAACTGTGACTGATGAAATCTTTCTCAGTATGAAAATAACGGAAGAAGGGTGTATGGCCATATGAATACATATGTGAATGTGTGTGTATATGTTTACAGTTATATATGGATAGAGGGCATAGGTTGAGTTTGTTGGGAAGGGAGGATACTTAAGCGGTGAAATTATGAGGTGAGAGAGGAAAGTGGCAAGAGGAGATGGGGAGAGACAGGGTAGGGTAAACTATCTCATGTAGAAGAAGCAAGGGGAAGTGGCTGCAAGGGAGGGGAAGAATAGGAAGCCAAAAAGGCAAAACCACATTCTCATTGAATTTGGTTCAGGGAGAGAATGACATACATACTAAATGGGATATCTCAACCTGCAGCAGGATAGGGGGAAGGGGAATGAGAGGAGGGATGATGGATGGGAGGGAATCCTTGGGGGGAGGGGAGGTTGGAAGTACCCACTATAGAAGAAGGACAGGATCAAGTAGGGAATGGACCAGGTGGGGGGGTGAGATGAGTGGGAGGGAATTATGAGCAGCCTTGTATAATATATCTACTATGGTAATGTTTTGCATAGCTAGACATGTACAACATATACTGAATTACTTATCTTCCCAGAGGGAATGGGTGACAAGGGAGGAAGGGAATGGATCTGAAATTCGAGGTCTTAAGATTAAATGTTTCAAATATATATAAATACTATTATTAATATTCTTTTGCTTGTAATAGGGAGATAAGATGTGCAGGCATTGGGACACAAAGATTCACCTTGCTCTAATGGAAAAGTCGAAGGGGTTATGGGAGAAGATATGGGAGAGAGCAGATTGGAGGAAGCGATATCTTGTGGGATTGCTATTCTGGGAGGGTGGGTAGGGGAAAAACAGGGGGGAAATATAATTGTAACTCAAAATCTGGCGGAAATGAATGATGTAAAACAGAAGTTAATTAAGCATTTGTTTAAAAAAATTTATTGAAGACCTCAAAAATCATTTATGTGCATTATACCAATCAATATTTATTATAAATTAAATCTGACAAAAATTAAAATGTTGACTTAATTTTGAATAATAATCTTTATGTTTAAAATATTTTTATGAAAAGTAACTATTTCCCTAAACAAAAAAAATTAGTAAGAAGAGTGACATAGTTTTACATACTTTTGTAAATCTCTTTAAGGTCTGGCTTAATAGAACATATCTATAGTCTCATATCTGCTTCTTCTGTTGAGACATACTGTTTTGTTTGAAGTATATTAAAAAAATACAGGCTAACACAGATAAGTAGTTGGAAAAAGGGGGAGTATTTTAATAGGCAAATAATATTTTAGTATTAATATAAAAATAGTTTTAACCTTGCAGACTGTGTCCCCAGGGGTCTGTGTCCAGAGCCTTGGATCATGATTTAGTTGGAATAGAATTAGTGAAGGGGGTTGGTATGTGATGAAGCTGGAAGGATAATGTTGTGGGTGACTTAAATGTTTGATAGTAAAAATGCCCTCATTGGATGAGAAAATATTGCTTATGAGGACCTTTAGAGATCATAGAGTTCAAGGCCTCAAATTTACATATGAGGAAACTGAGGCACAGGAAGATTAAAGTGAATTTTTGTGGCACATGATGAGACAAAGGGTAGGCAAGTTCTATGAGAATATCCTCTACAGTTAGTAGTGATAAAGAAGGGAGAAAAACAGGTCCAAGTTCAAGTAGGACATCTTTAAGCAGCTGTTTATAGATTCCCATTGAGATTGTTCTCATACTGAAAGAACCACCAACTGAATCCATCAATCTATAGTTTATTCTAGCATACATGGCCAGAAGAATGTTATACATAAATTCAAAAGCGTACATTAAAAAACTGGACTTTTCTTCAGTTCTGCTTAAAATGGTTTGCTGTTAACAAGTTATAAGTTAATAGCTGATCTCATATTTCATAAATATATTTAAATGTTGTTTTCTAATAATGCTCAACATGATGCCTTTAATCTAAAATGATTCTAATTATTTATTTATTCTTTTTAACTTTGTGACACATGCAATATACCATAAGGAATTAACATATGGGTAAAATGAGGCATAGAACTCATTTATTCATTGCTATTGCCCCCTTAATGGCCCTTTAAATTCATCCAGAGTGTTCCAAACATTAGCTGATTATACCTAAAAAAGATGCTATACAATGCTACTTATCATTACCCTTTTATAGAGTCCTGAGGTTGAAAGATTGTGATGTGTCCAAGATCTCCAACTAAGTCAGCAGCTCTTTCTTTCCCTTCTTTTTCTTTCTTTCTTTTTTTTTTTTTTTTGGCTTTTTTATTTTTGGAGGGCAATAGGGGTTAAATAACTTGCCCAAGGTCATACGGCTAGGTTTTGGTTTGTGTGTGCATTAAGTGTCTGAGGCCGGATCCAAACTAAGGTCCTTCTGACTCCGGGGCTGAAGCTCTACTCACTGCGACACCTAGGCACCCCCTCTTTCCCTTCTTAACGTAGGTATCTTCCTTGGTATTTCGGCCACTCTCTTGCCCACCATTTATAATGGCCATTTAATTTGAATATTTTTATCAAGGGCATGGCATAGCAAAACAGCTTTAGCAAAGGACCTGAACAACTTAGAATGGTTTCTATCTTGTAAATCAGTTCTGGCAAAGGAATGATGTGATACTAAGATGCTGAGGAATCATTGTCATTTACCTTTCAGATTTTTAACTCAGAAAAGTAATAATGGCATTTACATAGGCTTTAAAGCTTGAAAGGAGCTTTGAATACATTAATTCCTTTGATCCTCACAACAACCCCATGAGGTAGTACAGGTATTATTTTCCTTTTTCCTAATAAGAAACTGAGGCTGAAAGATTAAATAAGTCAGCATTTATGTAAATTTTAAAGTTTGCAAAAGGCTTTAACCATGTTAGTCTTACTTCATTCTCCATAACAACCTTTCAAGGAAGAGGCTATTATTCCCATCTTACAAAGGAGAAAACTGAGGTGAATGGCTGTATCTTGCCCAGGGTCATACAATTCCTGTCTGTGAGATTTGAACTCAGATCTTCTTGACTACAAGTCCTGCACTCTATTCACCGCACATCTACTTGTCTCCAGGTTAAATAACTTTCTCAGGTCCATGCAGCTATTAAGTATCTGAGGAGGGATTCAAAATTAGATCCTTTGACCCGAAGCCCAGCATTAGTAATTGTGGTAAGTCTTCAGTGTAGCAAAGGCCCTAAGGAAGGCTTATCTTTTTGTTGTATATACACTTATTTGTATGTGTGTGAATATATTAACATTATAAGAAATAAAAAATTCAATTTGAAATATAGTATGTAGTTGAAATTTGGTCAGAAACCCTTGATTAATTGATGCTCTTTGTCCCTTTCCAGTTGATATAATCACAAAAAGTTAGGAGCAGATAACAAAGACAACAAAGTGGTGAGATTTTAAATGAAATGAAGAGTTTAAACTGTTATACCTTTATAAAACTAAAGAAATCAATCTTGATGTAACTAGTAGACCAGCTCACCACTGGAAGGTAAAAGATAGATCAGGACCCAGATGTGCTTTAAAAAGCTAGCTTGCCCACTCTGGAGACAGAGCTGAGGCAGAAGAGCTTTGTGGAATCAGACATCTGGAAGTATAGGGGTAACCACCTACAGTTGAGATGCTACAAGACACTATGATAGATGTAGAGGAGGAAGAGAAAGAAATCCTCTCATCTATCTCTAGTAGAGGCACAAGGAGAAAGGTTAAAAACCCAGCACTTATGAAGAACTAGGTCAATCCATATGCTAGTTGGCTTTTAGACCACCACAAATCCCACTCCACAAAGTCTCTCTACTGTTTCTAGAGACAGCAAGTTAATTTTTAAAAGGATGCGTTGGTGGGGTCAATCATCAGCTAGTCAGTGGGCAAGCTGCTATTTTAATTTACCCAAGCTTGACTGAAAACTGAGGACTAGAAAAAGGACTAGAAGGACTGAAAGGACTAGGAGGACTAGAAAAAGTAAAAACCTTAGAATTCCTTTAAAACCTTAACATTTTACTTTCTGTGTTAACATCAACTGGACTAAAAGGGAGAATCAACTGATCATGATAATTCCCCTCATTACAGAAAAACGTTGTCAAAATTAAGGATTTTGAAGCAAAGGCGTTTCCTAGATGCCTGGTTAACACTACAGAATGAAACTGAGTTTGGCAAATGTCCAGCTGAGTTTAAATCTATTACATCTCAAAATGGATCTTTTAAGATTTCATCTTTTTATTTTATGTAATGGTATTCCGGTGGTAGAGGACTTTAGAGCAAAGTTGATGCTTTTGAACTTTCCCAGTGTTTAATATAAAAACCTGTGCTGTTGGCAGATGGTCTAGATAATACATATCCAATAACTGCGTGGACGATAGAGGATTTTTAAAATTATATTATAGAGGGATAGCTTTGTTTCTTGAAACAATTCATAAAATCTATAAACTGGTAAGTTCTGTTGCAAAGTGCAAAGAATACTGGATTTAGAGTCAGAAGGCCTGGGTTTGAATTCTTTTTTTTTTTTTTAAAGCAATTGGGGTTAAGTAACTTGCTCAAGGTTACACGGCTAGTCATTATTTATGTGTGGGTACTCATTTTCTGAGGCCGGATTTGATCTCGGGTCATCCCAACTCTGAGGCTGGCGCTTACTCACTGTGCCACCTACCCGCCCCTTTAGGGCAATTGGGGTTAAGTAACTTGCCCAAGGTTACATGGCTAGGTAGGTTTTTGTTTGCGTGGATTAAGTGTCTGGGGCCGGCTCCGAACTCAGGTCCTTCTGACTCCAGGGCCGGCCTCTATTCACTGCGCCACCTAGCCGCCCCTGGGTTTGAATTCTTGATGTCACTTACTAATGTGATGTCATTTACTAATGTTATCCTAAGTTAAGTCCTTGGCTTTTCTGAACCAAATATAAAATGTAATTTGAACAGATATTTGATTATCTTCTCTATATTTGAATACTAATTCTTTTCTAAATACAGATTTCCTTTTATAATCAGTAATATAGCAAATGTTTATCTGTAGAGAAATCAAATCTTTTTAATGATACCAAGTATTGTTGACTATATTCCAGTACTCCTGCATCCATTTCTACTGAGGGCCACATTTTACAAGCTGATAAAACATTTTTTCCCATTAAATATCTTAGTTCCTGTTGTTGCTGAATCATGTCTAATTCCTTGTGATCATTTGGGGTTTTCTTGGTAAAGCTACTGGAACGGTTTGCCATTTCCTTCTCTAGATCGCTTAAAGATGAGGAAACAGTATTAAGTGACTTGTCCAGGGTCACACAGCTAATAAATGTCTGAGGCCAGACTTGAGCTCTGGAGGAGGAGTTTTCCTTACTCCAGGCCTAGCACTCTATTCATTCAACCACTTAGATGCCCCTTGCTAAAACATAGTGTCGTTTATTCCATTACACTACTTGAAAGTTCCCAAGTTAAATATTATAACACTTAACCCTTGAGAGTAAATGCTTATAGACAATGTGAGGCAATGATGCAGTGTATAGATGGAGGTTCTTGTAGTTAGAAAGATAGGAACATAGTAGATGTGGCCACAGAAGAGTCATTGCACAGGTGGCCCTCCCAAATGAAGTCAAAGGCTATCTCTATCAGGTGAAGGAAGTTTCCACATCAGGGATTCTATACCAGCGATGTCAAATTCAAATAGAAGTGGATCTCTAGTAGTACATATTTACTTAGAAAACCACAAATCAATGTTATGTGTTTTATTGCATTTATATTTGTTTAGTTTTATAAAAATTTTGTTCACTGAGACCCACAAGCCAAGTTTGATAACTCGACACCAATGAAATAAGTTTTAGGCTAAAAAAAACATTATTTCAATGTACAAATGTGCAGTTATCTTTCTATATATACATATGCACATATAAATCTGTTTATGTGTATGTGGGTGTGCCATAGAGGAGGAATGAAGGGCTAGAGTTGTACAAGTGGAGAGTCTACTGGATTCCATTTGCAAAATTAAGTCAGTGGTTCCAGTGTTTTCTCAGTCATTTCTTTAGCACCAGTCATTTCCTGTCAGTGCTGTAAATCAGAAGACACTGGATTCTCAGACGAATCATAATTTCAGGAAATCTAAATGGCAAAGGAAAGATCCAATATGGAACTAAGTTGATTGATTGCAGCACATTACCAACTATCACTTATCTTAGAGAAGTGGTTTACAAATCATCATTATGAATGTTTGGGAGTAGAAAAGGAGACAGGCCAATCAAAAAGGAGGAATTAATATCAAATAGGAAGACAAAAGAGCATACATTAAGCACTATGGGCCAGCCAGAGGATAGAGCTCCAGTCCTGGTGTCAGAAGTCTCCTTTATGAGTCTAAATCTGGCCTCAGATACCATGTGACCCTGAGCAAGTTATTTAACTCTTGTTTGCCCTAGAAAACCCCAAATGGGACCATGAGACTGAACTGTGAAGCACTGTGCTATGTTTTACAATTACCTTATTAAGATATGACAGTTCTATCATTAATTCATTATAACAATAGCACTTTTAAAAGTGCTATACCTTATCTCATTTGATTCTTCAGGTACTATTATCCGCATTTTATAAATGAGGAAACTGAGGCTGAGAGGGGTTAACTAAGTTAACTGCATCTGAGGCAGGGCTATGAACTCAAGCTTTCTTCCCTCTGCTGCAGAGTAGTCCACTACTCTGAAGGTATTAAACTAAACAGAGGAAGGCCTCCAGCAGCTTGGGTGGATTCTCCAGAAAACAGGTAAGGGAGAGAATGGAAAGGTGAATCATACAAGGTGAAAAAGTTTGCAGAAGTTACAATCTGCTCTGGTGTAGAAAACACCCAGATGGATGAAAATCACGGATTAATCAGTGTTACCAATAGAATTTATGATGTTCCCATCAGGTCATGCTTCTGAGGGGAAGAATAGGAAGTGTCATCCAGAAAGTCCAGTTCTAAAGGTGAGCTGAGTGTGCCACTGGAGAGGATCTTGGAAGATCACCTACTGCAGAATTCTTACCCTTGTGTGTGTCATGGACTCGTTTGTTATTTTGGTGAAACTGTTAAGAGACATTTCTCAGAGCTTGTTTTTAACAATTGAAGGAAATAGGAAATTTCAGTTAAAGGTTAGTGAAAATAGGGGTGTAATTTCTCCCCCCATCCAAGTTCACTTATTTCCTTAAAAACCCATATGGACCTCCGGGTTACGATCTTCAGATCTAGTCCCACCACTTCATTTGAAAAGGAAAAGAAAACAGGTTCCAAGGGGATGAAGTGAAACGCGGGCATTTAACACAAGTTATAAGTGAATTTGGAATCTAGACCTGGGGTCTCCTTAGGAGCCCTGTGAATGGGATATCCACTCCCCCATAAGGAAACAGCTTCAGCTACAAAAAGGGCAGGAGCAAAAGAGCAGGTCGAAGATTTGTCTTCCACGCCTGTCTCTATAGCATTTTCCTCTATTCATGCAGGTAGTGTTAACTAAGATCCAGGGGGGACTGAGGTAACCAAGGCTGGGACCTGGGCGGGGGTGGGAAGCATCCGACAGGGACGTGCATCTCGGCAGCACCGAGAGGGAGCTCACAGAAAAAAAACACAACAAAACTGAGTATCCCAGGGGACCTTTCTCAAGTCTATACGGAGCAAACAGACGCCCCATTTCCCCAGGAATTAAAGGAGTCTGGGAAGTCCCAAAAGCAAGCGACAAGGGTGACCGAGTCTGCAAATAACTACCCCCACCCCCTCCCGCCCTTTCTCAAGTCCCCTGGCCAGGGACGCGACGGTGCCAGAGCTCGGGGCTCGGATTTGGAGGAGCAGAGTGCTCTCGGCCAGGTGCACTAGGCTTTTGCCTTCCGGGCGGCGAGCTGGCGGGAAGGTGGTGCAAGACCCGCCGCAGGTCTCCCCTCCCCCTCGACTCGCGGGCAGCGGGTGGCCCCAGTCGCCGCCGCCGGGGCCGCAGCCGCTCGCTCGTGGTGCAGCGGTGATTTACTGGCGGCGCTGAGCCGGCTGGGTTCAGTGCCCGCCCGGCGCCCGCTCGGCCTCCGCCGCTGCCGCCGCCGCCGCTTGGCTGGGGAGGCTCAGATTTCAGGTTCACACGGGGGAGCCGCCGCCCGCTCCCTTCCCCCCCGCCCGCGGCCGGCTCCTCGCAACCTCCCCCCGCCCCCGCCCGCCCGCGCGCGCGGCCCCCCCCACCCCCTCCTCCATTCATCCCAACGCCCAGCGCCGCCGCCAAAGCGGCCGCCAGCGCCGCCGCCGCCAGCGCCGCCGCCCCTGGCGGACCCCGATTGGCTGCCGGCCTTGGACCCAGGCACTTTCCCACGGCCCGCGGCGCGTGCGGCTCTCCGGTGGCGCTGCGGGCTTGGCCCTGGCGCGCGGCCAGACCAATCGGAGCGCGCGAGGCGGGGCGGGGCGGGCCCGGGCCGCCGGCGAGCTGGTGTCCTGTCCCCCCACCCCAGTCCGCGGCCGGCGCTCAGCCGCCAGGCGGGGGCTGGGCTGGGCGGGGCGGGGTGGGTGGGTGGAGGTAGGGGGCGGGGCCCCGTTTCCCCTCCCCCGCGTTCTCGGCCACCTGAGCGGCTGCCAATCAGTAGATCGAGAAGCTGGATTGGATTTATAGGAGGAGAAAGTCGCCAGGGAGCTCCCCCCCCCCCCGCTCCCAGCTCCTCCCCCGCCCTCCCCTGGGCCCTGGGAAGGGGCGCAGCGTGGGAAAGGGATGGTTGAGTTTTAACCAGAGGGCAAGTGCGAGGGGGGATCAGTGTGTGTGTGCGCAGCCGGAGCAGCCGAGCGCACCGAGGCGCCGCCGCCGCCGGGGTTAACTCCTCCCTGACCGCCTGTCTTCCCTCCCGAGAGTGCAGCTGCTGGTGCCTGCTGCGAGCGCCAGCATGAAGCGTGTGCACCCCGACTACAGCTCCTCCGATAGCGAGCTGGACGAGACCATCGAAGTAGAGAAGGAGAGCGCCGACGAGAATGGGTGAGGGGAGAAGGGGTGCGCTGCGGGGCTCCTGCGGAGAGGGGAGAGGACCCTGCGTTGGCAGTGGCGGGGAGGCGAGCTCCTGATGCGCTCCAAGGACAAGGTGCCTCGTCACGGGAGGTCTTGAAGCAAAGGCTGGACAGTTACTGGTCAGGGACGTTGTCGAGGGGATTCCTAGGGTGACCAGCCTCAGGAGTCCTTCCAACTCTTGAGAGAATGTGATTCTGCTTCTGGTGACAGTGGTGCTGACCTGCCCAAGAAGACACGTTGGGTGGCCTCTTGGTGCACGATCACCGTGCCAGGGCTAAGAACAGGGGACTCCCCTTTCATGCATTCCGCTGTTTGCTCTAGGAATGAAGGGTTCAGCACCAGGGCATACTGGCATTAGTGGCAGCCACGGCCCGAGTTTAAACCCCTAACTTAGCAAGTCTCCTGGGCTCCTGCTGCAGCAGTAAATTCCTTCTCACTACTACATTTATTCCTTGCCCCGTCCTAATTTAACGGTGATTCCGTGTTCATTTCAGAAACTTGAGTTCGGCTCCTGGTTCCATGTCCCCATCTACCTCTTCCCAGATACTGGCTAGGAAACGTCGCAGAGGAGTGAGTCTTTTTATAACTCTCTCTCTCTCTCTCTCTCGCCGGTGGGGGGGGGGTAGGGGAGAGCCATCGGAATTTATGATACCAATGGAAATCCCTTTGTTTGGCATGCTTCCTGTTAGATCATTGAGAAACGCCGGAGAGATCGAATCAATAACAGTTTGTCGGAGCTGAGAAGATTGGTACCCAGTGCTTTTGAAAAGCAGGTGAGGAATGGAGTGAATGTAAGGATCAGTGTAGTGCCTTGTGACTTTCATAGACTAATTTTAACCTTTAAGGTGCTGGGAAAAATGCTTTGTTGCTTGTGGCTAACAGAAGAACTGAATTCTTCTAACTTATTTTGAAGTTATCACCAAATGCATATCCTACCAAATTAAACTTTTTCCTTTCTTCATAGGGATCAGCTAAATTAGAAAAAGCAGAAATTCTGCAGATGACTGTGGACCATCTCAAAATGTTGCATTCAGCAGGGGGAAAAGGTAAAACTCATTAATATCTTAGGTGGGAGGGCTGGGGAGAGGGTTCTTCTTAAGAAGCCTTGGCACTGCCCAATTGTATTCTATGAAACTTGTTATCTTATATTTACCACTGACTTTGGGGTTAGGGAGAAAATTGATGGCTCAGTATAAATATGTGTGTACTGTTTGTAGGAGTATCAGTACAATTTTCACATTTTTCTTGAGACTATATAGTTTATCTACCATTTTATAGTGACTGCAAATTATACCAGTGCAGAACATAAATAGAGCCTTCTTTTGGAAAATGACTGCTGTCTGAAGCTTTCCAGAGTTGTGACAGCACTGATTCAAATGAAGTGGCTCTCATGTTAATCCATAGTAATTTGGGGGGAAATGTGTTTTCCCCCTAAAGTAAGTGGTATTTCTTTCTCCTTATCTACACATCCAGGAGATTTTAAAAAAGCAAACAAACCATGCTGTCATATTTCTTTGAAGAAAAAATCTTGTCACAGAAAGGACAGTCTAATGGAAAGAGATGGTAAAATAAAATGACTGTCTACATATATATATATATATATATGTAAACTAGAAGTACTTGAATGAGGACTAAGTGCCTGTAAAAGCCCTATGATGATAGATAACCATTATACAATTGTGTGTCTGATGAATTTCACTGTGCTGTGGGTTCTCATTTCTGGATGCTTTTTTCTGGCATTGAAAGAAAACATTAAAACGAATGAACATAGTTTCATCAGCTAGTGGTGTATAATTCCACTTTCTGCTTGGCATCACTGGTAAATGGACTTTGAACATAGGCCATTAGCAAGCATATACTATTCATTCAAAATGAAACACTTTCATTTGACCTTAGAAGGTCTGATGGCTATGAGGAAATACAGAAAATATTTACTTGGTTTTCCAGTGGAACCTGCACACATTTTTAATATATTTTGCATTTGTCAGGAAAGAGTGTGATTGAGATGAAGCAGAGTATTTATAGCAGTTGCCTGAGGTTTTTCTTTTGTTCCTTTTTTTTCTCAGGCTATTTTGATGCTCATGCTCTTGCCATGGACTACCGGAGTTTAGGATTTAGAGAATGCCTGGCTGAAGTTGCCCGTTACCTTAGTATCATTGAAGGGCTAGACACGTCTGATCCTCTCCGGGTTCGACTTGTCTCTCATCTCAACAATTACGCCTCTCAGCGGGAAGCTGCCAATAGTGCACACACAGGCATTGGACATATTCCCTGGGGCAGTGCCTTTGGACATCCCCCTCACATCTCTCATCCCTTGCTGCTGCCGCCACCACCGCCCCAGAATGGCCACAGCAACAGTAGCACTCCGGCATCTTCCACAGAACCACACCACCAGGGGAGAATGACAGCATCCCATGCTGACACCACTTCCTTGAGAGTGCCCCCTAACGGCAGCCTTGGACCTGTGCTCCCTGTGGTTACTGCCTCTTCCAAACTCTCTCCTCCTCTGCTCTCTTCCATGGCATCCCTATCTGCGTTCCCCTTCTCCTTTGGTTCCTTCCATTTATTGTCCCCGAATTCATTGAGCCCCTCGACACCAACACAGGCAACAAACCTTGGCAAGCCTTATAGACCCTGGGGGACTGAGATTGGAGCTTTTTAAAGAACTAAAGCTTTAGGAGGGATGGGGGAAAGCTTAAAAATCCAGCTGAGCTGGACTGTTGCCAACTTTACCTTAAAATCATAAGTGAAAGTGAAAAGGAAAAAGGTACAATTTTAGATAAAATTTGTTTAAGAACTATAAATATTGGTTGTTTTTCTTCTTTCTCTTTTTGGTTTTTACATTTTGTATTAGTTGTTTTTTTTTTTTTAATTACTTGCTAAACTTGTCCAAAACATTAAATTGCAGTGGTGGGTATAAACCAACATCCTGGATGGGTTTGTACTTAGTGTCTAATCCACTTTGTAAACATGTATCTTTGTTTCCAAATGATTCCACTTATGTCTGAAAACTTTGGAACTTTTAATTTAGTATTTTGTTATGTTTTTCTTGTTTAGTTACAACTTTTTAGATTTTTTTCCAAACCACTATGCTCAACATTAACATAAATTCTGCTTGTGAATATTTTGACAGATTAAGATGTTCTATGAGAAATTACCACTTTTTGGGGGGGGGGTAATCTATATTCTGATTTTATATTTCTGAACAAAGCGTTGACAAATCAGAACAATCAGCTTCATCCAAGAAAAGAAGAATGAGCTGTCTTTATCCTGTAACAGATGGGTGAATATTGTGGGTACCTAATTTGGATCCTAGACTAAACTGTTGTTAGGAGTGTGGTATGATTGACAGCTTTCACCTAGGGAATAATCATTCCTGTCCCAGTAGAAGTGTGACAGGTCGGGATTTGATGGGTCTTGGTGTAAACTATTGGGGGTTGGAGAAAAGGCAGCTGGGAGACTAAAGTTACAGAATACAACCTGCCTGAATTTATCAGGCTGAGGTCAATATGAATATCCTCATTCTTAAGAACTTCAAATTCATTTGAAACATTACAATGGATAATTATCCTGGTGTGCTAGAGGCTATTCATTCAAATAGTCTTGTCAAACACTGAATGTTTAATCTCCCCTCCATCTGTATTTTACCTGGAAAACTATTATCTATCACTTTCTGGTGCACAGGAATTTGGTTACTGAAGACATTAAAAGGCCTTTTTTTGCATTCTTGTTATGGTTTGTTTAATTTGGTTCCATCTGTGAAAGTAGCATTTTTAAACAGGTTTATTTCTTTCAAAGGTTTATTTTTAAGTGGCCTCCACTGAATTGGGTTTTATCTCCGTTGTACTGATGTGTTGTGATTAAATAAAAAAAAACAAAGAAAGAACATCTGTATTTCAATGTACATGTGTTGTATATCATGCCAACAGGAGAAGCCTATACTTCCTTCCTGATTTCCCATTTTTTTTTTTTTTGTCAGTTGAAAGATCTCTCCCTTTCCTAACCTAATATTCCTGGCTATTGTCCCATGCCCTCCCCCAACCACCCTTCCTCTCCCATGGTCTGTGCAGAAAGGAAAGTTAAAAGTTCTAGGTTTAAATTCTGGCATGGATTAGTTTGATGATTTGAGGCAAATAATTTAATCTCTAGGTTTAAATTTCCTGAAGCACTGAAGTGTTAAAAGCAGTCAGTAGATTTGGAGTCAAGAGTACTTGAATTCAGATCCTGCCTTTTATATAGAATTGCTGGGTGACCTTGGACAAGTCATACCACTAGTCTGGTTCTCACTTTCCTCAAATGTAAAATGAGGGTATTGGAGTAGGATGAGTTCCAAGATCTCTTCGTCTAATCCCTACAAACCTTGTATAAAATGTATGGTGTTATTTCAACTAAACAGTGACCTCATGGGATTGAATAGAGCCTGGCAAGGTGAATTCTTCATATTGAGTTCAGTAGACTGTGGATAGGTTCCACATGAATAATAAGATAGGGACACATCCTCCAGAGGGACAGGATAATCTGGACATTGCTATAGCAGATGAGTGTACCCTGTACTGATTTGCCTAAATGTGTAGCTAGGCAGGGTTTAGGAAAACCCTTGACTGGAGAGTGGAAGGAGAAAAGAGGGTAAGTGTTGATCTTATCTATTAAAACAACCAGATCTCTTCCAAGTGCCTTCTGTGTGCCTAGCTTTGTGCTAACACTGTTTACACAAACACAACAAAAGCCTTTAAAAATTGCATTTAAAACCCATTTCTGTCATTGAAGGCCTGATCAGAGGCTGTGGAATCAGTGGCAGTGATTATATGTGGCAAGCTGTAATTCTGCACCTGCAGAGCCCCAGGAGACCTCCCTTGTCATATTTCAGAGGAATGTGCTTAACCCTTTTTTGTGCATTTGACTCTGGAATTACTTGTGCATGGAAGTAGGCATATGCTTTAGGTTATAACAAGGCCCTGTCAGAACAGAGGCAGTTGGCTTGGTCCCTAGGGGAGTGGAGTGCCTTAGTCTTGCTTTAAAAGTGGTCCTCCAGCCAATTAAGGAGTGGCATCCACTGGAGCCAAGGGGACTGCTCCTCTCCTTTGACTCTGAAGGAGGTTTGCCTTGATGCTTGGGGTAGCAGGGGAAAGAGAAAACACAGAATCTGGCAGAGAATGGAAAGAATTGACTCTCCCCCACCATGTCCTTTTCTTTTCTGATTAAAAAATATAAAGTGTTACCAGACATAAAGGCAAAGGGAAGAAGTTTGAACTTTGAAATTTAGCAGTTACTCATGTATCCCTCTGAGAGGATTAGAAGCTGCAGGGCTAATGCTTCCCTACATTTGAAATGCTAACTTCTGATTCAAGAATATCTTGCCTGGCATCATTTTGCCCATCATTTAGTGCACAGCTCTGTCCTTACAGGCCCCCTGGACAGGAAGCTGAAGCATTTTTTTTTTTACAAATATTAATGTTGAACCACAAAGGTACTTTTTTAGGATACAAGTATACTGTTACTTTTAGCAACTCCTATTTTAAATGACTAAATCAGTTTCCAGGGTGCCTTTTTCAGTCTGTGTTACTGTTGCCCATATTTATTTATGGCTGTCTGTTATGTTCAAGGAGGTTTACTATCCTCATTGGGGTATGTGCACTGAATGTCTTGTGGTAGGGCAGGATAATGATAATAATAACTAACATTTATAGAGCTTTAGCGTTTCAAAACACTTTATTTTAGTTGAGCCTCACAGCATTCCTCTGAAGTAGGTACTTTAGGCATTTTCATCGCTTGACACTCAAGGAAAGTATGATGGATGAGTTAAGTGACTTGGTCATGGTCACCCAACTAGTAAGCATGAGAAATTGGACCTAAAACCAGAGCCTTCTGCCTCCAAGCCTAGCGCTTTATAGAGCACTTTCCAAAGCTTGTCAGAGATGCCTGTAGCTTGATCACGTAGTACCAGCTTCATTTGTTTGTCATTTCCCAGCTAAGATCTGAGTTTCTGGGTGGAAAAAAAGTATTAGGCCTCTTTATAAAATTTACAGTACCCTTAAGGTGTTGAGTTTCTGGATACATATACCATTAATGGAAGTAGTAAGTATGGTAAGCTCCTTCATTTGGGTGTTGGATCGGACTGTGATTGTGGTATGATCTAGTATAGTGTAGGAAATTCTATCTTTAAAAAAATGTATCTTCCAGTCATTGATACTGAAATAAAAATCTCTCTCTAGGTTCAGTTCACTACATAATTCTACCATATTTATGTGAGTGCATACACACATACATATATGTATCAGATTTGGAGTTAGAAGACCTGAATTTTAATCTCTGTCTTTCTTTTATTTATCAGCTATGTGACCTTAGATCAATACCAGGGTGCCTAATGTGGGGTCTGTGAACTTGGAGAAGAAAAAAATACATCTTTATTTCAGTATAATTGGCTTCCTTTGTTATCCTATATATTTCATTGTATGCATTTAAAAACATTCCAAGGAGTCCATAGGCTTGACCAGATTGCCAAAGAAGTTCATGGCACAAAAAGGGTTAAAAGCTGATCGCCTGTCTGATCTCTAAGGTTGTTTCTGGCTCCAGAATTCTGTAACTAATAAATATCCATGTGTTAAAGGACTTGATGAAAAAGGCTTAGAAGTGCATACAGTTGGGGTGGCAAGGTGGTGCAGTGAATAGAGCACTCGCCCTGTAGTCAGGAGGACTTGAGTTCAAATCTGGCCTCTTTAACACAAAAATAGCTGTGTGACCTTGGTCAAGTCACTTAACCCCAATTGCCCTACCTTCGCCCCTCCAAAAAAAGCAAAAAAAAAAGTGGCATACAGAGTAATAGCACTGATAATAAAGAATCTCATTTGGTATCAATTCAATTCAATCCAATGAACATTTATAAAGCACCTGCTATGTTAAACATTATGTTGGGCACTGTGGGTTAGAAAGAAGAAAAAAAAACAGCTCCTATTCTCAGAGTTTATATTACATAGAATCTGGATGGTTGTTCACATCCTTTCACTGCAATTTATTATTAAGATCTTTAAAACAGAAGAACAGAGAATAAGTCTTCCATAGATAAGTGGTCAAATATGAACAACTTTTTTTTTTGGATTTTTGGAGGGCAATTGGGATTAAATGATTTGCCCAAGGTCACATGGCTAGTTTTTGTGTTAAGTGTCTGAGGCCAGATTTGAATGCAGGGCTGGTGCTCTATTCACTGTGCCACCTAGCCACCCCAAATATGAATAACTATTAAAAGAATCTTGTCATTCTATCTCTACCACAGCTAATATCCATTTCCTTTTCTCTACCTACACAATTCAAGTACTCATCACTTCTCTCCAGAAAAATAGCTTTCCTTGACCTTGAGGTCTCCCTGCCTCAATTATGGCCCCACTCTTATCCATTTTCCACACTACTCACAGCTGCAAAAGTGATTGCCCTAACAGGCATGTCTGACCAACTAGGTCACTCTTCTACTCAAGAGATTTCAGTGACTCCCTATTACGTCAAGATGTCAATATAAAATTCTTCTGTTTGATACTACCCTTTGACACTAAACCTTTTTCCAGGTTTATTCCATACTACTTAGTCCTCTTGACACTATCAATGGTGCAACCAATCTGCCTTTCTTATTATACTTCTTATGTATCACTACATTTCCTCTCTCCAGGCCTTTGTATTGGTTGTCCCTATTCCTGGCCAGTATTCCTCCCCTACTTTGTTCTCTAAGAATCTTTAATGTTCTTTAAAACAGATCAAGTTCTACCTTCTATGTTAAGCTTTTCCTGACACCCTTCTCTCCAAATTGCTAGTGATATCCCTATGTTGATATAATTATTGTATAACTATACTATGTATATGTTATCACTACCCCATCTTGAGCATTAGAGTGAAAACCCTTTGAGGGCAGGAACTATTTCACTTTTGTCGTTGTATCCCCAGAGGTTCATGCAAAGACTGATAAATAATAGATGCTTAATAAAAGTTTGCTTGATTGAAAAGATGCACAAATAATTAACAGCCATATGAAAGATTGTTCCAAATCATTTATAGTTGTTGTTCAGCCATTTTAGTCATGTCTGACTCTTTGTGACTCCATTTTTTGGAGGTGGCAGAGATACTGGGGTGGTTTGCCATAACTCTGTAGCTCATTTTACAAATGAGGAACTGAGGCAAACAGGGTTAAGTGACTTGCCCAGGGTCACACAGCTAGTAAGTGTCTGAGGCCAAATTTGAACTGAGAAAGATGAGTTTTCTTGACTCCAGGTCTAGCACTCTATTTACTGTGCCACCTACCTGCCCATTTATGGTTAGAGAAATGTAAGTTAAAACAGCTTCAAAGTCTTGCCAGATACCTAAGAAATTTGCAAAGACAACACAAGATAGAAATCATTGATGTTGGAGGGGCTGAGTGAGAAGAGGCCCACCCACTAGTTCTACAGAATGGTAGCAGAGATGTGAATTAGCATAGCCATTCTGGGAAACATTTGGAATTATATGAAAAAAAGTGATAAAAATATCTATATCTTTTAAGCCAGAGATCACACTGTGGGACCTAGGAAGTGAAAGTCCCATTCATAACAAACTATACACAGCAGTACTGTTTATGAAAACAAAAAACTAAACAAAGGGGTTGCCCATTTACTGCAGAATGGCTAAACAAGTTGTAGTATATGAACACGATGGAATACTATTATAACTGCAAGAAATTACAAATAGGAAGGATTCAGAGAAACTTGTGAAGACTTATATGAACTGATGCAGTATAAAGTAAGCAGAACTGGGAGAACAATATATACAGTCAGCTAGCATTTATCAAGCACCTACTATATACTAGAAACTGGGATATATATATATATATATATATATATATATATATATATATATATATGCCCTATGTCTACAAAGAAAGGCAAAAGATAGGTTTCAAAGAGCTTATAGTCTAAGGTGTGATAGGGGAAGAAAGGGGGACAACATGCAAACAACTGTGTACAAACAAAATTATATACAGGATAAACTGGAGATAATCAACAGAGAGAAAGCATTGGAATTAAGGGGGAATCTGTAAAGGTTACTTGCAGGAAGAAGGACTTCAACTGAGACGTGAAGAAAGCTAGGGAAACTAGGAGATGGAGATGAGGGGGGAGAGCCTTTCAGGCATGGGGGATAGCCAGTGAAAATGTCCAGTGTCACTGATCGTGTGTGTGTGTGTGTGTGTGTGTGTGTGTGTGTGTGTGTGTGAGAGAGAGAGAGAGAGAGAGAGAGAGAGAGAGAGAGAGAGAGAGAGACTTAAAAGGTAGCAGGTTAAGAAGGGCTTTTTAAGGCAAATAGAGCAGTTTATATTTAATACTGGAGACAACAGGAAACCACTGGATGTTTTTTTGAACGGGGGGGTGGTGGTATGTGATATGGTCAGATTTGTGCAATGGGAAGATCAGTTTGACAGCTGAATGGAGGATGGACTGGAGTGGGGAGAGACTTGAGGCAGGGAAACCAAGCAGAAGGCTGTTGCAATAGTCTAGGCACGAGGTGATAAAGGCCTTCACCAGGGTGATCACCATGTTAGGGAAGAGAAGTTGTCTACAAGAGATGTTATGAGGGTAGGAAAGACGGAGTGTGATACCTGATTGGACATGGGGGAGTGAGAGAGAGTGAGTAGTTGAGTATGACAATTAGGTATCATCCTAGGTGACTTGGAGAATAGTGGTACTCTTCACAGTAATAGGGAATTTTGGAAGAGGAGAGGGTTGGGGGGAAGAGAATTTGGGGGGAAGAGAATGTTTTGGACTGGAGGTAAGGAAAGAGGTTATTAGGTCTGGACAAGTATAGTCATCTCTTCCACATTGCATCTTTCCCATCTTGGTTTTGATATAATTTGGGTTAGCAGAAGAAATTAAATGGGAATTTTGGGGGAGTTTTGAGGAAACCACAGATGACACATCAAGGCCAGCAAATGACACAGAAAAAATTTAGAAACTCAGAAATATGCAACACTTTTGTATAGTACTATATAATATCAACCCAAACATTACAATAAGGTACTGGAAACACCCCATAAAGGGAAAAGAAAAAATTCAGACTTCTTCTCTGGTATGAAGGGAGGGCCAAACAATTTTATGCAGATCTTCCATATTACGGAGACATTGTGCTCCCAACCCCCATGATGTGGAAGGGATAACTGAGTATCTGAGTTAAATAATAAACTGAGTAACTGAGTAAATCTGAGTATCATCTGATAGTTGAATCCATGGAAGCTGATGAGATCACCAAGAGAAATAGTGTTGAGGGGGAAGAGGACCTAAGACAGAACCTTGTGGGACACCCACTGTTAGTGAGAGCAACTTGGATGAAGGTCTGCAAAGGAGTCACAGAAGGAGTGGTCAAACAGGAAAACCAGGAGAGAGAAATGTGCTGAAAACAGAGAGAGAAGAGAGCATCAAGGGAAAGAGAATGATTGACAGTGTTAAGGCTAGAGAAAAGGAATAAAACAACGGGCATTTAAGTGTCTACTATATGGCAGGCGCTGTGCTAAGTGCTTTATAAATATTGTCTCAATTGATGCTCATAGAACCCTGTGAGAGAGGTGTTGTTATGATCCCTATTTTACAGTTGGGGAAACTGAGGCAGACAGCAGTGAAGTGACTTACTCAGAGTCACGCAGCTAGAAAGCATCTGAGGTCAGATTTGAACCAACACCTTCTCAATTCCAGGTCCAGCAGTCTATTCACTAAGCCACCCAGCTACCTCATAGAAGGCTAGGGATTGAGAAGAGTCTATTAGACTTGGCAATAAAGAGATCGATATTGACTTTGAAGGGAGCAGTTTTGGTTGAATGATGAGTTCAGAAGCCAGACTACTGAGAGGTAAGAAAATGTGAGGAAAGGCCATGGAAGCGTTGATTACAGACAGCCTTCTCTAGAACTGTAGCCACAAAATGAAGGAAACAGAGAGATCGATAACAAACAGGGATGGATGGCATGAGTGAGGGTTTTTTTTTTTTTTGAGAATAGGGGAGACATGGGCATATTTCCAGGCAGTTGGGAAGCAGCCAATAGACAGGGAGAGATCAGTGAAAGAATGGGTATGACAGAGCAATCTGTTGGAGAAGACAATGACCACAGCAATGTAAATGTAAATGATAATAAAATGGAACTGAACAATACATAATTATAATGAACAACCTACATCCCAAGAAGAGATGAGGAAAACAACTTCTTTTCTTTTCCTTTTTTTGGAGAGATGGACTATGGAATGTTGCATTAAATATTGCATGAAATATATATGTTGTTCACTGAAGTCATTGTGTCCCTCTTAAAAGGGAAGGTTCACTGGGACAAGAATATTTTTAGAAATAACTGTAGTGTACATAAAAGGCTTAAAGAAATGAAAGAAGGACTATTTTGCAGTTACATGGAACCCTAGAAAATTCTAGCCCAGATCTCAAAGCCCAATGATATGGAACTCTCTCCTGATTGGTGGAGAGCAATGGTTGGGGCAAAGTAAGAGCCTCCCATGGGACTCTCTCTTTGGGCTCTGAAGTAACTTCAGGTGCACTAACTTTCAGTTTTGACAGAAAAGATGGATGATGCCAACCCCACTTCAGGTTACTGAAGGGAGAATAAGACTTTTAGGAAGAATCCAATGTGAGAAGAATTAGTAGTCTCCATCACTATACTTTTCTACACTAGAGACTTGGAGGAACTTTCCTTTAGGGGAGATCTAGAACTCTCTTGCTTTAGCTGGGTTGCATCGCTTGCAATGGGAGAGCTCCTTATCTGGCATATATTTTCCTATGTACACTTCCTTTGATTTCTGTTTTGCTATCGACTTGAATAAATGTTTTTTTTTGTTGTTGTTGTTGTTAATTGCTATGTGTCTTCATTGTGGAACTGGTATTAGGTGGGAAGACAGTTAAGCCTTGATTATAAAATGTGGATCTTCCTTTTCCCACTAATGAGCAGTGATCACAAGTTTAGCTTGAACCTGAAAAGGATATTTCCTAGACTAAGGATGTTCTAGGGAGCAGATAGGTATAATTCTAATCCGGTATCTCTTTTCTTTGAGGAAAACAGAGTGACTAAGCTTCTGGCCCCAACCTCCTGCTTCCCTTCCTGGCAGGAAATAACATCTTTCTTGGAGAAGAGTGAGGGGAGAAGAGCTTAGGGATGTCAATTCTGCCTCCTGTTAAGTCACACAATGACACTCCCATGCTACATATAGAGGACAGCCTCATTAAAAAAATGTATTTAATGTGATTAGATTAGGATAAAAAGTTATCAGTCATCTTCCCTTTTTAGATTAAGGTCTTTTTTGTTACATTGATTTTTTTTAAAACCAATTTACAAACATTTTTCTAACCTTCCCTATGGTCTAATAATAAAGTGTTATATTCTAGTCATTAAATATAGTTTAAAAAGTCACAGAACTAACATTATCTAAGTTCTGGTTTTTATTAAAAAAACATTCTTACCAAATTGTCTTATTTTTTTTTAAACCTAACCTAATTTCTTTCAAAGCTTGAAGAGAGCATTGCAATATAATGGAACCAGCACCTCACTGGGAATGAGAAAAAAGACCTAAATTCTTATACCTGCTTACCAGCCTAACTTTGTGACCTTGGGCAAGTCTCTTAATCTCTCTTAACCTCAGTTTCTATATCTATAAAATGAAGGGGTTGGATTAGATGATATCTAAATTCCCTTCCAGCTTAGAGTTCTGTGGTTTAATCTGAATGTTCCACCCCCTCCCCATATCAGACCCTACCCCATGGGTAGAATTTGCCTGATATCTGTGTCATATATTGCTATTCTCTAAGCTTAACAAATGATCATGTGGCTAAAGGAAAATTAATATAAATGTCATCTTTCAGTTGCCCATCTGTGATTATATGTTGTTTTGGGGACATGATGGGAAAATTTCTGAAAATGGCTCTATTGAGGGAAACCAGCTAAGTTTCTTCAAAGAACAAATAAGTTATGTAGAGACAAGGTGATATCACTTTTATCCTTTTTAAAAAAAATAGTTTTTGGCAATTCTCAGGAATCTCTTCAGTGAGGCTCCTGCAAAGGAAGACTGAGTGTGACTCAGGCTGTCTACGCAGTAAAGGCGGCTCACTGCCCTCTAAAACACATACGTCTTAGAAAGCCTTCATTTAAGGTCTTGCTTTAAAGGGTTGAGTGGGCAGCTTGCCTGATGACTCAGCACTCTGCCACACTGAAAATTGCCATCTGATGTTCAGGAAGTAAGAAGTTCAGTCAATAAGCAAGCTGTCTTGAACTATAATGCTTGCCTTAATGCTGATGGATTGTTGTGCTTTTTTCAATCGGACTGCCTCAGTGTTCTTTGTGTGTGGTGGTGGTGGTGGGGCGGGGGGAGCGGGGGCGGGGATGGCCTTAAACTCCATTAAGTGGCAAAAACCAGCTCTTCCTTTCTGAGCTTATTGCAGGCACTAATGGGTATTTTTAATAAGATTCTTTAAAAACTATACAAGTCCCAGCAAAGAACTAATATTTAAATGTCAGCAGAAGATGGGATTTGAGGTGAGGGGTGCAAACTAGGTGAACAGTTCATGTTTTCCAAGCCCCTATCCTGGATACATATACAGATTTATACATATATGTACATATACATATAACAACGTTTTTAAGGCAGCTATGGCACAGTGGTGTCAGGAAGCTGGAGTCAGGAAGACCTGAGTTTAAATCTGGCCTCAGATACTTACTAGCTCTGTGACCCTGGGCAAGTCACTTAATCCTGTTTGCCTCAGTTTCCTCATCTGTAAAATAAATTGGAGAAGGAAATGGCAAACCACTCCAGTGTCTTTGCCAAGAACACCCCAAATGGGGTCACAAAGAGTAGGGCATGACTAAAACAACTCAACAACAACAACAAAATACATATACAAACTTATTTCCATTTTAAGAGAGCCATGTTTCCTATTCCTTCTGCTGAGTTTTTGACAGGGACATTAGTTTAAATAGATGTGGTCACACCAATATGTGGATTTGTTTTGCTTGACAATTTTTTTGTTACAAGGATTGTATTTTTCTTTCTTTCTTTTTTTTTTCAATTGTAGATTGGGCAAGGGAGAGGAGAGCTTGAGATAATGTTAACAAAGCAAAGAAAAGAGAAAAGAACGTCAGTGAAGAATTTAAGGAACATGCAGAGGAGAATAGAAGGAAATTCAGAAGGAAACATAGATAAGGCAAATAACATGTTGAATTTACTGTATAACTTAAAAAAATCAAGCTGCACAAATAGAGATTCATGGTTTCACATACAATTCTCTTTTTCTGTTTTATTTTATATATTGAAATGATCTTTCTTGGGTGTTAATATTAAGTTCAGAATTTTTTAAAAAGCATAAAATTTAAATAAAAAAATTGAGCTACGTCAAAACTTTGAATTTATTTAGGAAATCATTTCAGCCCATTCAAAAATGACCCATGACTTGACTCAGCAGAGAGGAAACTTAGTACAGAGAGGGAACTTAGTAGGGGCCTAATAAATGTTTCTTGAACTGAAAGTGTAATCAATTGGTAGCTCTTTGAGGAAGGGTATAACTGTATAGATGGTGGAATGGTCCTCACACTTTGTAATTGGGGGAATTTTCTTTAGGATATAGCCAGTCTTCCCAGACCACACCTTTTTCCTGATGCCAGGTGGACCAGGGGGCATGGTCTTCTCTTGATCTGTGCCTCTACTCTTGTCTTCAGGCTGGAGACCTGAAACTTCCTTCATTCTGATACATTTGAGTCTTGCTTACTCATGACTTCATAGCCTAGTCCTAAGCCACATGGTCCATCTACCTCTACTATTTAGGCAGAGTTATTGATAAAAATCATAACCCTAAAAATTATTTTTCTTTTGGCTCAGTTCCTAGGTAGGGAAAAGAGACAAAAAATCTTAGCATTTGGACCAGTCTTTGTCCTTTTTAGTTTTATGTATTCTAAACTAGGCATTGGCTTTCTTCACTGTAATCCATCCTCCTTCTCCTTTCTCTCTCCTTATGCAACTAATTAATAGACATGAATCACTGAGCACTTAACGAGCAGTCATAGTTGATAGGAAATCAAACCAGGAGTTAGGAACAACTTTAGGAAACAAACAAAAAAATCATTTAGAAAATGTTTGCCAGCTGTAGACACACTGTCTAGCTGATTTCAAGGATCAGCAACAACCAAAGCTTCAGTCCATTCCAGCCATCCCCATCAGAACTTTTTTCTAAGAAGAGGCAATGGCCATTGGAGCCAAACCTACAGTGCATAACCTATTTAGATCAGAGTTCATGCTGCAAATTGCTTGTAGGGGCTTCCCTTGAGGAGAAAGTCTGAAAAACTTATTACAAAAAATCATTGAACATCTAAGGGAGGTTGAATCTTTTTGCTTGTTATCATATATATATATATATATACATATATATGTATATATATATATATATATACATATATATGTATATATATATATATCTGTCCACTATGAATGCTTGCTGGTAGGAGGTGCAGGGGAAAGAACCATTGAAAACCTGAAGTCAGGAAGACCTGAGTTCAAATTTGACCCCAGATACTTCCTAGCTTTTTGACCCCATTCAAGTCACTTTACCTCTGTCTGCCTCAGCTCATAAAATGGAAGCTGTTAGGCAGAGATAAGCAGCGAGAGTGTTCCAGGCATGGGGATCAGAAAGTGACAATGTTCAGAGTTGGGAATGGAATGTCTTGTTTGAGGAATAGCTAGGAAGCTACTCTGTCATTGAATAACAGAGTACATGGGGATAAGGAGAGTGTAAGAAGACTGCAAAGGTAGGAAGGGGCCAAGTTATGAAGGGCTTTAAAAACCAAAGAAAAAATTTGATGCCAGAGGTGACAGAGATCCACTGGAGTTTATAGAGTAGGGAATAACATGGTTATACCTTTGCTTTAGGAAGATCGATTTAGTAGGTAAGTGGAGAATAGACTAGCAGGGGTGGAGAACCTACAGCACCAAGGCCTCTAGGTCCTCAAGTAACACTCAAGCACCTAGAAAGGGCCACATGTGGCCTCCAGGATGCAGGTTCCCCACCCCTGGTAGAGTCTTACTTCAGACAGGAAGACCAACCACCACCCTAGTGCTCTTCCCACTACCACATGCTGCTTCTGGTGATTCATATTTTTTTTTTGCTTTTTTTTTGGAGGGCAATTGGGGTTAAGTAACTTGCCCAAGGTCACATGGCTAGGTTTTTGTTTGTGTGTGCGTTAAGTGTCCGAGGCCGGATCCGAACTCAGGTCCTTCTGACTCCAGGGACGGTGCTCTACTCACTGCGCCACCTAGCCACCCCTGATTCATATTTGAATGTGTTGTATGTCTCTCTCACTGGACTATATGTCTCTATTCTTGTGGTCTTACCCCATTTTGTCAAAGGCTTTTGCTGAACTTCTTTGCTGAAGCTCTAAACATTTTCCTTTATTATGTTGCTCTGAAATTATGATGCTTAAATGGGACACAACTCTATATTAAGGACCCACCAGTACTGAGAATCCTTGTATTTTCTTGTATAATGGTAAGAATGATGGATCTCTAATCAGGGTACTTGTATTTAAATCCTGGTTGTCCTAGCAAGTTACTTAATTTTCCTGTGCCACAGCTTCCTTATTTATGAAATGAGCAAATTGGATTAGATGACCTCTAAGGACAAGCAATTACTCAATAAGCCTTTATTAAATAGCTATTATGTGCCAGGCACTATACTAGGTGCTGAGAAAGCATGTACAAAGAATGGAATAATCCTTAATCACAAGGGGCTCTAATTCTAAGGGATTACTTTGCTCTACCTGGTAGGATCAGTGAATGAGGATGAGCATAAGATGTAATCTCTGTGTTTGCCTTCAGCTCATTTGTAGCTCCTTCTTACTCAATATGCTCCTTTTTCACCCCATTTCAGGGAGCAGCAGAGATTTGGCTAGGGTTCGTGAAAGGCAGTAAGGAGATACATTGCTGGTGATGCTGTTTGGTCGTTTCAGTTGTATCGGACTCTTTGTAACCCCATTTGGGGTTCTCTTGGCAAAATATACTAGAATGGTTTGCCATTTCCTTCTTCAGCTCATTTTACAGATGAGGAAACTGAGGCACACAGGGCTAAGTGACTTGCCCAGGATCACACAACTAGTAAATGTTGGAAGTGAACTCAGATCTTCCTGACTCCAGGCCTGGTACTCTATCCACTGTGCCACCTGGCTGCCCTCTGAAGAGTGTGCAAGCTCAGAGTAGGAGGGGTAACAAGAACAACAATGGCAACACTGTTCCTTGTTGGGGCTAACTGCTGAGGCTCCTCACTCTGTTCCACAATGGGCAAGCCAAGACTGGAAGCAACCAGAGTCAGTCAGTCAGACAGCTATCAGTTATTAAGTACCTACTATGGGCAAGGCTCTGAGCCAAGCTGGGCATATAAAGACAAACAAGAGAGCCCCTGCTTTCAAGGTGAGCTCACAGTCTAATGGAAGGGACAACAGACAAACAGCTATGTCTGACAAGATCTGGGCAGTATGGATTGTGGGTTGTCTCAGAGGGGAGGCATTAAGAGGAAGAAGGGCTGGTAAAGACTTTTTGCAGAAGGGGAGACTTTAGTTGAGATTTGAAGGAAGCCAGGGAAGCCAGGAGGCAGAGATGAAGAAGATGAATGTTCTAGCCATGGGAGACAGTCTGTGAAGATGCTGTTGGGAGATGGTGGGTCATATGCAAAGAATAGCAAAGAGTCTGATGTCCCTAAACTGAAGAGTGGGTCGGCTAGGTGGTGCAGTGAGTAAGAGCCTCGGCCAGGAGTCGAGGACTGGGATAGGTTCCGGCCTCAAATACTTAACACCTGCACAAAAATAACTGGCCATGTAACCTTAGACAAGTTACTTAACCCCAATTGCTTTAAAAAAAAAAGAGTGCAGGGAGGTCCCTCTCAGATTCAGACAGGTTGGGGGAGGCACCAGCCCTCTGAACTCCAGTTTGCATCAGGTCCTGAGTTTCCTGAGTTCAGGATTCAGAATTCTTCTAGCTATTCTTCTGGCATTCACTGATTCTATTGGAGGATACGAGTTGAGTTAGTTATCACTTTCTGAAGCTCACATTTAGCTCAAATAACAATATCCTGCACAGTATCTGAAATGCTATTTTGCAATTTCAAGTTGTCAGGTGCCCTCATGGCAGTCTCTGCCTGCTATTTGTCAGTCTAGTGTATACTGAGGTCAACCCAACCCCATCTATGGCTTTGAGCTTCATTTCTCCCTTGATGACAAACCCAGGAAACAAGTCTTTCTAAATGTGGCCAGAGCATGTGTGTTGGCAAGTTTAGCATGAGCTTAACTATGGTCCTTCTGCAATGGCAAATGGCTTCTTTAGCCTCTGCAAGCACTTGTAATATCTCTGCATCAAGGTTTTCAGCTTTCAGACTGCACCCTGGATCAAAAGCTAGCCCTATGAGAGTGTTTGGGAGTCCCCCTCTCCCTTTTCATCCCCTTCAGTCAGTGAACCACTGCTGTAACTGCACTGTGGCATGTCTCATCTAATGGCTCCACACCCACTGGATGTGGCAACAGGAGAGTCTTGCTTCAGTTTGTATTGAGGCAGTTGGTGGCACAGTGAGATAGAAAGATCTGGCCTGGAGATAGGAAGATCTGAGTTCAGATCTAGCCTCAGATACTTAACTAACTGTGTGACCCTGGGCAAATCAGCCTCTGTTTGCCTCAGTTTCTTCAACTGTGAAATGAGGATAATTACAGCACTTAACTTTCAGGGTTCTTGTGAGGTTCAAATGAGATATTTGTAAAGCACTTAGCATTGTGCCAAGCACATAGTAGGTGTCATATGAATGTACTACTATATGAATGTTTATTCCCTTCCCCTTCCTCCCTTGTATCTGACTTATGCCTCCTGCACCTATAAATGTGCTGGACAGCACCTTCACATCCTCTTCCCTTTACAAGAGTGTCTTAATCCTTATCTTTATCCTGTCTTTGGGGACGGTCTTGGTGATCAGTTTCTAGGTATTCTCCCTGCTCTTATCTCTCTCTCATCTCTCACTGTGCCATCAGTGCAGCTAGTTTGCAGACTATCAGTAGAATTCTCTCTGGATTCCTGTAATGTTCAATAAGCATTTTGCATCTTCTCAAATCATTCACTGTCACATTCAGCAATCCTTCTATATTGAATGTTGTCTTCAGAGTATCAAATGTCCCCATGGAGCTAAAACTCAAACACCTTACACCAGTCCTGTAAAGCTGTAACATCCACAGTACTCATTCTAGCTTAAATCATACTTTAATCTACATACCAAGCAGCAAGTAACAATATATTAGCACATAATAAGCAAACCTTGTAGCTTTAGCATAAAAGAATTGAATCTTACTCATTTGTATACACTTAAGGTACTATACTGAAGTGGAAAATAAGAGGAAACTTAATTAGCATAAATTCAAGGTTCAGTAAAATGTAACATAGGTAAACTATGCATATTAATATCACAAAAGGATATTAGCATACAGGCAGAGGTGCTAAGAAGCATAGTAGTTCAATTCAAAAGTTTCCCAGTAAGAAAAACGAAATACAGAATTTTTTTGTCTCAAAAAATTAAAAAACTTATTTTTTTTCTAAAATAAGACTGCTGCAAATTCATAGAATTCTAGGGAAATCTGTAGGCTTCCCTTAAGAACCTTTGACAAGAAAAAAATGTCACTAGGAAAAAAAATCAATCCTTGATGAAGTTTTCTTTTCTTTTTTTTCTTTTTCTTTGGGTTAACAAGCTTACTTTAATCAAACAAACATATATTACCTAGTTCGGGGGAAAAGGTCAGCACCCCGAACTTCAGAGTATACAGACAAATCAAACAGACAGGCTTCCAAACTGTCCAACCATTATCAATACCAAAATCACAGTTACCAGAGGGGGAAGCATCAACATCTGGGCTTTCAAAGCCAGGGGACACTCAACGGCTGCCCAGAGTCTCATCTGGTCAAATCACACAACACTTCTCAAAGTGAGACCCCCACCTTGATGAAGTTTTCACATTTAACTATCAAGTGACTTTGATTTCCATTATCTTGTTCAGGTTTGGGGCTTGTCCTACCCTCAACTTAGTTATTTGCACAAGCCCAAGTTGGGGGTGGGGTAGGGAGGAAGCAGAATTACGGTATAGTTACTACTTACATTGCTCCCTCTCAGAGAGCCTCAACCACAGACAAACCTCATTTCCATTTGGACCTTTTTTTTCCTTTCTTTTTGAAGGGGTGGAGGAAGGGCAGTTGGGGTTAAATGACTTGCCCAAGGTCACATAGCTGGTGAGTGTTAAGTGACTGAGGCTGGATTTGAACTCAGATCCTCCTGACTCCAGGGCTGGTGCTCTATACACTACACCACTTGGTCGCCCCTTGACCTTATTTTTCAGGGATGGCTTAGTTGTATGATCTTGACATCACGAAGTCTATTCTATACAGAATCAGAAAACATGCTTAGATACTGTTTGCAGCATTTACTCACCATAAAGGCAAAAAGCAGATCAATAGTACATAAAAGCAAGAATACAATGCAGCATAAAATAAAACACCCAATAGTTGTGAGCCCACCATTCTCAAAAATACCAGAAATTCCCTCAGAGAGTTTTCTTTTAAAAAAAAACAACATTCAATTAGAGGAATACTGGGAGGGAGAATAATAAATACTTTAAAAACTTTAGTAATATTTTATTCTTCCTTAATTACATGTAAAACCAATTTTCTATCATTCATTTTTTTTAAAAAAGTACTTTTTTTTGTTTTTTGTTTTTTTTTGGAGGGGGGAGGGTAGGGCAATTGGGGTTAAGGTCACATGGCTAGTAAGTGTTAAGTGTCTGGGGCTGGATTTGAACTCAGGTCTTCCTGAGTCCAGGGTCAGTGCTCTATTTTCTGCACCATCTAGCCACCCCAAAAAAGTACTTTTTTTTAAAGAAAAAAATGATGGAATCCTTTCAGATATAGGATCAAGGTCAACCCAGAAGTTCTAGGACATGCACCATTTGAGCCCAATGGTTGTGTTTACTATGATTTGATAAAGGAGCATAAACAATAGTTTTTACAGGATGCTCTCCTCACATTCCCAATAGGACTAGCCATCAGAAGCAGAGACAAAAATTCTGAACCTGGGACTCATGGCATAGGAGAGTGAAATTCAGCATCTGTTGTAAATTGGAACTCAAGAGAGTTGGTATTTCCCCATTCTCAGATGTCTGATCATTGGCAGGACTTTCTGGCTACTTCTGGCCTTAGCTAGCCCAGGATGGAGGAGGGTGAAGGATAAGCGGATTCAGTAGAAAGCTCCAGTAAGGAATGATGCTGCCTTTGTCAGTCCTTGTGTGTCCCCCATTCTGACCTCTTGAGTGTGGCACCTTCCTAGTGTGGAGAGGTGGACAAAAATGAAATGAGTATTTTACAGATATCTCAATATTAGTTTTCTTTTATTTTTATTTCTTAAAAATAGTCATGCTACTTTCCTACTTCATGTTCCTCTTATGACCTATAATAACTTTTGGGTATCATATTATTACAGAAAAGAAAACCAATGCTCAAAGGAAATGATAGTTTCATTTGTCATGAAGGGAGTTTTTTGGCAGTGTCATAGACAGATGTCAGCAGTCTCTTGGTAGTCATTGTGGGCTTGCTAGTGATTCTGACCATTGAGTTCAGGATGTGCTTCACATTAGGGTATATGTGCCCAGGGAAATTTTATTTTTAAAAGCGCATATTTTTGAATGATCAGTCATAGCAGACATCATTATTATTCATCAAACTAACAAAACAAAAACAAAATACAATACAGATTTAAAAAATGAGACATGAACTTCTATAAGTCAAAAAGTATTTCTGAAGTGATTACTATGTGTTAGGTTCTGTGCTCAGCACTGGGAATACAAATATAAGCAGAAAGTCCCTGCCTTCAAGGAGCTTACATTCTAATGAGGAAGACAGTATGGAGGGGGTAGCAAAATGGGTGAATAGGTGGAGAGAAGGGACCACTTGAGGACGTGATAAAAGAAAGTCCAGAAAGCTAGAAGTACAGCCCCTAGAGAAATAATACATGGCTAATTTGGGCATTTTCTCTTAAACTAGAGGTTCTGGGAGGAAGCAGCCAATCAAAGGAAAGCACTGAAGGGAACTTCCAAGGTAAGAAGTCCAGGGGGAGATTGAATTTCCAGGGTGAGGAGGTGTCTGTGGGATGACAGAGAAAATCTGAATGGTTAGTGTATAACCTGGAGAGGGAAAAAAAGGCAACTTTTTTTTTTTTGAGACCTAAGGCTATATGCCTGGGGAATGCCAGACATAGCTTGTATACAAATCTATACAGATGACCATTGGGAAGCAGAGATTGAAAGGTAAGGATAGAAGCACAGGATAAGGATAGAAAGTTAAGGATAGAAAAATTTCAGAAGCTCCCTTCAGCACATTTCTGGAGACAGTGCTGGATCTGATACTATTAAGTTGATGTCCAAGTTTCAAAAATCACCTTGACTGGTGACATATAACTTTCTAGTTCACATACTTATGGAATTGAAGGCAATGAGGCTTCCTGTCTTACTGATGCTTGGCTGTGGCTTTTAAACAATATCGTGATGAGTAGAGTCAGAAGCAGATGGATCACATTTTTTCTTTATGTATGCTTGTGTTTCAGAACCAAAGGGAAAGAAATTCTTTTTTTTCCCCTCAAAACTATTGTCCGAGTTTTGCTGAAGTCCATATGTTTGATAAAGATGCCAAGATTTTCCAACTCCAATTGTTTACTTGGTCCTTAAATGTGCCAAATTCTGCTTTCAGACATATGCCTAGTTCTCTGGAGATTTTAGATCAGATATGGGAATAAATTAGACTGACTGATTCTCCCCACTGTGAGGAAAGTGAGACAGAATCAATGGCCAGCTGACTATCTTCTACGGGGGCATTCTGTAGGGGGCAGTGAATGTTTTTCCAAAGACTCTTTGGTGTGCTACTACTATATAATAGACTGGTTCTTTTTTTGGTAGGGGTGGGGTTGGAGGGAAGGGGATGATCACAAAGCCTTGAAAGCTTAAAAGAGTAGGACTGGGATGGGAGACTAGAACTAAGAATTACTTGAGAGAATCCCAGGCTTGAGGGGGTTTGCCTGGGATTGATTGATCTGAGGATCATACAGTAAATTCTAGATATTGAACTGAACTGGTTAATACAAAATCGTTGGGAAATGAAGTGTTTCAGGTGATTGTCTTGATTCTCTCAGCTGTAAAATGAAGAGGTTATACTCTATGGTCCTTCCTGTTCTGAATCTATGACCCCGTGAATATTCTGGTGCCTTGAGAGTTGCCATATATCATATATGGGTTAATGATATTTAATAAATATTGATAAAGAGGCAACATGGTATGTATACTCAGAGGAACATCGGGCTTGTGGAAACTGGCACCTCAGGTTAAAATTCGATTTAATTATTAGCTATATGATCTCACACGTGCCATATAATTATGAGCCACAACTTCTACATTTATAAAATGAGATTATAATACCAATGCTTTGGCTAATATGGAAATATATTTTGCATCACTGCACATGTATAATCTATATCAAATTGTTTGCCTTATCCAGGAGGGGGAAAGAGGAGGGAAGGAGAGGATTTGGAATAATAAAAAAAAAAAACAGCCAAACATTAAAAAAATTTTTTTTTACATCTGATTGGAAAAAATAAAATTTGAAAATAAAAAAAATACCAGGGAGGCTAGGTAGAACAGTGAGTAGAACACCAACCCTGGAGTCAGGAGGACCTGAGTTTAAATCTGGCTTTAGACACTTAACACAAAACCAGTCATGTGACCTTGGGCAAGTCATTTAACCCCAATTGGCCTGCCTTCCCCCACTCCAAAAAGCAAAAAAAAAAAAAAAAGAAAAAAGAAGAAAAAACCCAACTCCAACCAATATCAACTTCACAGAGTTGATGAACATGAGTCTTTAATGATACTTATGTATATTAATGCATTTGTAAAACCCAGCTCTTATTATTGCTATATTAATATGAATATCAATAATACCACACATATAATAAAATTCAATTAACTACCAACAAAACTAGATTGAGCATAATTTAGTCATTCTTTGGTGATTTGGAAAGTCTTTGGGAAACCAAAGTTTTGTAGTGATTTAGAGTTATCATTATAAACCTGATTCTCATTGAGAGGCAGTTGGTATAGTGAAACATTATCAGAGGTTGAGTCCAGGGTTCAAAACTTGCCTCTTTCTAGTGTGTACTTGTAATATAACCATTAACAGGTCACTTAATTTTTCTTTTAAGAGATGAGAAAAATAACTTCTATGTTCTCTACTTTATATGATTTTATTAAGGAGATAATGCATATAAATCACTGGAGTTTCTGAGGCTTAGTTGTCTGTAAAATTAGAATAATAATACCTATGTCAAAGGATTGGTATGAGGATCAAGTGGAGATAAATGTTAACTCTTATACTTCAGGATTGTCGAAGGTTGGTAGATTGTCCTGAATTTGTATTATGGTTAATGGTTGTGTGTGCCCCTTGCAAAAGTAATTGCTTATGTTTTTTGTTTTACTTGTCATTTGTCTCTTTATCATGAAATTTGAGTGCAAAGAAATTCTAGTTATTTGTGTCTTTTGGATATGTGAATTTTAACATTCATGGACAGTAAGTCTTCAAGCCAGTGGACCTCATGTCTACCAAGCAGACATAACTGGTGATCCATGTGGTTCTGATTTTCACTGATTGTTTTGTTTTTGTTTTTGGCTTTAGTTGGTATAGCTTTGATTTTTGGTGGGTTTAGGGTTTGAATCCCCATCCAATACAAATAGTCTGGCCACTAACTCAACCATCTATGAACCTACCTTCTCTATGTGGTTTGCAAAACCCTGCCTCAGAGATCAGCATACCTTTTTTTTTTTTTTTTTTGCTTTTTGGAGGGCAATTGGGGTTAAGTAACTTGCCCAAGGCCACACAGCTAGGTTTTTGTTTGTGTGTGCGTTAAGTGTCTGAGGCCGGATCTGAACTCAGGTCCTTCTGACTCCAGGGCTGACGCTCTACTCACTGCACCACCTAGCCGCCCCGAGATCAGCATATCTTATGGGTAATTAACAGCTAGGCAGTTAATCACAAATGGAGGAGGTGGTGTGAAGAAACAGAGGACTTGCTCATTAGACAATTATGGTGAGAAGCCAGGTTAGGGGAGATTACTTAATCTTTACACATTAAAAGGATGCTATCATTGTTCTTCATGGTTCAGATCAAGCCTAGCCTTCTTCTCAGACCACTCCTACCAATATTGTTCCCTCCTCTTTCTCTGAATTCTTACAACAGTTTAATTTTATTTTTTTAAGTCACTCAATCATATACAGCAATGCTTTGCCCCTATTTAAGAGTTTCATGTGTCATCTCTATAGATAATACAATTGAGGGTCAGATTTCATGAGGGCAGGACCCATGTCTTATTTCTTTTGTGTGCCCTCAGCAGATGCTGAGCAAATGTCAGCAATACATAGAAGGTTATCCATAAATATGTATGGAATGAATGAGTGAATCAAAATGATAGTGTTTTTGAAAATGATCTAATGTACCAGAGCTATAACTAGCACAAAGAAATCAGGTCTTTGCTCCACAGTACCAACTTCTAGGAAATGCACGTCCTCTTTCTAGAGTGCCAGAACATGAACATAAGGCATTTTTTTGTAGGTTATATATTCACAGTTATGTTAAACATATTTCCACATTAGTCATGTTGTGAAAGAAGAATCAGAACAAAAGGGAAAAAAAACAAAAAAAGTGAAAATTGTATTCTTTGATCTGCATTCAGACTACATAGTTTTTTCTCTGGATATGGATAGTGTTTTCCATCATGAGTCTTTTGGAATTGTCTTGGATCATTGTATTGCTGAGAAGAGCTAAATATATCCTAGTTGATCATCACACAGTTTTGCTGTTACTGTATACACGTTCTCCTGGTTCTGCTCACTTCACTCAGCATCAGTTAACATTTTTCTGAAATTTTGCCATTTCTTATATGGTATTTTGTTACATTCATATACCACAACTTGTTCAACCACTCCCTAACTGATGACCATTTCCTCTAATTTCTAGTTCTTTGCCACCACAAAATGAGCTGATGTAAATATTTTTGTACATGTGGGTCCTTTTCCCTTTCTTATGATCTTTTTGGGATACAGATGTAGTAGTGGTGTTACTGGGCCAAAGGGTATGCATAGTTTATGGCCCTTTGTTCATAGTTCCAAATTGCTCTCCAGAATAGTTGGATCAGTTAACAAGTCCATCAACAATACATTAGTGTTCCAATTTTCCCACATCATGTTCAACATTTGTCATTTTCCCTTTTTGTCATGTTAGCCAACTGAGGTGGTACCTCAGAGCTGTTTTAACTTGTACTTCTCTAATCAATAGTGATTTAGAGCATTTTTTTCATATGACTATAGATAGCTTTAATTTCTTCCTCTGAAAATTGCCTATTAATATCCTTTGACCCATTTATCAATTGGGGGATGACTTGTATGCTTATAAATTTGACTCAGTTCTTCATATATTTGAGAAATGAGGCCTTCATCAGAAATATTGGCTGTAAAAATGTTTACTAACTTCCTGCTTTTCTTCTAATCTTGGTTGCATTGGCTTTGTGCAAAATCTTTTTAATTTAATTTAATCAAAATTATCCATTTTGCATTTCATAATGTTCTCTATCTCTTGTTTGGTCATAAATTTCTCCCTTCTCCACAGACCTGAGAAGTGAACTATTCCTTGCTCTCTTAATTTACTTACAATATCACCCTTTATGTCTAAACCACATATCCTTTTAACCTTATCTTGGTATAGGGTGTGAAATGTTGGTTTCTGCCATACTATTTTCCAGTTTTACCAGCAGTTTTTGTCAAATAGTGAGTTCTTATCCCAGAAGCTGGAATCTTTGGGTTTACCAAACAGTAGATCACTATAGTCACTGACTACTGCGTCTTGTATACCTAACCTATTCCACTGATCTGCCACTCTATTTCTTAGCCAGAACCAAATAATTTTGATGATTGCCAATAAGGCATTTTTTAAATGACAGTTTGAAAACACAGAAATGAGGATCAGCTAGTGAGTGAAATATATAGGATCCTTTCCTTCTTCTATTTCCAGAGAGATCAATTTTCAGTCCCATATAAAAAACCGCATCAATGGGGATATCCCAGTCACATGAGTGTAATGGGGAACTTTAGTGAAGGCACTTAGTCTTACAGTCTGCTTCCTTTGAGGTTTTGTTGTCAGTTGTATGCATGGTTTGCCTCTCTCAACTCTTGCATCTTGAAGCTTTGCATGTTTTCATGGAAGAGCTAGAATGCTGGAGCTCCCATGCTCTAATTGGTTTAGATAATAGTTGACCACATAGCTAAAATCCTGGCTGCTACTGCTAGCACTCCCTTTGCTGACTGTGTCTTTCACTCTCCAATGTCCTGACCATCCTTGACTACCTTGACTTGTCTTCCTCTTATTAATCTGTAGTCTCTCTTCAATAAGTGTCTGTGAATTTTTTCTTGTGTCTTCTATAATTTCCTTTCCTTTAGAAAATGTGCAGTACTTTCAAATTACAGCAGGTGCATATGTTTAAGCAGTAGGTATATATTCATTGTACAATCTCTGTCATATTATATGTATAGCATAGTAATACACAAGGTACGCTATGTACATAGGACACACATATGGTACAGAATCATAGAACTGCAAAGTTGAAAGGGACCTCAGAGTTCATCTGATCTAACTCAGAACGGAATAAGGCTCCTGGTCATCCAGCCTTTACTTAAAGACTGAGCAAGAGCCCCTGGGGGCAGCCTGTTTCACTTTCTGAACTGCTCTAATGGTTTGGAAGTTTTTCCTTATGTTTTTCCTTATGAACTGAAATTTGCCTCCCTACAATTTCCACCTGTTGTTCCTAGATCTGCTCTCAAGCAACCATCAAAACAAGTACAATCCCTCTTCCATATGACAGCCCTTCACATACTTCAAGGTAGCTGCCACAACTCCACTAAATCTTCTTTTCTCCAGGCTCAACATCCCATTTCTTTCCCTGGATCCTTATCCAGTCCTGTAAGCATCTTGGTCATCCTTTTTTATACCTCTTCTAGTGTGTCCCATTTTTCTGGGCCCTGTTAGAATAGAATTCTTGCAAACGAACTCTGACTCTTCACCAACCCCTTAGGACTTTTATTGCTTGTTGTGATTTTAATCATAACAATTTTAATTTTACCCATACATAGATAACTTATCCAGTGATATCTCAAACCTTGACATTTCACCTTTTCTAGAATTGTATAACTTCTATATACAGTATTTCTTTTTTTATATTAAACAAATACTTTATTAACTTGTTTTACATCATTCATTTCCGCCAGATTTTGAGTTATAATTTTTAAAATTAATTTATTAGTTTAGTTTCAGTTAACAAGATTCAATTCCATAGTTCCTTGATTTTCAAATTTCCTTTACTTCCCTTCACCCTCCCCCCACAACAGCATATAGTCCAGTATAGGATCTGCAAATACATTCATATTAGACATTACTCCAATTACAAAGGCGTATTGTACTAGGTGGGATGAAAGATGGTAAAGAAGAAATAAAACCAAACAATGAAATGAAAAAGATCATTTAGTTTGCTTCCATCAGGATTCAGGCTCAGTTCTTTCTAGTTATATCTCTGGATGGTGTATTTCTCTCTTTCTTGAGTCTTTCAGGATTGACTTATATCACTGCATTGCTGAAAAGAGTCCAGTCTGTCATAATTGGTCATCACAGATATGGTATGTCTGTGATTGTATACAAATTTCTTCTGATTCTACTCTTCTCGCTCAGCATCAGTTTGTATAAGTCTCTCCAGGTAATTATGAAATCCGTCACCTCCTCGTTTCTTACAGCACAATAATATTCCATTACATTCATATACCACAACTTGTTTAGCCATTCCCCAATTGATGGGCACCCCTTTAGTTTCCAATTCTTTGCAACCACAAAAAGGGCTGCTAAAATATTTTTGTACATATGGGTCTTTCTCCCACTTCTGTGATCTCTTTGGGATATAACCCTAGAAGTGGTATTGTTGGGTCAAAGGGTATGAAATTATTTATAATCCTTTGGGCATAATTCCAGATTGCTCTCCAGAATAGTTGGATGAGTTCACAACTGCACCAGCAATGTATTAGTGTTCCAATTTGTCCACATCCTCTCCAGCATTTGTCATTTTCTTGTTTTTTCATCTTAGCCAATCTTACTGGAGAGATGTGGTATCTCAGAGTTGTTTTGATTTGCACTTCTCTAATCAATAGTGATTTAGAGCATTTCTTCATATGTTTATAGATATCTTTAATTTCTTTCTCTGAAAACTGCCTGTTCATATCCTTTGACCATTTATCAATTGGGGAATGACTTGTATTCATATAGATTTGGCTCAATTCTCTGTAAATTTTAGAAATGAGTCCTTTATCAGAGACACAAGTTGTAAAAATTCTTTCCCAATTTCCCACCTCCCTCTTGATCTTGGTTACATTGGCTTTGTTTGTACAGACGCTTTTCAATTTAATGTAATCAAAATTATCCATTTTGCATTTTATAATGCTCTCTAATTCTTGTTTGGTCCTAAAGTCTTCCCCTCTCCACAAATCTGTCAGGTAAACTATTCCTTGCTTTCCCAAATTGCTTACAGTATCATTCTTTACACCTAGATCATACACCCATTTAGACTTGATTTTGGTATATGGTGTTAGATAATGATCTATGCCCAGTTTCTGCCATACTGTATTCCAGTTTTCCCAGCAGTTTTTGTCAAATAGTGCATTCTTACCCCAAAAACTGGGGTCTTTGGGTTTATTGAACAATAGATTACTATATTCATTAACTGCTGGGTCTCCTGTGCCTAATCTATTCCATTGATCCACTACTCTATACCTCTGCCAGTACCAAGCAGTTTTGATGACTGCTGCTGTATAATACAGATTAAGATCTGGCATAGCTAGTCCACCTTCCCTAGAGTTTCTTTTCATTAATTCCCTTGATATTCTAGACCGTTTGTTTTTCCAAATAAATTTTGTTATTATTTTGTCTAACTCTAGAAAGTAGTTTTTTGGTGAATTGATTGGTATGGCACTAAATATACAGTTTAGTTTGGGTAAAATTGTCATTTTTATTATATTAGCTCGACCCAGCCATGAGCAATTGATATTTTTCCAACTATTTAGATCTGACTTTATTTGTGTGAGAAGTGTTTTGTTTGAGTTACAATTTTCCCCCCATTTTTCCCCTACCCACCATCCCAGAATAGCAGTCTCACAAGATATTGCTTTCTCCAATCTGCTCTCTCCCATATCTTCTCCCATACCCCCTTAGACTTTTACATTAGGGCAAGGTGAATCTCTGTGCCCCAATGCCTGCACATCTTATCTTTCAATTACAAGCAAAGGAGTATTAATAATAGTATTTATATATATTTGAAACATTTCATTTTAAGACCTCGAATTTCAGATCCATTCCCTTCCACCCTTGTCACCCATTCCCTCTGGGAAGATAAGTAATTCAGTATATGTTGTACATGTCTAGCTATGCAAAACATTACCATAGTAGATATATTGTACAAGGCTGCTTATAATTCCCTCCCACTCATCCCACCCCCCACCTGGTCCATTCCCTACTTGATCCTGTCCCTCTTCTATAGTGGGTACTTCCAACCTCCCCTCCCCCCAAGGATGCCCTCCCATCCATCATCCCTCCTCTCATCCCCCTTCCCCCTATTCTGCTGCAGGTTGAGATATCCCATTTAATATGTATGTCATTCTCTCCCTGAACCAAATTCAATGAGAATGTGGTTTTGCCTTTTTGCCTTCCTATTCTTCCCCTCCCTTGCAACCACTTCCCCTTGCTTCTTCTACATGAGATAGTTTACCCTACCCTGTCTCTCCCCATCTCCTCTTGCCACTTTCCTCTCTCACCTCATAATTTCACCCCTTGAGTATCCTCCCTTCCCAACAAATTCAACCTATGCCCTCTATCCATGTATAACTGTAAACATATATACACACATTCACAAATGTATTCAAATGACCTTACACCCTTCTTCCATTATTTTCATACTGAGAGGGGTTTCATCAGTCACAGTTATTTTTTTTTCCATGTAGGAATGTAAATAGTTCAACTTTGATAAGTTCCTTTTGATTTCTTTTCCCTGATTACCTTCTCAGGCATCTCTTGCTTCTTGTGTCTGGATGTCAAATTTTCTATCCAACTCTGGTTTTTTCCTCAAGAATGATTGAAAGTCCTCTATACCACTGAATGACCATATGTTCCCCTGAAACAAAATACTCAGTTTTGCTGGGTAGGTGACCCTTGGGTTCATTCCCAGCTCTTTTGCCCTCTGGAATATCATATTCCATGCCCTTTGATCCCTCAGTGTAGAAGTTGGCAGGTCCTGTGCTATTCTGATTGTGTTTCCACAATATTGAAATTGTTTCTTCCTGGCTGCTTGGAGTATTTTTCTCCTTGATCTGGGGATTCTGGAACCTGGCTATAATATTCCTGGGAGTTTTCTTTTTGGGATCTTTTTCAGGAGGTGATCTGTGGATTCTTTCAACCTCTATTTCCCCCTCTACAAAACACAGGCAATTTTCCTTGAGAATTTCTTGAAGGGTGATTTCTAGGTTCTTTCTTTGATCATGGCTTTCAGGTGGTCCAATAATTTTTAAATTGTCTCTCCTGGATCTATTTTCCAGGTCAGTGGTTTTTCCCATGAGATATTTCACATTGCCTTCTATTCTTTCATTTGCTTGGATCTGCTTAACAGCATCTTGATTTCTCATAAAGTCATTAGCTTCCATTTGCTCCAGTCTAACTCTGAAGGAATGAATCTCCTCAGTGAGCTTTTGAGATTCTTTTTCCATCTGGCAAATTCGACTTTTTAAGGCATTCTTCTCCTCATTGCCCTTTTGGGCCTCCTTTGCCATTTGAGTTAGTCTATTTTTTAAGGTGTTGTTTTCCTCAGTCAGGCTGTTGACCCTCATTTCATACTTTTCCTGCATCCTTCTCATTTCTCTTCCCAATTTTTCCTCCACTTCTCTTATTTGATTTTTAAAGTCCTTCTTAAGGTCCTCTATGGCCTGTAACCCGCTCATATTTTCCTTTGGGGCTTTTGGAGCAGGATTTCTGACCTCACAGCCCTCCTCCTGTTCTATGCTTTGATTCTCTTTGCCCCCCAAATAGGAGTCTAATGCTGCATTTTTCTGTTTAATTTGTTTCCTTTGCCTCAGCATGTTGCCACTTAATTACTTGACTTTGGGCTTGTTGCCACAGTATGGCTCTGGCGCCAGACAGGGGAATTTTCGTCCTGAACATATTGGGGGGGGACAGCTTCCATTTCTGGCAAGCTGGAAACCCACCCACGACCTCCACCCCAGATCACAATCCAGATCTAGGGAGGTTAAAGCAAGAGTGATTACCCCCCAAGACTGATAGCTGGATCTCCCTACAGTTCGCAGGCCAGGAGCTGGATCTGCCACTGAAAACTACAAAATGGCGTGTCTCCTCAGTGGCTTCTAGCCCCCAGGGGAGGAAGCTGACACATTCCCCAAATACTGGTCCCAAAGTCCAAAGGGCACTAACTTCTCACTTTGTCCTAGGCATGTCTGTATTGAAAATTCTGGAATCACCACAGCTGCTGGCGTTCTGGGGTCCCTCCAGCCAGCTGTTGGCCTGGCTGCCCTAGGGCTAAAACCGGGGCTCATGAGGGCCTGGGCTCGGCTCTCCACAGTTGTGTGCTTCAGGCTCCCAGAGTGCTGCGCTGGTCCTTCCTGCAGGGCTGCTGGGCTGTCCTCAGCAGGAGGTTAGATTCTCTGTGTCGTTCTGTGGGTGCTGGGGCTCCAGAAGTTGTTCAGAGTCCCCTTTTACATAGTTTGGAGGTGATCTAGGGGGAGAGTGCCTTGGACGTGTTGTTTCTACTCCACCTTCTTGGCTCTGCCCTATATACAGTATTTCTGCCCTAAGTCCCTTTGATACCCCAAACTAAACATACCCTGAAATTGAACTTATTTTGTCCTTACTAAACCAAACCCATCTTCTCTATCTTCCTGTTACTGTTGATTTCATCACTTTGGGTAGCTATATTTTACTGCATTTATTCCTACCTTCTTAGGGAGGTGTTCTCAAAAGAATACATATCTGCAAAGGAGGGAGGTTTGAAGATATGAGTAAATACTCCATGTAAGGAAAAACATAAATACTATTTTCTTATAACTACTTTGTTGTTCTTAAAGTCATTTAATGGAAATCATGGGTAGGGCACTTCAGCCCTCAGAAATATCTTCAGTTTCTCCATCTTTAAAGCCCAAATAAAATTGTAAACCTGAATAGTATGAAGGATTTCAGGCATAACAAAGAAAGAAGAAACAGGTGCCCAATAATCCACAGTAGGAAATGAAGGAATAAAGTTCGAGAGAAACTGCCTTTCTCTCTTACAATCCATATGAGAATGATCTAAATGTGTTTTCAAAGGAATAAAGTAGGATGTGTCTGAAGGAGGGTGAACAGGATGCATAAGGGATTCAAACTTTTAAACATGTTTTGTGCAGAGAATCAAAGATATATAGGGAATATTACAGTTGACTTGAAATATTTAACAAATTGTAATTTATATGTGGTTTTAGAAGACAGCTTTAGATTCAATAGGTAGAAGTAAAAAAAAAAAGGCCAATTTTGGCTCAATATAAGGTGGAACTTTTTAATAATTAGAATTTTCCCCAAATAGAAAGGGTTACCTTTTAACATTGTGAGCTCCCTGTCTTGGAGATGTTTCAGCAGATGACAACTTGTTGATTTTAAAAAAATGAAACTGAATTGTGTTGGACAAGGTCATCATAGTAACAGATGGCATTTACAGGGCCCTTTACAGTTTACAAAGCGCTTTATACATATTATCTTTTTTGATCCTCACAACAACCCTGTGAAGTAGGGTTACTCCCTATTTTACAAATGAGGAAACTGAGGAAGACAGAGGTAAAGTGACTTGCCCAATGTCATATAGCTAATATATACCTGAGGCTGGATTTGAACTCAGTTCTTCCTGACTCCAGGTCTAGCACTCTATTCACTGAGCCTCTAGATGGTTTTTGAGGTCTTATACAGCTCTTAAGATTCCATGGCAATGAACTGGGAATCAAAACATGGTCTTCTAACTCACAGCCTAGTACTCTTTTCACTACTCCGTGTTGCATCAAATCAGTCAAAAAACATTGATTAACTATTATATGCCAAGAACTGTATTAATTGTTGAGGATACAGAGACAGTTCCTGTCCACAAAGACCTCACAACCCACAAGGGTATAAGTATATATAGAAATATGTACAAAATGAAGACAAGGGTAGTTTTGGAAAGGAACTAGTATCTGGGGAATCAGGAAAGGTCTCCTGTCGAAGGTGGCATTGGAGGTGTCCTGAGGGGAACCAGGGATTCCAAAAGTCAGAGAGGTGAAGAGGGAGTGTGTTCCAGGTATGGGAGGAGGACAGTGTAAAGTTGCTAGGAGATGGAGTTTTGCATGTGCAAAACGATGAGTAGGCTAGTGCAGCTGGATCTCAGATCATCAGGAGAAGATGGAGAAGTAGGAACGGTCCCAGCTTCAGATCTAAGCTTTGGCAGTTATGTGGAGGATGGATTGGGGTTGGGAGGGTGGTGAGACTTGGAGACCAATTAGGAGGCTGGTATGAAAGTCTAGTTGAGGTGTGGGGCAGGCATGAAGCCGCTCATGAGGATCCCTGAGGGCTACCTACTGATTTAGAAAATCACACAGTAACATTGTCTGTGTTCTATTGTAGTTTGATTCATTTTGCTAAATATTTCTCAATTACGTTTTAATCTGGTTCAAGCCTCTCAATTGGGAACCTTGCCTCTGCTCCAGGGGATTGTGTGATTCAACCCAAGCTAAGATTGTGGCTGTGTGAGGGGAAAAGAATGTACATATGTGAGTGATATCATGGTGATAGGAGTGACTAGATCTGGCAAAACTACAAAAGATAGAAAGGTAGTATAATGGTGTAAGCAAAGAAATGTAAAACAGGCTAAACACTGACAAAAAGGGGACATCCATTATAGACCAGGAAAATCATTGAATTTGGCTTTCCAGCTGGGAGGATCCTTTAAAAGTCATGTAGTTCAACCTCATTATTACAGATGAAGAAACAGAGGCCTAGAGGGATTAAATGAGTGGCCCAAGGTCACGATGATAAGGGCAGAATTAGAACTGGAACCTTATCATAATCATAGACTCAGAGTTGGAAGGCATTTCAGAGAATAGCCAGTTTGAGCAGAAGAGCTAGAGAGGGGTGGCCAGTCATGCCCCCTTTTCTTCCCCTTCCCCAATCTCTGATGTGGCATCCCAGATAAGGGAGCATTGATCATTTGGGGAGGAGAGTAAAAGAAAAAGGAAAATCCAGGCTAGCTAGGACTGGGCCTAAAGAAAAGAGGAAAAAATGCCAGGGAGCTAAGTGCTTAGGACTTCCTTAATTCTGGAGGCAAAGAGGAGAAACCAGACTTAGAAATAATCACATTTACCTTTGCATTATTCAAGGCTGGTGGAGAATGTAGGAGGAAAATCCACTGAAAGTTCCACACCCTCATTTCTCCATCTCCCTGTTTCCCCCAAGAAGCTTTTTTTTTTTCCAGGATCACCTTTCTTTTTGGGGGTGTGTGTGTGTGTGTGTGTGTGTGTGTGTGTGTGTGTGTGTGTGTGTGTGTGTGTGTGTGTGTGTGTGTGTGTGTGTGTGTGTGTGTGTGTTTATATGGTAGTGGTGGTGGGGGAACAAAAGAACAAAACAACTCCCCGGGGGCCCCTGGGAGAATCTTTGCTGGTCTCTGGAATAGGAAGTTCCCTCAGAAAGCACCAGCCACTTTAATTCCCACCAAACAACAAAACACGTGCAACTAAGATAAAAGCAGGAGAGGGGAAAAAAAGCCAGCCCCTCCCCCCCTTGTTTAGGGAAGCAGGTGCACCTTATACAAACAACATCATTTCTTCCTTGTATTTGGTCTGCTGGAGGAGGGGGTTACCACCTCCAGGAAATCACAGGTCCTTGACTTATGGATATATTTGGCTAACTCAAGCCCCCAAACCTTGAAACCTCCTTTCCCCCACCCTCAACAAATCAACAAAACAAAACCCCCCAAAATAACTCAATGCCTTCAAGGCATCTGATATAATTTGGCTAAAGAGACTGTCAGAAAAAGGTTGCCAAAAAAAGAAAAAAAATTAACAAAACATTCAAAATATGAATATGAAGGCTCAGTACTCCATAATACCACCTCTCAGCACAGCCTAGGAAGTTAGGAGGATGCAGCTTTATTTCACAACTTGACAGGGTTGGCTGCCCCATTGAAAGCAATTAAAAGATAGAAAAAAATGTTTTGTGTTTGTGTTGTGGCTGTCCTTGTCTGCACGTCCCGTTTTTGATAGAAATAACAATTTATACAACGTAATACATTTTTCATTTTAAAACCTTATTGGCCATTAAACCTATCCCAGCATTCTTACAAGGAGAGACAGGAATGCCTCTGTGTGGAGCAATATCTGATGCTCTCCTTTCCTTCTCTCCCCTCCCAACCCCCTTCACACACACACACACACACACACACACACACACACACACACACACACACCACACACACACACACTTTGGAGAGCTGCTCTTGGATCAGTGTTTATTAGGAGTGGAGAATTGGTACATAATATTAAAATATTAAAAATGAGCTTCCAGAGGACAGGGAATACAATCCTGACACTGTGGCCCTGAGGGGTGGATTTCCAGATTAATCTTTATCCCTGGTGGTATTCATGCAAAGGAAAAGAGAGTATTACCTCTCAAAACTTTCCACTTTGCTTTTCCACCAATCTAAGCCTTATCAAGCATTCCTGTTGGATTTTTACTGTCTGTGCAACCTGGAACCTAGGACAGTAACCTTGAATAAAATGCTCTTCTCTCACAGAGTTCCTTTTTGCAAAACATAGGCTATTATGTCACACATTTCATTTTTATCTTTAATTCTAAAGAATTAAAGGCATGAATTTCAATTTAATTCCTTGAAGATCTAGGGAATTTCCCTCCAAAAGTCTTAATATCCAAAGTCTGTCTGGATGATAGTTTATTATTCTAGGTTGTTCAGTGGACAAAGTGTTGGACCCGAAGAGAGGAATCCCTGAATTCAAATACAGCCTTAGACACTAGTTGTGGGACCCTGGGTCAGTTTTCTCACATGTAAGACGGGGACAATAATAGGACCTGCTTCCCTGGGTTTGGGTGAGGGAAAAGTGAGGTAATAGCTGTTAGGTGTCCGACACATAGTAAGCACTATATAAATGTTAGCTATTATTATTATTAGAACTTAAAGTTGTTTTCTATGTTTTCATGCTTCTCCTCCCCAGGTCCCCCCCTTTTAAAACATTACTTTGGTGTTTCTGAAAAATGTTTAGTTAGTTAAGACAAAAAACATTCCCAGCCTTCTGAGAGTTTAATGTTTTACTGTATATGACGGGTATGCAGTTGGCTCAAACCGCTAATTAGAAAAATAATCTCAGTAATCACTGAAAGGTCAGGGAAGACTTCTCAGACTGGTCACACAAGACTTCCCTCTGGAAGATAAGGATTGTGAGAGGTGGAGTTTCAGAGTCAGTGTAGGCCTAGTTTGTTGGGTGCCTTGGGGGGTTGAACTGAACTGTCTTTAGATACATTAGACACATGTAATGCTTGTGTAGGAAGGAGTATGGGTATGGAGGGGGAGAGGAGGCATCTTGTTGCCCAGCTGTCTGGGAGGATGGTGGGGAGTTGGTAGTAAAGTAAGGGTGTTAGGGTGATGAACCTTAACTGAATGGCTTTCCTAAGCTGAACTCACAGGGTACATTGCCTGCTGGAGTACATGATTAGGGAAGGTAGTGGGAAGGATTTGTGTTATGTAGAAGGGGGGGTATACGTTTATAGAGCCCAGGGGAAGGGTCACCGGTAGGATGGGCCTGAGTTGAACCCTGAGGGAGGCTGCTGGCTCTAACTACAGGTGGGGAGAAGAAGGGGTAGAAGGGAGGAAGAGATCCTGGAGAGTTGTGGGCTATGTTGAGGGGTGAGAATAGGGTATGGAACCAGTGAGGTTGACTTCTGTGAAATCATCAGGAAGATTCTTCCTAGGGAACTAAGGCAGAGAGAAGGCATCTGAGGTGGGGTGATTGTGGTGGTATAATGGGGTGGTACAGTACTTAACATAGTGACTGGCAGGTAGTAAGTTCTTAATAAATGCTTGTTGACTGACTGGAAGTGAGTGAGGTGAGGGTTAGCTTGAGCTGTTTCCAGGGAATATTTCTTGTTTAAAAGAAGAATGGGAATCAAACGAACCTTCTAGGAACCTGGTTTGATATTTTCCAAGGAAACAGGCTCTATTGGAATGGAATTGCATTGGAATAAATCCTGGGTATGCATTAAAAAAAAGACCTGGGCTATAATATCGAGGTCTGTTATTGTGTATATTTGTAGGTATTGTGTAGCATGGGATCAGTGAAGAGGACCCCCTCTATGTGAATTGGGTAAGCCACTTCCCCAGGGGACAAGTGTGCTGCTGAAAAGAAGGCTGTATTTGGATTCTGAGGAAATGGGTTTGGATCCTGACTCATTTACTAGCTGGATGACCTTGGGAAAATCACTTACCCTCTCTGGGCTCCAGTTTTCTCATCTGTAAACAGAAAGAATTGAACTAGTTTACCTCTAACACACCTTCTAGCCATAGATATGTGATACTATGAACTATGCGATAATCTTAAAGTTTCTTTCAGCTTTAAATCTTGCGATCCTGAGAGCCACATTAACCCTTTTTAAGAAAAAACAAACAAACCCCAAACCAGGCTAAATAGTAGGTATTAAGAGTTGAGTTCAGGGTGGCTAGGTGGCACAGTGAGTCGAGCACAGACCCTGGAGTCAGAAGGACCTGAGTTCGGATGTGACCCCAGACACTTAATGCACACACAAGCAAAAACCTAGCCATGTGACCTTGGGCAAGTTACTTAACCCCAATTGCCCTCAAAAAAAAAAAAAAGAGTTGAGTTCAATAGCTCTGGCAGAAAGGAGAAAAATAGAAAACCATGCTCTTCCCATATACTTTCTGCAATCCTCCAGCTCAAAGTAAGCTGGTCATCTTTCTCCCCTTCTTGAATCTCACAAGCTACACTCTTTGACTCCTTTGCCTTTCATTATTTTTCAGTTTATATTGTAGTTTATTTGTGTACATGCATTAAAAAAATTATTATCAATTTATTTATTTTTAGTTTTCAACATTAATTTCCACAAAATTTTGAGTTTCAAATTTTCTCCCCATCTCTCCCCTACCCCCACCCCAAGATGGCAAGCATACTGATTACTCCTTCCCCGAGTCTGCCCTACTTTCTATCATCCTACCCCATGCCTTTCTTATTCTCTTCCTCCTTACTTTCTTGTAGGGCAAGACAGATTTTTATACCCCATTGCCTGTATATCTTATTTCCCATTTGCATATAAAAACAATTTTTAACATTTGTTTTTAAAACTGAGTTCCAAATTCTCTCCCTTCTTTACAACCCACCCAAGCTAATCATTGAGAAAGCAAGCAATTCAGTATAGGTTAAGATAACATTTGTTGTCTTTTTTTTTTTTTGTCTGTGTGGGAGGCAATTGGGGTTAAATGATGTGCCTAGGGTCATGCAGCTAATAAGTGTCAAATATCTGAGACTGAATTTGAAATTGGGTCCTCCTGACTCTAGAGCTGATATTCTATCCACTGCACCACCTAGCTGCCCTGTACACATGCATTTCTAACTTCCTCCTTCTTCCTGTCCCTTTCCCCAACTGAGGGCAGTCTGTGCCCTGTTTTATCTGTTGTTTTATCAGGGCCTTGCATACCTTGGGCAAGTAGTGAGTATTTTTTGAATAGACATTATATATTTATACCAGCAAAAGTTTAATATTTGTTTAGAAAATTAGATCATTGCAATAGCCTGCTGGTGGATCCCTCTGCCTCAAGTCTCACCCCACTTTAATCCATTCTCCATTCGGCCATGAAAGTTATTTTTCCTGAAGTGCAGGTCCCATTGTATCACCCTTACTAATAATATCCACTGGCTTCCTATTTCATCTAAGAGCAAATACAAAATGCTTTTTTTTTTTTTTTTGGCATTCAAAGCCCTTCATTCAACTGGCCCCCTCCCACCTTCCTAATCTTCTTATATCTTACTATTCTCCCCAACACTTCTTTGATATAGTGACATTGGCCTCCCTGCTGTCCCACAAACAAGATGTTGCTTCTCTCAACTCTGGGCATTTTCTCTGGGTGTCCCCTATCCCTGAAATGCTCTCCCTCCTCTGCTCCAACTACTGACCTCTCTGGCTTCCTTTAAATCCCAACTAAAATCCCATCCTCTACAGCAAGCTTTCCCCAACTTTTCTTAATTTCAGTGCCTTCCCTCTGTTAATTATTTCTTGTCTATCCTGTATATAGATAGCTTTTTATATATTTGTTTGCACATTGTCTATCCATTAGGTTATAAGCTCCTTGAAGGCAAAGCTTGACTTTTTTTGTATCCCTACTGCTTAGCACAGTGCCTTCCTCTTAGTAGGAACTTAATGTTTATAGGTTGATTGACTATGTAATGAGAGATATTTGAATAACTGCTTGGAGTAGAGACTTGCTGATATTAGGGCACTTGTACCATGATTCCTAGAGGAAAAAGGTAGATACTTTAGCTTCCATGAAAATTGTAAGTCATTCTCATTTTATATGCATGTTTGAGTTGGAAGTTAGAGATGAATTTGAATCCTGCCTTTGAAACTTATTAGTTATGTGGACCAGGGAAAATAAGTTTATCTTTTTCATTCTCCCTTTCCTCATCTCTAAAAATGGAGAGTTTTTATTATTATAGTATCTACTTCACAGAATTATTGTGGGATCAAATGAGATATATACATGCATATGTACACCTATATATATTTACATATATATACATGTGTGCATATATATATGTATACACACATATCATTTTGCAAACCTTTAAATGTTATTATTGATCCACAGGCTGAAGTCTATGCACACTGTAAAAAGCTAAGCTAAAGTTTTCACAGTTCTGTATTCTGATTGACTGAGGTTTGGCTAGGAAGAGCTAACAATATTGGGTCTTTGAAATGTCCTATTGCTAAAGACTTATTTCATGGGATTTCTGACTTTGGGAAGGTACAGATTGTGATTCTGACTATATGTAAAACTCAATAGGGATTCTCATAAGCTTTGGGGGACCTATTCTGTTCTTTTTAAAAATAGCTCCTCTCACTCTATTGCTTTGCAAGGAAAACATCAATTAGAGTGAACAATGTTCCCTACATAATGTGGATGCCAAGCTGTCTCTAGATAGCCCCTTTGAATTTGCTTTGGGCTGTGCTGAGTCTTCTGTTAGGAGGAAATTATCAACAACAAGAGGAAATCCTGTACTAGTTTTGAATAGTCCTTATTTTAAAGGTACTTCCCTTCTTGTGGGAATTGTATGTAATCAGAACAACACTATAAGATATCAGAATTATTTTAGAAGGTTGCCTTTCAGCTCTTATTTAACAAGAGAGAGAGGAGAAGGAGGAGACAGACATTGTGCATGAGAAAGAGTCAATTGTTGGGCTAGATGCTTCCCAGGTTGCCTGGACCTCACCAAGGTGGGGCAGGGTTTAAGTCACTGGTCACAGGAAATTGAAGCTCCTTAGAGACACCCATGTTTTCTGGAGCACACAATGACTAATAAATGCTAAAATTACTTTGGAAAGTGTACTTTGTGTCACAAACATTTACCCCTTTCCTTGCAGGACTGACCCATCTGTCAAGAGCAGGATGAGCTGGGGGAAATAGATCAGTCCTGCCTGTAATTCTCCATCTGCTAGGCTAACTCAGCCAAACATGGGGATGTGAGGAACAACTGGATCTCAGAGAAAGGAAGTCTTGAGGCAGTTTTAAGAATTCTCCCTTTTTCTTCTGATCACATTCAGATTTTTGGGAAGGACCACTTCGAGAGTTCTGTGACCTTTTCTGGACACCATATTTTTAGGAAGAACATTGAGAAGCTGAGTTGTTTATAGAGAAGGGTGACAAGCATGTTAGTGTCAGGGTCCTTTGACTCCTAACTACAAGGATTTGGAAACTTTTGACGGAAGCATGCCTGAGAGATTAGGGACATGCTAGGAGGTTGTTGTTAAGGCTGCAGCTGCGGCTGACCAGAGCTCAAAGCAGATCATGACATAGCATTATCACTGCCCAGCCCTTGGGTGTATTCTGTGCCCAAGACCTCTGAGAAGGTTACAGAGAAGCTGAGTGCAGGAGATTATCCTCAAGGCCACACACAGTACATGGGAACACAAATATAGACACTCAGGAAAAATCATTCAGGTAACCAGATTTTCTATAGCTGGTGCCTCTGTAACAATGGGGTCCTACCAGTATTTTTTCTCTTCTCTCCTAACACATTCAGCTCTGCAGTATAAAGACCAGTTTAGGAAATACTCGTTCAGAAGCCTGTGCTGTCTTTTCTCTTATAAATTGCCTACAGAGTGAGACAGACGCTGGCATTCTTGTTAGGGCTATTGGCAGGAGGCACTAGTTTTGTGCCCAACAGATCAGTTCTTTTTTTCTAGTTATGCTAACAATGGCTCTGGCTTGAGCTCATTTCTTATGTGAATTGATTGACCGAACTGGGGATGTTTAGCCTAGAGAAGAGAAGCTTTGAGGGGTAAGGTTTGGAGAATCAATGTGGTGAACTAGAAAAACTACTGGGATGGAGGCAGGGGATCTGGGTTCAGATTCTGGCTCTGCAACTTATTTCTACTATGGCCAAAACAAGTAACAAGACTTGGTTTCCCCCTTCCTAAAAAGAGGGGGCTCAATTAGATAATCTATAAGGTTCCTAACCGGCTCTAAATCTTATACTCATTAAATATTTGAGAGTTTATCCTTTGGGTGACAGTTATCTAGCATTTATTAAGTACCTACCTACATGCAGCTAGGTGGTACAGTGAACTGAGTGATGAACCACGAATCAGGAAGACTTGAGTTCAAATCCAGCTTCAAAAACTTACTAGCTGTGTGACCTTGAGCAGGTCATTTTACTCTATTTGCCTCAGTTTTCTTATCTGTAAAATGAGCTGGAGAAGGAAATGTCAAACCACTCCAGCATCTTTCTAAAGAAAACCCCAGATGGGGTCATAATGAGTAGGATGCTATTGACACAACTAAACAACAACCACCACCTACATGCTGGGTGCTGCGGTAAACATTGGACATTAATGACCAACAGGTGGACATACAGGGGGTCAAATTTTAACTCAGTAAAGAGCTTCCCAATTCTTGTTGTTGTTATTTGGTGTCTGACTCTTCATGACCCCGGGGGTCACAGTTTGTCAGTGCTATCCATAGGGCTTTCTTGGCAAAGCTGCTGGAATGTTTTGCCATTTCCTTCTCCAGTGGATTAAGGCAAACAGAGGTTAAGAGACTTACCCTGGCTTACACAGCTAGTAAGTGTCTGAGGCTGGATTTGAACTCAGGTCTTCCTGACTCCAGGTCTGCTTCTCAATCCTCCAAGCCCCTTAGCTGCCTAACAATTAAGGTTGTTCCCAAATGTAATGGACTGTCTCAAAAAGCAGTAGATTTTCTGTCTCTAGAGGAATACCAAAGTAGAAACTGGATATATAAGTTATAAAGTGGATTATAAAGTGGATTCATGCTTCAAGTAGGTTTGCTTCCTAACATCCTTGTAATTCAGATTCTCCTTTTCAATGTAGTCGTGAGACTAAGGTACTGAGCCATGGGAGTGACTAGAAGTGGCGCTTTGTGTAGAGAAGATTTCCCTATCAGGTGATTTCGTGGAAAAAGCTGACTTGATGTATGACTAATTACACTGTATTATTTACAGGAAATGGATAACAGAGTGGGTGCTGGTCTGTCTTGTTCTAGTGGGTCTATACTGGGTAGTGAGAAAGTGTAGGTTGAAAAGAATAGAGTGAGCTCTGTTTAAGGCTGGTGGGAGCCACCCAGCTTTTACTAAATTTTGAGGATATTCACATCTGTCTATATTAGTTCAGGCTTATGACTCAGTCTGCTCCAGAACCACTACATCAGAATTGAGTAGCTAATTGACTCTAGTAGGGGTGAATTGGGACACTTCCCATGCATTGGGGCTGTGCTGTAGACTAATTGCATGCTAGTAAATGTTTAACAATGGGCTCAAACAAAACGTTATGTACACAAGACATTTTTAAGTTTAATCTGTATTGTTAATATTTTCTTTGTCATCTTCTTAAGTCTAGTCAATAAAACAATCAATCAAGCCTGGCTTTGTAGCTTTGCTGATTCCTGAGATATGTGCTAAAAATTTAAAGATTGGGGAACTGGTCTAACTGGCTCCAGAACATCTGAGTTCTAGACCAGTAGTGTCAGACTCAAATAGAAAGGGGTCCCTCTGGGCTGTTTATTGACCTAGAAAACCCTAAATTAACATTATCTGTGTTGTATTGTATTTTTGTTTATTTTGTTAAACATTTCTCAGTTACATTTTAATGTGGTTGGGCCTTACTCTTACTGATAGAAAGTTTCATTCATCAGCTCTAGAATCTTTTCTTGGGAACATATGCTCTGGCCCCTTGCCAAATGACACCTCCCAATAACTTCTGACTGGTTCTTTGGTATCTCTCTGGAACTGCACTTTCCCTTGTACTTGGGATGGAGGTGGGGTGTCAGGTTTTCATGATATAACATGAGCTTGCTTTGGTGAGTTGGAATCTTTTGACTGTCTTCCTCTGCTTTTGTGTTTCTTCCTTGACCACAGGTCTTCGATCAACAGCTACCAATCATGAGAGATGGATGTTTCTAGAGTTGGTGGCTTCTTGGTGAGTTTGAAAGTTCCTGGGTTACTGAGTTGGTACCAACTGATCCAGTAGTAGGTGCTTCCTGCAACTATATGGATTCTCAGAGGACAACATCATACTGAACCTGAAATGACTAATAATTTGTATCTGACTGAATAGAAAGTCTGGATTTTGTGAGTCTCTTGGATGGTACAAGCCTGAGGTAAAAATGAAATATCTATTCAGCAGTTACTTTTTGGAGAGATCATAATGATGGATTGTTGTTTTGTATTTTAAATACTTGTAAAAAGTACTTATGAGTCTTTTAGCATTTCTTTTGTGGTCCAAGAAATAAATAGCTGTTTTATTTGTTGTTCAGTTGTATCTAATTCTTTATGACCCTATTTAGGGTTTTCTTGGCAAAGATACTAGAGTGGTTTGTCATTTCCTTCTCCAACTCTTTTTAAAACTGAGGAAAGTGAGACAAATAGGGGTAAGTGACTTGCCCCAGATTCTACAAGTGTCTGAGGCTGGATTTGAACTCAAGAAGAGGAGTCTTCCTGACTCAGGGCCTGCCTGGCACTCTATCCAATAGACCATCTAGCTGCCCCAGCAGTCCTTGAATCTTATTTTGTGCTTTGGGTACTTTTTAAAGAGGAGACTGTATTAATCCCATTTGGGGAGACTCTAAATATTAGCCATGTTTAAAATTTGTTTCAGAGATTTTCCCAAGAGTTCTGCTCTGGAGCAGGGTCATGATGAACCAGAGAAAGCAAGAGAAACCCGATCCCTTCTTTTTGGGATCAGGTTCTCTCCTCCCCCCACACCATAATCTAGGTCCAGAGCCACAGCCACATGTGGGAAGGCACCTGTTGGGCTGCCAGCAACACAATGATTAAGATTCTGGTCAAATTAAGTATCAGACTTTTTTTTTTTTTTTGCCTTTTGGTGGGCAATTGAGGTTAAGTAACTTGCCCAAGGTCACACAGCTAGGTTTTTATTTGTGTGTGCTAGTGTCTGAGGCCAGATCCGAAATCAGGTCCGTCTGACTCCAGGGCCGATGCTCTACTCACTGCGCCACCTAGCTCCCCCAAGTATCAGACTTTTTTTTTTTTTTTTTAAAGCAATTGGGGTTAAGTAACTTGCTCAAGGTACAGGGCTGGCTAGTCATTATTTATGCGTGGGTGCTCATTTTCTGAGGCCGGATCTGATCTCAGGTCATCCCAACTCCGAGGCCAGCGCTCTTCCTCACTGTGCCACCTAGCCGCCCCTTTAGGGCAATTGGGGTTAAGTAACTTGCCCAAGGTTACAGGGCTAGGTTTTTGTTTTGTGTGGATTAAGTGTCGGAGGCCAGCCCTGAACTCAGGTCCTTCTGACTCCAGGGCCGGCTCTTTATTCACTGCGCCACCTAGCCGCCCCAAGTATCAGACTTTTAATTTGAATTGTACCACCTGAACTTACTCCAAATATCATCCTCTGGAAACGGTGCCAGTAGTGTGCATCATACACGGGGGAAGGAGAAATGAAAAGTGCCAGTGTGGACTTCTTGTCTGTTTATTCTCATATTGACCATGACTGAGATGGAATGTCCAATGGGTGAACAGCATGATGTATATTCCAGGCCAGGCTTCCACAACCCAATTGGGAATGATATTCCAGTTGGTTTGGAAATCTTACCTGGTAAAATCTCCCCCAAACAGCTGCAATGCTTCCCATTCCTGGGGCTTCTGGGGATTCCCAGAAGAGAAGAAAGCTTAGTTAGCAGCTGTCTCTCACCTTCCCTCTGTCAACAGCTTTTTACTATCATCAGGACACTGTGCTCCGAGTTTCCTTGGAGATTAAGAACTTGGGGAAATCGAAAGTCATTCCTCTTCAGGAAAAAAGATGGTAGGCTGCTACCCAGAGAAGTCTCCCAAATGCCAAGAAGCCATTTTCTCTCCCAAGCATTGCAGCAGCATGCTGGTACAGGATCCACAACACGGAATCTCTTTAGCAAAGTGCTGAACATGTAATTGGGGAAAAATATTATGTATTATAAGAAGACTGCTGACTATCTCCTGGCACATGACCTTTTCTTTTCAGTGTTTATACTGGTTTCACCACAGTTAATGTTTCTCAAGAGCCATAACATCTCCTTTCTTTAGATAGGTCTGTGTCTTGGTGTTTCTGAACTAGTACAGTATTGTATTATGTAGCCTGGCTTTTCCTTAAGCAGTATTCATAGGATCCTAAATATGGAGCTGAAAGGAACCTAAGAGGACATATAGGCCAAGCATATGATCAGGAAGGGCAGCTAGGTTGCACAGTGAATAGAGTGCTGAGCCTGTTGTCAGAAAGACTTGAGTTCAATTCCAGCCCCAGAAACTTACTAGCTATGTGACCCTGGATAAGTCACTTAACCCTGTTTGCCTTAGTTCCTCAGCTATAAAATGGAATAGCAAGGTGGTGCAGTAAGTAGAGCACTGGCCCTGGAGTCAGGAGGACCCCAGTTCAAATCTGACCTCAGACACTTAACACAAAACTAGCCGTGTGACCTTGGGCAAGTCACTTAACCCCAATTGCCCTGCCTTCCTCCCTCCAAAAAGCAAAAATAAAATAAAATAAAATAAAATAAAAAAATTTAAAAATGGAATGGCAAACCACTCAAGTATCTTTGCCAAGAAAAATCCCCAAAAGGGGTCACAAAGAGCCAGACATGACTGAAAAACAAAAAAGAAGTTCTGACAGGTTAAGCAACTTACCTAATAGGTAAAATAAGGGCCAGAGCTGGGATTTGAGCTCAGTTCCTATGGCTCCCAATCTAGCAGACTTTTCCTAGTGCTATGCTGCCTCTGCCATGTTCCAGTAAGCTCCATGCCCCTCATCTTACAGAATTGAAGGCCAGCCCAGAGCAGTTCCACATGTCCCAACTTTCTGAAAGAAAAAAAGTTCAAGAACAACAAATACCAGCTAATTCAGAAACATCTTGGAACAGAGTGTGTTCTGGTGGAACTAGGACTAGGGTAGCAGTGATGTATTGTGGTGGAAAAAAAGAGTTGGATTTGAAGTCAGAGAATTTGCTTTTAATTCAGTGAATAGAGTGCCAGGAATGAAGAAGACCAGAGTTTAAATCCAAACTCAGACATTTACTAGCTGTGTGACCTGGGCAAGTCACTTAACCTCTGTTTGCCTCAATTTCCTCAACTGTAAAAGGGGAATAACAATAGCACCTATCTCCCAGGGCTGTTGTGAGATATTTATTAAAAAAACAAAAACACTTAGCCCCTGCTTATTCCCTCCCTCCCCCTCAATTATTGTCTCTACCACTTAACAGGTTATACCTTGGGAAACTCCCATAGTTTCTGAGTCTCAGTTTCCTCATTTGTGAAATGGAAGTGATGAATCTTGCATTACCTTTGCACAAGATTGTGATAGAAATCAGTGATAATTTGGAAAGTGCATGGAATTTGAAGAGGGACAGTTTTAATCCCAACTGTTACTTGTTTTGTTGTTTTTCAGTCCTTTCAGTCATGCCTGATTCTCTGTGACCCCATTTGGGGTTTTCTTGGCAAAGATTCTAGAGTGTTTTGCCATTTCCTTCTCCAGCTCATTTTGCAGATCAGGAAACCGAGGCAAATAGGGTTAAGTGACTGGTCCAGGTTACAGCTAGTAACTATCTGAGGCCAGATTTGAACTCAGGAAGAGGAGTCTTCCAGTGACTATCCCCCATACCACCTAAATGCTCCTTGTTATTTACTACCTGTGTGTTTTAGAGCAAGTTATTCCTACCTCTCTTGGCCTTATTTTCCCCACCTATAAAACAAAGGAGGGGGTTTGAATTAGAAAGATGATTTCAAACTCCAATTGAAATGGAGGCCACTAATCCATATATAAAGGTTTCTATGGCCACTAGTGACTTAAAATGCAATATTATCTATATTTTATGGCATTTTTATTTACTTTGTTAAATATCTCCCAATTATACTTTAATCTAGGTCAGGCCCCATTTGGGAGTGCTGCAGGCTGTCTGGCAGTGTGGGGTTTAACACCTTTGAGTTAGATAACTTTTAAAGACATTTTCAGCGCTGAATCCACTCTCTCTGGTTCAGGTTATACGCCCTTGAGGGACAGGAGTATTGTCTCTTTATGCCACTAGCTTGACCTTAGTATTGCCTTTGTTTTGCTTTTTAGTTATGGGGCCCATGCCTAAAGTTACAATTTCATTTAACCATTTAACATTGATTAGCCTTTATAAGGAGATATTCACTTCAAGGACATTGCCAGAACACATGCACAAACTTTTTTCTCTGTACCTCTGGGGCATAATCTTCCTGTTCACCTGGGTCTCTGGTCAGGTAGGTTCAAAATGTATCATTGGTCCTACCAAGTTCATGTCTAGCTATCGTATAACTGGGTGAATCCTGTTGGACTGGGGTTCTGAAGATCACTAATTGTTTCTCAGACATAAATGCTATGCTGGCTGCCAAGCTCAGCCTGGATTCCAGCTTCTAGATTTCTGTGGTTTGCCCTCCTAACCAAGGTCAGAGACTTCACTCTCTTCACCTAGAATGTCAATGAATGAATAAAAAAGACAATAGACTAAGGCCTGTTTCTTGGGAGTTATTTAGAGAGAGAGAGAGAGAGAGAGAGAATGTGTGTGTGTGTGTGTGTGTGTGTGTGTGTGTGTGTGTGTGTGTGTGAGAGAGAGAGAGAGAGAGAGAGAGAGAGAGAGAGAGAGAGAGAGAGAAAGAGCCTCAGTCTATTCCTCTTCCTATTCTCTCCCTTGGATTGCTGTGAGTAACTGAATTCCCTCAGACACGAGTAAAGCAAGAACAAAACAAAACAAAACCCTCAAAACTGACTCAGGTCTTTTTTTGAAGATTTTGGCAGTTCCAGTTATGAAATTAATTGAAAAACATGCCTCTCTACCTCATGGTTAGCCAACCAGAATCAGTTATAGTCTCTCCAAGAATTGTCATAATGATGTCATGTCATAATGATCTTCCAGGCTCAAGGTTCCCAGGTTGTCCATGTGGAGAAGTTACATCAGCTGATCAAGATGTTGGGGTCTACCTGAATTCCAGACCCCTATTACACATGATTTGATGATTTCCAAAGTTCCTTGAGATTCTAAATCTAGATAATAAATTATATCAAGTATGTGGAGGGCTTTATAAGTGACATTTTCAAGCGTCCATGATTTTTTTAATCTGCTTGGGAACTCCCTCCCTCTATTAATACAGATAGCAACCCCATCTCAAGTCTTAGTAGGTGGTTTAATGCATAATTGAGGGCTGAAACAATTATCTTAACGGCAGTCTTTTGATGATGAGCCTTTTCAAACTTAATTGGGCTGATTCTCAGATGACAGAAACATAGTTTGGAGTTGCATTTAGCCTGTAGAGTTGAAGGCCTTTCCCCTTGGCTATATCTGCCAGACTTTGAGTTCTGCTGGTGCCCTTTGAGAATCCAGGGTTATATCCAAACTAGATGAAGCATTAGATTAGGAGTTTAGTGGACAAACTGTAGAAATACAAAATAATGTTAGCTCTATTCTTCTTTTTTTCTTTTTGGTCTTTTTGGAGGGGGGAAGGCAGGGCAGTTGGGGTTAAGTGACTTGCCCAAAGTCACACAGCTAGTAAGTGTTAAGTATCTGAGGTCACATTTGAACTCAGGTCCTCTTGACTCCAGGGCCAGTGCTCTATTCACTGCACCACCTAGCCACCCCAAGTTAGCTCTATTCTTGAATAATAGTTACTTGTTATTTTATTTGGCTCATATGGAGATGCTATTAGTTTACTCAGAAGTGATAAAATAAAATCATACAGAGCTAATTTTTAAATTTAATTTTTAATTAAATGAATTTAACTTTCAATTAATTAATACTTTTTTTTCTTTTATGATTCAAAAGTTCCTTCATGTGTTGCCTCCAAAATATCATTCTTATCCATGTAAAGTTGTACAAAAAATAATTTGAATTTTCCATTTTTGATTCTAAATACATTAGAGTTCATGCTATTACAACAGATAACAGCCTCATTTAAACTTAAACATTCTTGTTTTAAATCAAACTCATTTGCTAATTTTCATTTCACACAACTTTCTATTTAGGCTAATTTTTGTCCAGGCTCCCATCTCCCTCCATGTCTCTGGAAAAGAAGAAGACACGGCAAGCTTATTTCCATCATAAAATAATGTTCTCTTATAAAGAGGGATTGTATGAATGCTGTTATTGCCTGATGCCTCATTGCCTTTTGCTGTTTCTTTCATAGCGTTGCCTGACCTATCCCATGTGACCCCTCTGTTCCCCCCTCCCATTCTTCCTGCTTGACTGCTCTTCCAACATCTGTTCCACAAACTCTTGCCTAATCCTTTGGATCTGTTGACACTGGTGAACTCTTTGGCTTGACCCTGGCATGGCATTTTGTTTGTCTTTCAGGTCACAGCTGGTCCCTCTGCTCTTTTTTATCCCAGGTGTGTTCTCTCACTCTGGGCTTGTTAATTGCCCTTAATCACCAGCGCGGGCGCACGCGCGCGCGCACACACACACACACACACACACACACACACACACACAGCAGGCCCCATCACTGTAGAGGATGGGGAGTCAACCCCCAAATCCTCAAGAAAATGAACCAAAAAATTAAAGATTTTTTTTTTTTAGTACAAGTTTCTTTTCCTTTAAAAAATTGCCAGCTCAGGATTCCTGATTTTACAGAATAGAGTAGTCCTAAAAAAAGTTGAATGCAAATCTATTTGTGTGAATGGATAATGTCTGCACTGCAGTTTTTTTCTCTGAAAAACGAGGAGGTTGGAATGGATAACTACCAACGGTTCTTGAAATTCTGAACATGTGATCCTATGGAAATATATTAGGAGAGTTCATTCTCTAAAAGAATCTAATCCTATATTCCTTTGTAAGGAATTTCTTCCCAGTATCTAATCAGTTACCAAGTCTTACTGACTCTATACCCATAACCATCTCTTACATTCCCCATCTTTTTTCCTTAGTCACTGCTCTATTTCCAGCCTTCATCACTTCTTGCCTGAACTGTTGAAATAATTGGATCCCCTGCTTCTAGTCTGTCCTTTCTCCATTCCATGCTCCACTTAGTCATCAGATTGATATTCTTAAAGCACAAACTTGATCTTGCCACTTCTGCTCAAGAAGCTTCAATGGCCAATTTTTACCTTTATATTAAGTACAAATTCTTGAATTTAACACTTAAAACATTTCACATTTTGGATTCATTTCTATCCAAACTAATTTCACTTTTAATTCTTTGTACACATTCTGTGTTCTACCCATACCTGGGCTACTTGCTGTTCCTTCTACTTGTCATTTTATTTCTAGTCTCATGCCTTTGTACAGGTTGTCCCCATGCTTGGAAGGCTCACCTCCATCTCTTGGAATCATTAACTTCATTCAAGACTCAACGCAGCGATTTCCTGTCAAGATCGCTGCTTGAACAAGGAGGCAGATTACTCAACTGCCATATCCATACTCTAGAAATACACTGAAGTTCTCACTAGATGGAATAATGATCAAGAAATCCAATAAGAAACTTCAATAAGTGACTTCTTCCACCCCAGAACTGCATAAATAGTTATTCCAAAGCCCAAGAACAATAGGAAAAGCAGTCACTCCAGAAATGCCAGTCACAATATAGGGTGGATTCCTTTTACAGTCAGAGACTAAACATGTATAGCTTGTAAGGCTCTGTGTTCATAGGCAGCAATAGTAGAAGACTCCCCTGAGAAAGCCACAGGGTGATCAGAAAGGCCCAGGGTAGGAACTTTGGAAGCAGCAGCAGGCAGTGACCATGAACCAGCATTCAACCACTAGTGTTGTTGGATGTACTCAGAGCTCAGATCAGAACAGCCCAGGCCAGGCTTGGGGAACCTGTACCAGGTGGCCCTCTAGGTCCTCAAGTGCGACCCTTTGACCAAATCCACATCTTGCAGAAAAAATTGAACTTTGGATTCATTGTCAAAGGGCCGTACTTGAGGACCTAGAGGGCCACAGATGGCCACAAGGCTGCATGTCTCCCACCCCTGTCCCAGACCCTTGGGTTCTAAGTTCCCTAACACTCAGTCCTGAGATGCCAGAGAACATCCTGAAGATCTAGCACTCTGAAATTTTTTTTTGTGTGTGTATAAGTTACCTGTTTATTTAATCTTTTCTTCTGTCTTTTTTCCCCTTTTTAAAAAAATTATTTACTTTTAGTTTACAACATTCAGTTCCACAATCCCTTGAGTTCCAAATTTTCTCCCCCTCCTCCTCCCCTCTTCCCTCCTCCCATGGTGGCATGCAATCCCATATAGGTTCTACAAATACCTTTGTATTACATTAGTCAAGTTTATAACCAATGGAGTGAACAGCGAGAAAGAAGGAACAAAACACAAAAGAGAGAAAGCAAGTAGTTTGCTATAGTCTGCATTCAGACTCTGTAGTTCTTTCTCTGGATGTGGATATCTCTTTCTGTCATCAGTCTTTTGGAGCTGTGTTATAACCTTGCATTGCTGAGAGGAGCCCAGTCTATCAGTTAGTCGTCATTCATATAATGTCTGTAATTATGTACAAAGTTCTCTTGGTTTTGATCTCCTCACTCAGCATCAGTTTATACTCTAGGTTATTATGAAGTCCTTCTGCTCCTCATTTCTTATAGCACAATAGTATTCCATTACATTCATATACCACAACTTGTTTAGTTATTTCCCAATTAATGGACATCCCCTTGACTTCCAATTCTTTGCCACCACAATAAGAGCTGCTACAAATATTTTTGTACATATGGATTAGCACTCTGAAATTTAAGGATGTAGGAAACCTTAACTCTTGAAGATCGAGGTCAGCCTAACAGCTCAGAAAATTCAAGGTGCAACCAAGTAGTTAGGAGCACCCCACCTAAAAGCATAGCGGGGGAGGTATTGTGCCTGGCCCTCACACAAAGCCCCAATTTCAAAAGGCAAAAGACATGACTTAGAATCAAGAATAGCTTACCTGCAAAACTGAATATAATCCTACAAAGGGGAAAATAGATACTGAATAGAATAGAGAATTTTTGAGCATTTTTGATGAAAAGATCATTGCTAAATTAAAACTCTGGAATACAAACTCAATAGTCAAGGTAAATTTATTTAAAGAATTAGAAGGAGCAGTGTGATGATTTAGTGCTAATATCCTTTCTTTATTCTTTTAAAAGATTTTATTTATTTTATTCTGAACTTAAGAAATAAGACAAACATTCCCATCACATAGTAAAATATAAAAAACAACCCAATCCCACTACTAGAACTAATATTCTTAGGGGGAAGAAGAAACAATTGTCCCTTCAGTGCTTTAATGTCTTTGAGGGCTAGTAAGGAAGTTAAATAAGAATGAGGTAGATTGATTTTATTCTGAAGATTTGAGGAGGGCAAAGAGAAAGGAGGACAAAAGGAATACACTAATGTAGAAGGGAGGAAGAAGGGAGTGGAACTTGCTATTTCTTATAATTGCCATGTGTGAGAAGAAGAGTATATAAACATGGAAAAAAAGATGATGAGAGAATCAGAAGAACCTCACTTATCTGAAGTGGGCAAATCTGAACTCATACTATTGCAAACACATAAACACATATAGTTTATGATAGAAATACATCCAGGTTAATAGGGAGACAAAAGGAGATGGCAGGAGTGGGGTGGGGATGGTGGTTAAGAGGGAAGATAATAACAGGATGGAAAAAAGTTACAGGCAAAATAAACTTTCTGGTCAAGGAGTGGAGATGAAAAGAGGGAAAAAGAATCTAACGGGGTTTCTTGGATTGCCTTTTAGACAGTTGGGGAATGGTTGTACAAAATGGTTGCACAAATTATGTGAATATAATGAAATATTATGGTTCCATAAGAAATTGTGAAAGATATTATTTCAGAGAATCCTGGGTTGCATCACCTGAGGCAATGAAGTAGGTAGAACAAGGAGAACAATCTGTCCAAGCACAGAAATTTTTATGAAAAAACAACATTGAAAGAATTCTGATAGTTTTGGTAAGGATCTTGTTGTTTGTCCTTCTTTCTTGAAGAGTTCCATGACAATAGGGAGATGATGCCATGACTTGCAAGTTAATTGGATTTAAGTGAGACTGGGCTGTGCAAAATCACCAGCCTCACGTTTTCCTCCAGAGTCATCTGGGTCTAGTGACAAGACATAGATCAGGATGACTGGGGATGGCCCTAGATGAAGGATTTGAGGATCCAATGTGATAATGAATATACAGTATTTTGTCCATCTTAATATCACCCTACACTTAATCAATAAACATTTATTTAATCTTCACTATGTGCCAGGCACTATACCAAGTATTGAGAATACAAATAAAAAGAAAGCCAGTACCTGCCCTCAAGGAACTCACAATCTAATAGGAGAAGAAAACACACCAAAAAACCTTAAAAGCTGGGGAGAGGGTTAGCCGGAGAGAAGGTGCCATGGGGCGTGGGGGAAGAAAGTATCCAACACACAGGCATGATGGAGAAGTCCATAGAAGACCAAAAGCACCTGATAGAGAGTTCTTCTTCATTAAATATCAGCTCTTATTACTAAGGTCCCTTTGTCATGGAGCCTATGAGAGTCACACAACCTCAAGGATAAATAAAAACAATGATACAAAATTGAAAATTCATTTCCTGCAGACATGAGCTCATACTTCAAGCAAGGAGAGGCAACCGTGGAAAGTATAAACATTTTTCAACTAGGAGCCAGAAGACCCAGGTTCTTGTCCTGATTTTACCATATTGCATTTATGCTATATTGGGCAGGGCTTTACTTTCCTCATCCATATAGTGAGAGCAATGATCTCTTCCCTACCTGCTACAGAGACAAGGCATTTACCATATTTGAGATGATAATGCATGTGAAGATGCTTTGAAAACTATGATGGGTTATACAAGCATAAGGTGTCAACATTATTATTATCATTAGTATTATAAATGTGGGAACACAGCCCATTCATTGTTTGTATCTGTTTATTCAGTGTAAAAATGTTCAGTTATGTGAGTTTGTATGGAGCAGTACATACCCTACCTGTGCTGGTCCTGTTTTGTGATGCATTGATTTCCAGTAACTGGAGGTCTAGTTTTAGGTGATTTTAGATATTATGCTTTTAAAAATATTATCTCTGCAAAGTCATTTCTATACCTTCTGGTCCTTTTCCCCCAAACCTTCCCTTATCATGAAGAAAAATAGGTGGACAAAACCAACCAAGAGAGGAACTGTCTGTCTATATTAGCCATATTTGGCATATGCAGTCATCTGGACTCTGGATTCAACAGTGGTAATTCCATTTTATCTGAGTTCAGCTAACTTATTTTTTTAAATTTACATTTTGGTGGGCATTATATATATTGTTCCCTGGGCTCGGCTTGCTTTGTGCTATTATCAGTTAAAAAATGTCTTCCCATGATTCTCTAAATTCTTCATATTTATTTCTGGTAGCACAATAATATTCTGTTATATACACATACCACAATTGCCTCAACCATTCCCCAGATGCTGGGTACCCACTTCACTTCTAGCTGCTATGGAAAGTCTTGCTTTGAATATTTTGGTTTATATGCGACCTTTATTTTTTTTTATTTCCTTGAAGTGCATATATATCCAGTAGTGGGATTGCTGGGTAAAAAGTTGTGGAAAATTTAGTAACTTTTCTTGCATAATTCCAAATTGTTTTTCAGAATGTTTGGATCAGATTTTAACCCCATAAAAGTGTATTAGCATGCCTGATTTCCCACAGTCCTTGTAGCATCAACTATTTTAATCTTTGGTATTTTTTGCCAATTTTACAGGAGTGAGGTGAAAAGTCAAAAGTTGTTTAAAGCTGCATTTTTCTTATGACAGAATCACAGTATTGAGAGTTGAAAAGGGCCTCAGTCGCCATCTAGTACAATTTGTGCCCCAAAGGAATAGCCACTATAACATACCTGAGAAATGATTATTGTAATCATTAATATTTTATATTTAGTATTTATTTAGCACTTTAAGATTTAATAGTAGGTACTATTATCACTCCCATTTAACAGATGAGGAAATTAAGGACAATAGACTTGCAAGTCAGTGACTTGCCCAGAGTCACAGTCAGGATTCTAACTTGTCTTTCTGACTCCAAATAGTTCACTATATCCTCTGCTTCATCTAACATTTCTCCTTTTGAAAACTGTATTCATATGCTTTTCCCACTTACTTATTAGGGAAGATGTGATGTTTTTGTGCTATAGAATTGTAGAATTGTGGTGCTGAAATTGATGACCTCTTAATTCCCTTCTGGCTCAGAATCTGTTATCTTATGAGCTTTGCATGAATCAATTTACTTTGTGGAGCTTTGCCCCAGTATCTAGAAGATCTTTGTTATGCCTCCCACCTTTGGGATTTTGATCTGCTTTAATGGGAACATTTAGGATTAGATTGTTAATATTAAGATCGTTTTTTCCTCTCTACTTTAACAAAGGAATCTCTGGCTACAAATCTCTAGTCATATATCCATATCTATATCTATCTAACTCTATTTCTATATATGTGCTATGAAGATATATATGTGTGTGGACATATATGTATATATATTATATATGCTAAAAATAGATAGTCATTTCATTTAGAAATGAACTGAAGCAGTTTATCTAAATTCAGAGTGATCTCAAAAGGGTTCCTCTAACCAGGGCAATTTGAAACAGAATCTCACAAACACATTACACATATGTATACCTATATGTGTATGTGTGCATACATACATGCATACACACATATATAAATGTGCTATTTGATTATTGGTCATATAGGAGAAGGCAACCTGGTTTAGATTCCTGCATTCCTCTTTGTCATATGGTTGTATAGATGTTAGCAGTAAATGAAGGTAGTTGTCATAATTTTATTTTATTTTATGCCTTTTTTTTGGAGGGGGCAAGGCAGGGCAACTGGGGATATGACAAGGTCACATGACTAGTAAATATCTGAGGTTGGATTTGAACTCAGGTCCTCCTGACTCCAGGGCTGGTGCTCTATTCACTGCGCCACCTAGCTGCCCCAGTAGTCATTATTAATACCTGACTATGAGTCCCATAATATCAAGCCATGTGAGCAGTGTTAGAAGAACAGCTCATGTTATCTCAAATATGCTAAGGAAACAGAGAAAAATGATTACTTTTTAACTCTTGGAAGTTTAGTCTAGGAAGGAAAAAGCAGATTACAGAATGCAGACAAAACTTGTTTTTTGGCTTAAACAAAATGATTATTGGGAACTTCAGTTGTCTTTTAAAGGGAAGCTATGTTGCTAAGATATTCACTTTGGAGGTCACAAATGCAAAGATGTCTTAAGAATGATTGTTTTAAACAGTCAAGGAGAGGACTTGGGGTTCAGCATTTGTGTTCCATGTTATATTTGATAATATCATTTTTTTTTTTTTAGTGGATAAAGAGATGGAACAGGAGGTTACTGGAGCAATGCACCAGAGACCTGGACAAAGAAGTTTGTGAGGTCTTTGAGGTCAGGGACTATGTCTTCTCTTTTCTTTATATATCCAGGAATTAACACAGTCAATGCCTGCCACATAGTAAGCACTTACCAGATACTTGTTGATTATTTGATTACTGACTTACCAATAAATGCCTTTCCTCCATCAGATATCATCTTTGTCTTTGCTGCTTACTATGTTGGACCAGGAAAAGCAAGAGGTGGAGATGGAGTCCACTGGAGAGGTGTCTCCCTCCAATTACATTCATGCTTAAAAGAAATTTTTAATGTGGGTTTCTATGCACAACTGCTTAAAAGTAGTTTGCTGTGCTCTTAGCAGACTGTTGATTTTTAAAACTGGTAATTTCAAAATTTCCTTTTGTACATTGTTTGTTGCGTTTCATTTCAGTAAGATAAGGAGACTAGGTCAGGCTCATTGTAATTTATTGTCAGCTCCATTTCCTGGTTCTCACACACACCAGACTGACATTGTTGTGTTTGGATTCACAATATCACAGGGGGATGTTTATGTCCCCACCCAGACAGCTGTGTTCATTGAAATAGAAGGAATGATGACGATGTTTATTCCCAGACTAGTTAAACAAGAAGCCCCTAGTCTCTCTAAAAATAGGTAGCCATTTCATTTAGAAATGAACTGAAACAGTTTACCTAAATTCAGATGACCTCAAAAGGGTTCCTCTAAATCAGGGCGACTTGAAACAGAATCTTGCATTATTTTAGGGATGTCTGAACAACAGTTGAGTGAACTAGTTCATCTTTGGCATTTTGCATTTTGGGCTTCTGGCACAGTCAGCAAATTCTGAATCACAAGTTAAGAGACTCTTTTTGTGTCTGTCTTCTGACTTGGCCAAATCTTGGAAGCCTCAGATGTACCCAAGTCTTTTCTCAAGAGATCTGTAAATCAGGATGCTTGGATGAAGGCCTGAACTCTGACCTTCTCTGAGGCCTTTTCAGGATAAACTTTAATCCCAAGTCATTCTAAGCTTATTTCAGAATAAAGCAAAGGAAATGGGTACTGAGGACTCTATTTTCCAGTAAAAGGCCTTTTTTAAACTGATCCACAGGGAAGCAAATTAGGTCTCATTAGAATTATTATTAAAATTGGTAGGCAGAATGCTATCTATCTCCAGAGAGAGAAATGATGAACTTTGAATGCAGACTGAAGCATTTTTTCACTTTATTTTTCTTGCTTTCTTGCTCACAACATTGCTAATATAGAAGTATCTTTTGCAGGACTGCATATGTATAATGAATGTTATATTCCTTGCCTTCTCAGTGGGTGGAGAAAGGGGTGTGGGGGGAATTGAAAAGAAATATTTAAAAGAAGGAAAGAAAAAATGTTAGGCAGATTTTCCCCTCATGCTCCCTACTGTCCTACTTATAGGATAAACTCAAAACATCTCTGTACATTTAGCCAGTCCTTGCGTTAGTGAAGAGCTGGTTTCCACAGACCCTTTGATTATCCTCCCCACCCCCATTTCTAGAGATTCTGGAGGGACTTCAGTCTTGTCTCCCCATCTCTTTTGTCCTCAGGTTCCCACAACTTTCTCAGGCTCATCAACAGTGAACCTGTTGATCTGCCATGAGCTGCTGGAAGAGATTGTTTTGAGAGAGAAAGAAAAAAAGAGAACAACACAGAGGAATTTAATCTTATTAGACAGGAGAGAACCTTCCTTTGTATAACCTCAGTGATTTATTTAAAAATACTCATGTACATGCATGTGTAGATGTACACACCCATAAGTATGAGTCTGCTTTTAGAAATATGTGATGATGTTTAATGGAGGGGACCTTTCCTCAATTCAGAGGATATACAGGTACTCCGTGACTATTTCCTATCCACTTACTGGTGGCAAATAAAATCTTTTAACTGGCAGCTGAGCTAGAACTGAATGTGCATACACAAGGCTCTAATAGAAGAGCTCCAGCTCTTTCCTGATGATTATGGAGATAAGAACTGATGGGAGAGAGTCATAGAGTCAATGGCCTGCTCTCTTAGAAGGACCAACACATTATTTTCAAGCATGGTGCTTTGGTCTCTGTTGTGCCCATTTTTTCCTCCTAGCTGAATGAGAGTGAAAGGTTTAATGGATAAAGTTTCAACCTGGTGAGCTTCAAAGGGTTGAAAGAACCACCAGAGGTCCAACATATCTATCCAACATATCCTATCTAGGGATAGAGGGGAGAGTGTGGCACAATTGGGAGGGATATAGTTATATTTCTGTTTTGATACAGTTTCTTTGTAGGTATCCCTTTGTAAGAGCTAATAGATGTTAATTGTTTATTGGTGATATAGAAGAGATATCAACTGGTTGAATGATACTAGGGAGATTCAGCAGATGGGCAAAACCAGGTTGAGGGTAACTGAGGGGTCTCAAGCCCTTTGGTAAGTTAGGGGGTATCTACCCAGGCATGTGAAGACTTCTCATGGTGAAATGGGCAGATGAGAACAATTTGTTCCATGGCCACGAAAGTGATTGAAGCAGGCGCCGTGGAGCTCTTAGAGCTTGTTTAGACATCAAAGACACCAAGGTCAATGACACATCAAGGTCGTCCACTGCATCCCAAGCCATCATCACTCATCTTGACTTTGTCTTGCCACTGGGATTTGATGACTCTGGAAGAGAGAGTGAGGCCAAAGACTTCTGAAACTCTGCCTCACTTAAATCCAATTTGTGTATGAATTAAAAGACATCACCCATACTATTTTACCTATCTCAGAATCCTATGGTGACAGGCAAGTGATGAAGTAGCAGATGTGGATACGCTGGGAGCTGCAGTCACAATCCTGCACACAGGTGGCCCAGGCCATAGGGTCTTCTTCTCACTGGAAGCAGCAGTGGGATTCAGCAGCCCTCTTATCAGCCTTTTAAGAATTGCACTGCTCACCTCCTGGTGTGAGGAAGGGGCTAGAAACAATGACCTAAAATTGTCTGCTTTACCCAGCCTTGGCCTGCTTATTGAGACAGGTAAGGATTCCACCCTACAGTCAAAACACAAAAAAGTACAAAAACTTTTGTGGAGATGATTTTACTTACCATCAGTACATAGAATGTATGCATACTTATGGACAACACAAAATCCAGTAGAGCTGATAGATGAACAGCTCTTGTTGCGAGAGAACTTGGCAGGTATTATATCCAAATAGAAGCCCTGAATGAAACAAGGGTGGCCAAAGTTAGAACTGGATATGTGTTTTCTAGAGTGGCTACAGTGAAAGGAAATGCTATGAAGCTGGCATAGGTTTTGCAATCAGAACTAATGTGGTGAACAAGCTTTCATGCTTACCAAAAGGACTGAATGGCAGGCTCATGATGCCACTTACAGGAAAGTGCCATCCCACCATCATCAGTACCTATGTACTCACAATGATGAACTTTGATAAGATCAAAGAAAAATTTTATGAGGACCTGGGGACCCTCATCATCAATGTGTTAAAAGAGGGCAAGATTATAATTCTGGGGGACTTTAATGCTAGAGTAGGCACAAACTACTAAACATGGCAGGGAGTCCTTGGGAGGAATGGAGTTGGAAACAGCAACAGTAATGGTCACTTACTATGGAAGACTTGTGCATCTCATGACCTTCTCATTACCAACACTGTCTTTCATTCACCTAAATGGAATAAAACTTCATGAATATGACATCACAGCAAACACTGGTGTTTAATAGGTCATGTCATTGTAAGGAGAGGAGATACTATGTGAGAGTGACTAAGGTGATGTAGGACATAGAGTGCTGGACAGATCATAGAGTTATCTTCTCTAAGCTAAATATTTTCATTTAACAAAATCAGCATCTCCAAGGCAAGATGACTACCAGAAGACTTAATGTCAACAGATTAGAGCTCTTCTCCAAGTAGTAACAATTCTTTTCTTGTAGGGAAAGCTGAGCCAACCCATGGCTGGCAACAGTAGAGCAGAAAAGGAGTGGGCAGCCTTCAGAGCTTTGGTATACAGCACTGCATTTACTCATCTAGATCAGAATACTTGCAAACATAAAGACTGGTTTGACAAAAATGATGAGGAAATTCAGAAGCTGCTAAATGAAAAATGAGGACTCCCTAGCAGGATAGTTCATCCATCTCTAAGAAGGCAGCATTTATCTCCATCAAAAGCAAAGTACGAGCAAAACTTTGAGAGATGCAGCATTCTTGGCTCGGTAAGAAGGCAGATGAAATTCATTTTTATTCTGACAATAGCAATCCAAAGTACTTTTATGAGGCCCTGAAGACTTCATGGGTCAAAGACCTATGGTACATCTCAGTTACTCAGTTCTGATGGATCCACATCGATTAGTGAAAAGAATATGATCCTGGGGAGATGGACTGAACACTGACCATCATCAATAAATGCTGAAGCCAATGATCATTTACCTTAGGTTGAAGTCAATCCCTCTCTAGCCAAATTTCCAACTGAAGGAGTGGTTTTGAATGCCATTAGGTTCCTTTTCTGTTGCAAAACACCATATACTGATTCTATTCCAACTGAGATTTACAAGGCAGAGGTTCCTTTCCTTATATAAAAGCTTACTGAAATATTCTGCGTTATATGGCAAGAGGAGGATTATCTTCAGGATTCAAAGATGCCTCCATTTTCCATCCTTATAAAGGTAAAGGAAATAGATTCTCCTATGGCAATCTCTCTCTCTCTCTCTCTCTCTCTCTCTCTCTCTCTCTCTCTCTCTCTCTCTCTTCCCCTCCTTCTTAGTCATTGCTAGCAAGATTCTTTCCAGAGTCCTCCTTAATAGGCTGAGTCTTCACCTGGAAGATGGCCATCTGCCTGAAAGCCAATGCAGCTTCAGAAAAGGGACAAGGAATGGTCCATATGGTATTTGCTGCTCGACAACTTCAGTAGAAGTACCAGGAGCAGAACAGAGAGAGGTCTGTATGTATATAATATTTATTGATCTGACCAAGGCCTTTGATATTGTTGGTTACGAGGATTTATGGAAAATTATGTCAAAATTTGGTTGCCATGAGAAGTTTATCAGTATTGTATGTCAATTTTATGATGACATTGCTTGCCCAGGTCCTGGATGAGGGATGAAGGTCTCATACTTTCTCAGTCACCAATGGAATGAAGTGTGCTTTCTCTCATGCTTTTAAACATGATGTTTTCAGTAATGTTGTCAGGTACCTTCAGTGAGGATGAAAATGGCATCAAGGTCAGCTGCCAGACAGATGGTAAATTATTTAATTTGAAAAAGCTACAAGCCAAGACTAAAGTGAAGGGAGAGTTGGTGCATGGTTTTTTGTTTACAATGATTGTGCACTCAATACAACCACCGATGTTTAGATGCAACAAAGTATGGATTGATTCTCTGCTGCTTTTGCTAATTTTGGCCCAACAATTAACACCAATAAAGCACAGGTTCTTACCAGCCAGTACCACGCCATCTATACTTGGAACCATTGGTTACAGCAAATGAAGTTTTGAATACTGTGGATAAGTTCACTTACCTTGGCAATATACTTTCTAGGGATGTACATGTAGATGATGAGACTGATGCACATATTGCCAGAGCTAGCACAGTGTTTGAGAGGCTCTGAAGGAAAGTGTGGGAAAGAAGAGGTATTAAACTGCCTACCAAACTAAAGGTCTATAGAGCCATTGTGCTAACCTCATTGTTGTATACCTGTGAAACCTGGAAAGTATATCAGCACCATGTCAGTAAATGGAATCACTTCCATTTGAATTGTCTTAGGAAGATTCTGAAGATCACCTGACAAGATAAGTTTCCAGACTCTGTCCTTTCTCAAGCTAAACTGCCAAGCATTCAAACTGTACTTGCAGAGAGCACAACTCTGATGGGCTGGCCATGTTGTTAGAATGCCAAATGCATGTTTGCTAAAAGACTATTTTACAGAGAACTCACATAAGGAAGGTGCTCACATGGTAGTCAGAAGAAGCAGTACAAGGGCACTCTCAAGGTGTCTCTGAAGAAATTTGAAATCGATTGTTTGATATGGGAGTTGCTGGTGAAAGACTGCCAAGCATGGTGTGCCTGCATCCAAGGAGCTGTATTCTGTAAGTGAAGCAGAATTGAAGTAGCTCTAAAGAAATATGAGATATGCAAATTTAGAGACATCTCCACTCCAAATGTTTATATAAACTATTTGTGCTCCAACTATGGTAGAGCCTTCTGAGCTCACATTGGTCTGATCAGCCACAGTGGGACACATTGTACCTTTCTTGCTCCAACATGGTGATGCCATTTCAGTCCTCTTTGAGACAAAGGACACCCAGCCAACCAACCAATTGGAAAAATACTAACTGGCACTGGTAAATGACATTGAATCAAGAATCACTGGCAAAGATATTGGAGGAATATACCAAAATGAGAACTTAAGCCAAGAATGTTAGAAAAAGCATCCAGTTCCTTCAGTTTGCCCCAAGAAGCCTGAGAGGGGATAGAGGAGGAGGCTGTATCTGGGGACTTGACTTGCCAGTATGGTAGGGGCTGGGAGCTTGAACAAGAGTTAACTACGTAAGAATCTTAGAATCTTTTTTTTTTTTTGATAATTTGTTACATGTCAGTGGAAGGCGATAGCATTTGTCAATAGTTAATAAATATTTATTAAGTATGTAGTATGTGCTAGTGTATTAATTGCTGGGGATATAAATATGAAAAAAAGACAGTCTCTGTCTTTTGGGGGTTGGGTAGGTACAGGTTTGGGGTATAATAGAGAAGCTAAAGAATTCTAAAATGAGTGCAGTCAGGTGGGAAATGACATATCTGAAGAGACACTGATTTTGTTCCCTCTCCTTAAATGAAGGAATCTATGGTTCTACTCTCCATTCAGAGGAGCAGAGGGTACCAATGAGTTGTGAGTAACAAGGCTAATTAGATCTTTCAAGATAATAAGATTTCCAAGTGATGAGTTTACTGGAGGCATGGTGGAAAAACCATAGAAAGCTAAAATGAGTACAGCTAGGTGGCAGATGAGGATTTCTGTTTCCTTCCCTACTAAGGATGATTAGATTATGAATTTTTAAGGTAGTATTTTATTTTTCCAAATTATATGTAAAGATCATTTTTAACATTCATTTAAAATTTTTGAGTTTCAAATTTTCTCCTTCCCTCACCTCCTGCCTATAACATTTGCAATTTGATATAGGTTATTTATGTGCGGTCACCTAAAATGTATTTTAATATTAGTCATGTTTTGAAAGAAGAAACAAAACAAAAGAAAAAAAAACATGAAATAAAGTGAAAAAGTAGTATGCTTTGATCTGCATTCAGGCTCCATCAGTTCTTTTTCTGGGAGTGGATAGTATTTTTCATGATGAGTCCTTTGACATTGTCTTGGATCATTGTATTGATGAGAAGAACTAAATCATTCATAGTTGATCATTATACAGTATTGCTGTTGCTGTGTACAAAGTTGTACTAGTTCTGCTCACTTCATTTTGCATAAGTTCATTTAAGTCTTTCTAGGTTTCTCTGAAATTCACCTGCTCATCATTTATTTTTCTTTAATTTTTTCATCTTAATTAATTTGTTTACTCTTAGTTTACAAGATTCAGTTCCACAATTCCTTTTTTCTCTGAAATTCGCCTGATCATCATTTCTTTTTCTTTAATTTTTTGGTCTTTATTAATTTGTTTGTTTACTTTTAGTTTACAAGATTCAGTTCCACAATTCCTTGAGTTTCAAATTTTCTCACCCTTCCTCCTCTCCACCCCCTCCCCATGACAGCATACAATCAAGTGTAGAATCTGCAAATACTTTCACATTAGACATTAGTCAGGTTTATACAAGAAGGATTATATCAGATGGAATGAACGAGGGGAAAGAGGAAACAAAACCAAACAAGAAAAAGAAAAAGATCAGGTAGTTTGTTTCAATCTGTATTCAAACTCAGTTCTTTCTAGTTCTTTCTCTGGATGTAGACATATCTCTCCATCATGAGTCTTTTGGGATTGACTTATAACCCTGCATTGTTGAGAAGACTCCAGTCTATCAAAGTTGGTCATCAAACATATGTTGTGTCTATAATTGAGTACAAATTTCTCCTGGTTCTACTCTTCTCACTCAGCATCAGTTTGTATAAGCCTCTCCAGGTAAATATGAAGTCCATCTGCTCCTTGTTTCTTACAGCACAATATTATTCCATTACATGCATAGACCACAACTTGTTCAGCCATTCCCCAATTGATGGGCACCCCTTTAATTTCCAATTCTTTACCACCACAAAAGAGCTGATATAAATATTTTTGTACATATGGGTCTTCCTCCCACTTCTATGATCTCTTTGGGATACAACCCTAGAAGTGGTATTGCTAGGTCAAAGGGTATGAAATTATTTTTTTGGGCATAATTCCAGATTGCTCTCCAGAATGGTTGGATCAGTTCACAACTCCACAAGCAATGCATTAGTTTTCCAATTTTTCCACATCTTCTCCAGCATTTGTCATTTTCCTGTTTTGTCATCTTAGCCAATCTGTTGAGATGTGGTACCTCAGAGTTATTTTGATTTTCATTTCCCTAATTGATAGTGATTTAGCTGCTCATCATTTCTTATAGCTCAATAGTATTCCATTACATTCATATGCCATGGCTTGTTCAACCATTCCCCAACTGATAGTCATCCTCTCAATTTCCAATTCTTTGCCACCATAAAAAGAACTGATATAAATATTTTTTGTACAAATAGGTCCTCCTCCCCCTCTCCCCTTTTGATCTCTTTGGGATATAGACTTAGTAGTGGTATTGCTGGATCAAAGGGTATGCACAGTTTGATAGCCCTTTAGGCATAGTTCCAAATTGCTCTCCAGAATGGTTGGATCAGTTCAGAACTCTACTAACAGTACATGAATGCCCCAATTTTCCCATATTCCCTTCAACATTGATTATTTTCCCCTTTTTTGGTCATATTACCCAATCTGATAGGTATGATTTGGTGGTACCCCAGAGTTATTTTAGTTTGCATTTCTCTAATCAATAGTGATTTAGGGCACTTTTTCATATGACCATAGATAGCTTTGATTGCTTCATCTGAAAATTGCCTATTTATGAATTTTCACTTGGAAGGGACCTCAGATGTCTAAACTGTCCTTCTCTCTTGTTCTCAGTCCTCTCTCAACACTCCATCTTCTAGCCTCACGACTTTGCATTGGCTGTCTTCCACCCATTCCTGCAATGCACCCCTTCCTCACCTCCACCTCATAGAAGATTTCTCTTCTTTCAAAATGCAGCAGCCCAAGCACTGCCTCCTGTTTGAAGCCTTTCCTCATCTCAAATGCTAGTGTCCTCCCTCTTGGGTTACTATATAAATATTACTTCTTTGCATTTATTCTTTTTATATTTACCCTATACATGCTTAGTAATGTTCCTATTGTCCTTGTGAGTAGGGATTATTTCATTTATTTCATTTGTATTACTGGGGCTTAGTTCAGTGCCTAGAATGTAGTAGGTGCCTGATATATTAACCAATTGATCATGTTCAGTTCTTTCATTTTATAGATGAGGAAACTGCGGTCCAAGGAACCTTAGTGACTTGTAGGTAGTAAATAGGTCACGAAAATAACCAAGCCAAAATTTGAAGTCAGAGGCTCTGACTCCCATTCCAGCCCTCTTCTTATTGTGTCACACTTTCTCTAATGTGGAGGCCCTTTTAGAAACAGCAGCATGAGGCAAAATGGGTTTTCCAGAGTAGAAAAAAAAGATTGTGCATGTGTTTTCTCTATGGGAATGGTAAGGGAAAAAGTGTGGTTTCAATCCTAAATCAAAATGTTTAGAAGAACATGCTTGTTCAATCCTTCCACCAAAAGAAAAGAAGAAAATGGTCTGACTCAGGAGACACAGAGCTCTGGTCTATTTTTTGATGTGGTTGAAAAATTAAAGGACATGACCTCTAATAATTTTCTAACTGTTTTTATTTGTTCTTCTTTGAGACTGTTCATCCTGCTTCTAGTTAGTTGGGTCTCTGGGAAGGAAGAGGAAAGAATGAAGAGAAAGAAGTAAAGAGGGAAAGAAGTTCCTTTTCTCATTCAGTAGCCAATCTTCTACCCCAAATCACTAAAATATTCATTAAAAAATATACAAAAGGATCACAGACATTGGAAATGGGAAAAAATAATCTGGTCATCTAGCTTTCCCCCTGGGGACCAGTGGAACATCTTTTTGTAAATTCACCATGTCTTTTCCCACTCCAGACTAAAATGACCCCTTAAATGAGGCTTCCATCCCACCCCTTGGGATATGTTTCCACTCCCATAAATCTTTCCATAAAGACAATTTTAGGAAAAAAGGGCCTTTTTTTGGGGTTGTTGTTCTTACAGGGAAGTTCCAGATGGGAGGCTGCCTGTGCAACTGAATTACTGCCTAGAGGGAAGTGGTTTTCTGAGCTTATGGGGTCCGGGAACATAGAAAGTCCTTCCAGAAGGACTCCACTTTATGAAAATCCTCCAACTCTGATCAAATCTGCTGCTGGGAACTAGTCAGCATCACTAGTGCAGATCCTATAACAGCAAGCCCTCTGCTGTTACTAGAGTCCTTATCCAGCATTAGGGTATCTGATGTATTATCATGTTGCTGTGGTTTAAATCCAGGGACACCAAAAACTGTTCAAGTGGGAGCTCTGCCCATCCAAAAACTGCTGCAGTTTCATAATGTGTTGTGGTGGAAAGGATTCAGAGTCAGACCACCTCTAATCCAAGTACAGGCATTTATTGAGATTGAAGCCCTTCACAAAGCGGGCTAAGTTCCAAGAGGAACCAGTAACTTTAGAGAAAGCAAGATGGATTTTTATGGGGTAAAGATGTAATTACACAACAGAAATTTACATAGAATAGAGGAATATCATTAATATTGAAAAGGCAGGAGGAGTTTGTTAAGGATTAGGTAATGGAGGAGGGGTCCCATCTATGGCTTGGTGGTTAAGCATTCTGTCATTCTGCCCTCCAACTGGTTAGCTGTTGTGGTCCTGTCTTGGGCTAGATGGATGATGTGATTGTGATTGAATACAATAATGCACATGTTTTTGTGGGAATTAGTCTGGGGACAGTGACCAAGGACTGGGGGCAGCTTTATTAGGATTCCATCAATGTCACTCCCTTGCTCAGGATTTATAGAAGTTTCCTCTTGTCTATCATATCAAATCAAAACTCTTCTTCTTAGCTTTTAAAGACCGTCATAATCTTTTCTTAGATTTTAAAGACCTTCATAATCTGGTCCCATTCTATCTATACCATCTCATTCCCTACCATCCCATAGCATATGTATCCTCTCCTTCCAGTCAAACATGTTTCTCATCTATACTGCGCTCACCCCAACCTCCAAGTCCTTGCTCCTGCTGTTTCTCCCTCACTAGGAATATTTTTTTTTTAAATCCAGCTCAGGTTCTATTTTCTACTCTATGTCAGTTGACACTGAACTTTTCCATTACTTATAGTCTATAGGAAACAATTTAAAATCTAATTGTTTTCCAGTTTCTTCATGTTTGTTAATTTTGTCTCAACAAAATCGTGAGCTCCTGTAATGGGAACGGGAATTTGAAGATCTTCCCTGCCCCTTAATAGACCTGGGGGTGTGGGTGGGGGTGGAGTTTGAAGATCTCCCTTGCTGTGAAGATAAACTCTGCCCCCTAGGGGAAACAGGAAGCTTACCTGCTTTGAAAGTAAACTCTGCCCCCTAGGGGACACAGGAAGCTGGGTCAGAGAGCTAGTCTGACAGTTGTAGAGTTGGAGATGGGGGAGCTCATTAAAGAGATAGAGGGTTTTGTGAGTAACTATTGATTTTGCATTGGTTTGTGGGAAGGCTAAAGGATGCTGTGGCTCTCAGCATATTATGACCTCTGAATATCTTTGGTACTTTGGCTTGATGGTTTTGGGATTCGGTTTTCTGGTGTCTAAATAAATCCTTCAACTTTATCCTTTATCTGGAGAGTGTGACATATTTTTTTGATTGGACATCATGATAGTTATAGTCATGGTATCTATCGTGATTTTGGGCTCTGTAAATATTGCATTGGTGCTACAGCTCCTTAAGGTGTGGGAAGCATATTTCATACTTTTATAGAGCACAGCCATCGATCTTAGGTACATACTGAAAATGGACATTCAGTTGGACCTATAATAGGATAGGAGAGATAGCCTTTGGGATATTTCAAAGTCTTTTTCTCCCAGAAATAGAATCATCTTTTTAATATCCATATTTTTCTAGTATTGTTATATGTCTTAGTCATGGAACATTTACATCTCTGAAGAATTGAAAATGGGTAGCAGTGCACATATGTAACCTGTATCAAACTGTTCACCATCTTAGGGAGGAGAGAGGAGAGGGAGAAAATTTGGAAGTCAAAATTTTATAAAACAGAATGTTAAAAATTGTCTTTACATGTAATTAGAAAAAAATAAAATACTATTTAAAAGAAAAAAGCAAAATAAGCAAAAATTTAAGGAAAGGATATCAGTCAGATGGCATCAATGGTAAATTAGGGTAGGCGGTAGCATATGACAGATAAGGAATTAGAAGAAGAAGAATAAATGAAGAATGTTATCAAAGAAATACCTGGTCTAAAAATACTTGGTCATAACCAGTGGACATTTGTTCAAATGCTCTATTGAGGTTCCAATAATATTAAAAGAAAGTCAGGAAGGCCCTCAGAATATTGGATAGCTTCACTAGGAAGAACTTATGGAAGCAACATAGATTAGAGTTGGACAGGTTGAGTAGACATGGGTGGGTTGTGATCTGTATGGTTTAAAGAAATCATAGATTTCTTTGTGCAGTGCAAAGTACACTTTCAAAAAATATATATATATATTTTTAAAGCAATTGGGGTTAAGTAACTTGCTCAAGGTTACACGGCTAGTCATTTGATTTATGCGTGGGTGCTCATTTTCTGAGGCCGGATCTGATCTCGGGTCATCCAAACTCCGAGGCCGGCACTCTTACTCACTGCGCCACCTAGCCGCCCCCAAAAATATTTTTTGATCAACTGATTAAAATCAGGTGCATCTTCAGTTGTGCTCAGTCATACAAAATGAATCTGTTTCAGACTAGTGGTTATGACTCATATAAAGAGAAGAGGAGTCCTTCATTTTCAAAGAGTTTATGACAGTACAGGTAAAGAGTGAGCTTTATATTTTTTTTCTCCCTTTGGGTAACTGGTCTGTGGAGCTGTCAGTCAGAAAATGCAAGGGTAGGTAGTGCCAGGTGTGGTAGGATCAGGAGAAAGACTTGCTTTTTTCTTTAAGACTGAATTACAGAGTATCACCCATTTCTCTATAGAAGAAGAAAGCTGAGATGAACCATGATATAATAGGAAAAGGATGGCCTGAAAGGTTTTGTACAACTTAAGACAAATTTATGTTCAATGTGGCAAATTATAAGGTATTTTATACCTTATATTGCATGCAAAATGAGGTTCTAACCAGAGACTTCTAGATACGATCCCACATGCTTGCTTTCACCTTACCTCTTCTCCTCCCTTCACTGACTCCTTCTTCTCTCCTTCCCCTTAAAAAAAAGAGGTCCAGAGACCTTGAAGTAGAGAAGATGCCCTGTGAGTCTGTGTTCATAGTAGCATAGACCTAGAGCTGGAAGAGACTTAAAGGTCATTTAGTCCAACTCTTTTTTTTTTTTTTTATGAGATCATTATTTAATAGCATTATTTCCAACATTTGACTGGCTTCATTTGTTTTGGGTTTTGCTTTCTTCAATTAATTAAGTTTTCTGAAGGAAGGACGGTATTTTGAATGTCAATTCAGAAATCAAAGAGACTTTTTCAACTGTCCTTGCTTGTGTCTCGGATGTGTCTCACAACACACACACCATCGTCCGCGCCTTTTTGCAAAGTAACAGTCCTTGCAGGGCTTATTTAGAACAGCTTTTGTTTTGAACCCGAGGGCGGGTTGAAAGGATGGAAGCAGGTAACGTGAAAGAAATGGATGAATTATTGAGCTACACTTCATGGGACCTGAAGCTACAGGGACTGCACTTTGTCGTGATGCAAACAGAAAGGCAGAGACTGAAGAAGGTTTCGCTGAACACCTGCTCATGTGGAAAAGAGGACTGCTGATGGTACGCATCATTTTCTTTACAAAGAGAGGTGCCATGTTTTAGCCAAACCTGGTGCAGGTGGTGGAAGTGAGAGGTCCCCGCAGCGCCCTCCTCTCGGGGTCACTGCTACCGAGGCAAGAGCAAAGAGCCGGACCCAGCAACTCGTCTAAGGCCCGCGGAGAAGTCTGGCTTGCGGCTCCAGTGGCTCTGCGCGTGCCTAGTCCAATTCTTTTATTTTACATATGAGGGAACTGAGGCCAGAAGTTAAGTCCAGGGTCGTAAAAACTTGAAGTGGCAGATCCAGGATATGAACCCATGTTGTTTTTAAGTCACTTATTTTACTGTGCCATGATTTGTACTTGTCGGATATTCCCTCTTTTATAGAGAAACAAAGGTTAATAGCAATTTTCTGGTACCTGCTCCCTCCCAGCATTGATGGAAGCCCATTCACTGGGATTTTTGAATTGTCAACTGGCTTCATCAACAAAGAATTCTTATTCATGTACAGGTTGGACTGGATGGTCTAAACAGAGCTGAAGTTAAAGTCACAAAACCTACATTTGAAGCCTGGTTCTGCTAGCTGTGTGATCTTAGTCAAGTCATATACCTTTCCTAATCTGTAAAATAAGAGGATTTGACAAGATGGCCTCTGAGGTTCTTTCCATCTCTAAATCGATGGTTTTGTGGTACCTTCCAGTGTTGGAATTCTGTGAAAAAAGAGGCTCCTCAGTCCCTTAGGCATCTTTCTTACTGGTTGTTCCTATGCATAAAGTTTGTTATTCACATCTTTAGTACTTCCATTTAGATTTGTGGGCTCCTTAATGGGATGAGGAGGGACTTTGGAATTTCCCAATACCCAGAGCAGAGTCCTGTATCTGTTGGGCACTGAAAAATCTTTGTCACTTGTAGAGGTTTTTTATGGGCATCTTGGTTGCCTTCTTGTTGCTATGGTAATCACAAATAGTCCTTTTATGCACTTGCTTTCTTAGGTTTTTGTTCACTGTGCCTTATCTCAATAATGGACACTTTCCCTAGGAGAACTATGTTGTAAAGGACCCCAAACTGTGTTTTCTATCATGTTTACAAATTTTTCTGTTTTTATGATATCTGAAATCAGTTCTAGACAAAAACCCAACCAAATCAACGTAACCCACAGGTTTTTAAAAGAGAAATTGTTTAATTTCAGCACCCAGGGGAATGGATTACTTTGGTCTCTAGTCATATCTTTCATGGTGTCAGAGTGATCATAACCTGGGGAGGAGAATGTGTGATTGCCTTACAACCAGGGCAAATGTGACTTAGAACATGACCTTTTCCAGACAGCCAGAGCAGGCTAAGTGTTGCTTTATAAACTGGCTAAAACAGGAGGAGTGCAGAGGGAGGCACTCCACAGAGGAGAGTGGGAAGCAGCCAATCACACTTCCATTCTAATTAGTTCAAAAGGCTCCTGCTATTTTGACTTTGTGGAGTGAGACACCAGAGCTCCTGGAATGGAAAAACAATTACATCTTTCCTATCTGTGGAGCTGGGTGTTATAGTGACAGAGAGGGATACATGATCCTATGTGCAGGAATCTCAGCCAGACTCTGAAGCTGAAAGGTGCCGCAGAGATGAAGGAGCTTGGGTTGTGTGTGAAGTCCAAAACCCTCTAGGGGAGAGTGGGTAGAGAGGGGGGAAGTCTACCACCTAGTTAGTGGTCCCAGCACTTGTCAATGGTTGAGCCATTAAATTATATTCACCTGGAGTTTGGGGGTCTGACTTCTCAGCTAGAGAAAGTCCCACACTGTCAGTTAATACAAAGGAGGGGGGCGGTGGGGATTGGGGGTAGGGAGGGTAACCAGAAAGTCAAGCTTATTTCTGAGAAGAAAAAAAAAGGACAATGCTGGAGCCACCTGTGCAAACCTGTAAAAGAATGGAGAGTTTTTAGGCAAGCAGGCTGATAAACAAAAACAAAGCAAACTAAATATACTCACATAAAACCCCAATACACAAACACACCCGAATCCAAACACCTTATAATGAGCGGATTTCAGAATTAGAGGGAACCTTAAGTTTATGTAGCAATAATAACAATGATTAGCGATGGCATTTATAGAGTTTGTAAAGGATTTCTACAACTGTTTTCTACTATTTGCTTCATTTGGGGGAAAATCCTTCTTCCAGTGCAGACTGTTACTTGTAATGTAATTTCTGATCTTAGAGAATTGCCAGGAGCACTGAGATCAAATGACTTACTCAAGGTCACATAGCCAGTATATGTCAGAAGCAGGACTGGAATGCATGCCTTTATGACTCAAAGATTACTTCTCTCTGTCTCTGTCTCTTTCTCCCCTGTCACCAACAACCTAGAAGCCCTATTAAGGAGATGCCACCAGAAGGCTTAATACATCTGCTATTAAGGGACCCAGACCAATTGGCCTGCTCACTCTTTGTAGGATGTTGCTGAAAAACAGCAAAGCTAGCAAATGCTCTGACTTTGGCCACTATTCAATTGTTCTGCCATGATTCCTTAGCCTCAATGATTGTGGACAATTTCTCACAGAATGGCAATAATCCCTTTCTATCATTGTCTTACAATCTTTTTTGACTGTTAAGAGTCAGGACCCAATATTAAACCTCTCGCCACATGTGGATATTATTTTTCTTGAAGGGGTGGTGGGTGGGGAATTGATTCTGAATTCAAATGTTTCTGAAGGAAGTGGTTTTATCCATTTTATTCCATGTTTTCAAAGTTCTGTCTACCTCAGTTAGGAGCAATCCAACTATTTAGTTAACAGTTCATTTGTATGGGGATAGAGGTGAGTGATAGAGATCATGCTACACTCTGCTTTTACCTCAGAGAGAATCATTCCTCTTCTCATTGGAGAAAAATGACTATAATGGCTGTTGTTTGATATTTATTTCGGAGAAACACATGCACCCAGCTTGGAGCCTGACTCAGATCCTTCAGCAGCAATGTGATTGTCTCATCTTCCTAAGTAAAAAAGCAGGAGATCCCACAGGCCTAGTGAAGACAGACATTAAGTTGGTCCAAGGTTAGTCCAGGGTTAGTCTGAGGTCACGTTTTACTAGAATAATATCAGCCAGGAAAGTTCTATGATTTCCTCACTGTAGGAATGCCCAGTGTAGGAGCCCCTTTAACAGAATACAGATTGTGACCACCTATGACTTAGTATCACTAAGTTCAGGCTTTTACAATTAAAAAAAAAAGAGAGAGAGATTGAAAAACAATGACAAGGGATGCTTTTATGAAGACTTGTCCTTGGTCATTGAGGCTAATGAATTATGGAAGGCAGGGTTTCACAGTGGCAAAAATAAGAGTCTGTCTGAGCTAAAGTAAAGAAAGTGTCAGAAGTGGAAAACCCAATTGTGACTTCCTAGTCACTAGAGCACGGCACCATTGCCTCGAGGACAGGAACTGTTTCATTTTTGCCTTTCTATCCCTAGTGCCTGGCATATAGTGCACATTTAATAAACAATTGTTGAAAGAGTTTGTTTCTAACCATATCCATGATTTAATTGATGTATGCTATTTCCAATGAGGAAACTCCCTTTACCAATGGACGTTGTTACCTGTAACACAACTTATTATCTTGAGAATTGAACTTGGAGAATTGTTTCTTCAAGAGCAGCAATGAGGTTAAATGACTTGCCTGAGGTAACATAGCCAGTCTGTTAGTAGAGGCAAGACTTGAACTTAGGTTTTCAAGATTACAAGGTTGGCTTTCTATTTATTATATCAGGCTGCCTCTGGGCTAGAATAATATTTCTTTCTTTTTTTTTTTGTTAGGTTGTGGGGGTTACGTGACTTGCCCAGGGTCACATAGCTGTAAGTGTAAAGTATCAGAGGTTGGATTGAACTCAGCTCCTCCCGACTCCAGCGGTCAGTGCTCTATCTATCCATTACGCCACCTAGCTGCCTCACTAGAATAGCATTTCAAAGAAATTGTCAGCCCTATCAAGAAACCTGAAAGCAATAGGGATTTCAAAGGTTCTCAAAAAATCCTGTCCCCCCTCCCTTCTCTACTACTTAAGACAACTAAATATGAACTTTCTCTTTTGAATTGGTAGCAGTTTTATTTTTATTTTTTCTTAATGAATTTGATGGCATGCTGCAGCAGCTTGTCTCTATTGGAGCAGTTTCCTAGGTCATAATCAGGACTCTAGTTACTGGATTTAGAGAAATAGTGGAAGGTAGTTTAGTTGGAGTACCTACAGCATGAACAAACTTTCTGCTCAGGCGCCATTTTTGAAAGTCTTTGAAAAGAAACGTGAGCTAACGTGGCCAAAAATCAACTGACCAAGAATTAATGTAGTGAGTAGACAAGGTGTTGGGCTCAATGTCATGAAGTCCTTGGGATCAAAGTCCACCTTAGACATTTCCTAGCTTTGTGACCCTGAGCCAATCACTAAACCCTCTGAGCTTCAGTTTCTTCATCTGTAAGATGGAACAATAACACCTACCTCCCAAGGTCATTGTGAGAATTTCATGAGGTCACATATTTATTTTACATGTAATTGAGACAAAATAAAAGAAAAAAGCCCTAAAAAAGAGATAATTTATATGAAGCATTTTGCAAATCTTAAAGCCTATATAAGTCTCTTGATCTTAATATGTCTTTAATTTCACTAAGAGAAAGGATGTGCTTTATAGGAGAGAGAGAGAGAGAGAGAGACAGAGAGAGAGAGAGAGAGAGAGAGAGAGAGAGAGAGAGAGAGACAGAGAGAGAGAGAGAGAGAGAGAGAGAGAGAGAGAGACAGAGAGAGAGAGAGACAGAGAGAGACAGAGAGACAGAGAGTCTCAGAACTCAAGGAGACCTGAGTTCAAATCCTTTCTGTGACATTGATTACATGACTCAGGGTAAGTCATTTGTCCTGTCAGCATACTAGACAGGCTGGTAAGTGGTAGAGCAGATACTGATCTGCACAGAAGCAGCCAGGGGGCACAGTGGATTACAGCAGTGTGCCTGGAGTTCAAAGACCTGAGTTCAAATTCTGCCTTAGATGCTGCCTAGTTATGCAACCTTGAGCAAGTAACCTCACTACTGTTTGCCTCAGTTTCATCAGCTGTAAAATAGGGAAATTATAGGATCTCCTTTCCAGGGTTGTGAGGATCAATGAGTTAATATTTGAAAAGTACTTAGCAGAGTGCCTAGACATCGTAGGGACTTAAAAGACAATAATTTCCTTCCTTCCTTGGTAAAAGAAGTCTTAAATCAGAAGTTACCTACAGTGATAGTCCAAAATCAGAAGCTACCAACACTTATGGTCCAAAAAAGAGAGGAAGGTGAGAGGGGAGAAAGAGACACAAAAAATATAGAGACAGAGAGAGGAGTGAAGAGTGATATTAAGGCCACCTGCACTTCACCAGAAGCCATCTTCAGTGCTTAGCTCAGGGCCCAGCACATAGTAATCACTTAATAAATGTGGATTGATTATATTGATTGAACCTGACAACTAGCAAATGCTTCCTAGTTTTTTTTTCCTTTACAGTAGGAAATTTCCAGTGGTTATACCTCACCTGACCCCTTGCTGCCCTGTTCTCTCTAATTTCTCTTCTCACCCTACGTCATCATAAATCTTGGGCAAAACATTTTGCCTGGATTCTTTCTCCTTGGTTTCTGGGCTCTCATGGCGACTTGTTCTGATTTGAACAATTTGTTACAGTACGTGGCTGATTTTGGCTCTAAAGGGTTCATAGCCAATGTGAGTCTTGCTGAGATATAGCGATAACCCATTATGATTTTTAAGACAAGGAGGCACAGTAAGTTTATCATGCTGGGAATTCCCTGCTGATAGCCTTCTCACAAAGATAAGAGCTCTAGCTTTGCCAAGATAGAATTTTGGTACCACATTTTTCTCTGTTTCAGAAGGACACAAGGGTGGGACTTAGTGGCAAAGAACACTTGGGACTAGTAGGCCAAAAAACAAGACTTTATCTTTCCTGCTCATAAATAGAAGTCACCCAGATAAATGAGAAATAACTGAGCTTAAGGTGGAGTATTACTGGTCTATCATATCTACAGGGCAGCTTGGTGGCACAGTGGATGGAATGTAGAACCAGGAATCAGGAAGATTCATTTTCCTGAGTTCAAATCTGGCCTCAGATACTTACTAGCTGTATGACTCTGGGCAAGTCACTTAACCCTGTTTACCTCAGTTTCCTCATCTCTAAAATGAGCTGGAGAAGAAAATAGCAAACTGTTCCAGTATCTTTGCCAAAAATTCCCCAAATGGAGTTATGAAGAGTAAACCTGACTGAAAAATAACATTCCTAAAAAAATAACATATCCTATAGGATAGCATGGAATAAATAAATTTGTAATCACTGGAGAGTATAAGAGTTTTTCTGTGAAGAAATACGGCATGATTTTTCTGTTAAAACCACTGTTCTGATAGGAAAAAGCAGTAATTAATTTCTTTTTTTCACAACATAGTATAATTAAAAACAGATGAATGCATATGAAACTGCAAATCTATCATGTACTTGCTATTCCTTTTAAATATCTAATAAGGTTATGCAAATTCCCCCCCACAGTCTAGAGATGGCTACTATTAGACACAAATGTGTATATACACACACACGTATACACACACACACATATGTAAAGTAATTCTAAGTATACTCTGTTCATTAGTTCTTTCTCTGGATACAGATAGCAACTACCTTCATATGATTTTTTGTCGTTAATTTGGGTATTTATAATAGTCATAATTACTTAGTTGCTCAAAGTTGTTCTTAAAACAGTATTGCTATTACTATATAAAATGCTCTTGCTTCTGTTCATTTCGCTTCTCATTATTTTGTGCAAGTTTATCCATGTTTTTCTAAAATCAATGAGCTAAAAAAATTAAAAAACAAAATCAAGCTCATTGATTTATGATAGAATATTATTAGATTGGGAATCTGTCTTTAAGAAGCATTGATTTGGAGGTTCACAGATGTTGGAAGGGGCGTTAGAGGACATGTAGTCCAGTTCATACTTGAACAATGTTTCCTTCAACTAGTGTTTGTCCAGCTTTTGAATGAACTCTCCAGTGAGAGGGGATCTACTACTCTATGAGAAAATCTGCTGGCATACCTCAGAGATATTGTGGGTTCAGTTTCAGTGCACCACAATGAAGCAAATATCACAATAAAGCAAGTCACATGAAGTTTTTGGTTTCTCGGAACATATAAAAGTTATATTTACACTGTACTGCAGTCTTTAAAGTGTATGATGGTATTATGTCTGAAGAAAACCAAGGTACATACCTTAATTAAAAATATTTTATTGTTAAAAAATGCTAACCATCATCTGAGCCTTTAGCAAGTCCTATTATTTTTGCTGGTGGGAGGTCTTGCTTCAATGTTGATGGCTGCTGACAGATCAGGGGGGTGCTTGCTGAAGGTTGGGGTGGCTGTGGTAATTTCTTAAAATAAGACAGCATCAATTGACTCTTGTTATTGACAATTGTTGCATTGATTGACTCTTCTTTTTACTTGAACATTTAGAGGCCATTATAGGGTTATTACTTAGCCTAATTTCAATATTGTTGTGTCTCAGAGAATAGGAAAGAGCATAAATGTGGAATGGCAGGTGGATGGAGAAGTCAGAACACAAACAACACTTATCGATTGTCTGCTATCTTATATGGGCAGTTCCTGGTGCCACCAAACAATAACAATAGTAACATCAGATATCACTGACCGCAGATCACCATAACAGACATAATAATAATGAAAAAATGGAAACATTGCAAGAATTACAAAAATGTGACAGAGAGACATGATATGAGCACATGCTATTGGAAAAATGATACCAATAGACTTGCTTGACAGAGGATTGCCACAAAGCTTCAATCTGTAAAAAATGTGACATCTGTGAAACACAATTAAATAAAGTCTGCCCATAGAAATTCTACTTTTGGATAGCTCTTTTCTATTCATGGAAACCATTGTTATAAGATTAGGCCTGATTGTTTTGAGGTTATCATGGCAGGCTCCCCTTAAGGAAGGCTATAAGCTTATAGAACATACTTGTGGAAAAATACAGAATACCATTTTTCAGAGGTTAGTACAGGTAGCCTTTGTGTCCCCCAAATTGTATTTTGTTGAACAACAACTTGTTTTTTCTCCTTAATGATAAATCCCCAAAATAATTTTTTGCCCTTACCCTTGATATGCAAGTTGGCCAGTTGGTGTGTGTGTGTGTGTGTGTGTGTGTGTGTGTGTGTGTGTGTGTGTGTGTGTTAGCACCTAAAATCAGAGTATAAGAGCCCCATTCTCAGCAGAGCACTTTGGAGCACACCCTCCTCTCAGCCATGAGCACACCTTCCTGCTGGAACACCTCCTTTCTGCTGAATGGACCTGTGTCTTTGTGCTTCCCAATGCAGCATCATCCTTACATGAGTTATACTCTATGTTACCATATATGCCTGAGTTGTGTGTCAGATCCCCTTTTCCCTTTTTCTTTCCTTCTCTTCTACATTGCTTTGAATAAAACTTTTCGTTGAACTGACTCCCATTGTTTTACTTGTTATTCACAGCACTCTAACTCTTTAAGGGAGTGTTTCCCCCAGTGTTCCTGTCTGGCCCACAGGCCTTTCCTTAGAAAGATGCACCTACACTGGGGGAGTATGGTACTTGGAATTCAGTTGTAGAAAGCAACAGTCCATAGGGGAACCCTTTATCCACACAAGAGGGACTCCTTTTTGCCAGATGACTGTCAAAAATAATAATCTTATCTGTCTGTCTCTGTCTGTCTCTATCTCTGTGTCTCTCTCTGTCTCACCCTCCCTTCCTTGGGATGAGACATGTGATTTCATAGACAGAGGAATCCCCATATAAGGAAACTTCCCAATATAGTTTATCACCTTCTGTGTTACTTAGGACCTTAGAGCATTGCTGGGGTGGGGTGGAGTGGGTGAGCTGCAAGGTTCAGTAACTTTCCTAGGGTCACAGAGCAAGTATATGTCAGACGTGTCACTTGAACTTAGGTCTTCTTGACTTTGAGAAGTGGGGAGGGGAAAAGCTTTCAAATTTTCTAAACCTGTTTCTTTGTAATTGGACCATTAAAGGAAATGTGTTTCTTGACAGAAATCAAGGTAGATTTCCCTTTTCCAGAGAGGGTACCCCAACTTCAACAAAGTTCTACAGAATGGAACAGTTCACCTTAAAGTCTCAATGGGATCCTTATCATTATGCCTTATGGATTTCGATGGAGCAGAGTTACTTCCCATATTACTTAATCCTTATTGAAAGCCCTTCCAGAAGAATAAATCTCCAATCACCTTTGCTGATCTGCTCTAGGGATTTGGTAGCTTGACTATCAAACAGTGTCTAACTCCCCACTGCTGACTTCTTTGTTTTTTCATTTGACCATCTGGTAAGATGGTTTTAAACATACTTGCTATGGTGTTTTTGTTTGTTTGTTTGTTTGTTTGTTTTTGCAAGGGTGTTGGGAGAACTAATTGTTATTTATAAAATACTGCAAGACCTTTGACTAATTAGCTTTTATAGAGTAACAGTAAGCTGTTTTCTTATTTTGATGTTCTTTGTTTCAGAATTTTTCAGAAATGTGCAGTGAAGGATGATGTGGAATTATAAACATAGCTAATATCTGTATAGCATTTTAAGAGTTACAAAGTACTTCACAACTACCTTGTAGGGGAGGTAGCCACACATATTTTTATAGTGCATATGTGTATGCATATATATACATCATATATTTTATAATATGTACTATTAACATTATTAATGAATAAAATAATATATAATACCATTATATATGAGATTATCTATAAACATGTATATGTATATATAACACATACAAACACACATATATTTATTTATGAGAGGCAGTGGTAATATTGTGGATAATTTCCCTTGGAGACAGGAAGATCCAGGTTCAAGTGCCATCTCTGATATGTACTGCCTCTATGACCCATGAACATCCCTAAACATCTCATCCCCCCTTCTCCCTCCTGCAATTCTCTAAGCCTATAAGTTACAAAGAATGTGATGAACCACATTGGGGAGTTTCCTTATATGGGAGTTCCCATGTCTAGACAGACAGACAGACAGACAGACAGATAGCTAGATGGATGATAAATACATGATCAGGTAGTTAGGTGGCACAGTAGATAGAGAGCACCACACTTGGAGTCAGGAAGACTCATCTTCATGAGTTCAAATCTGTCCTCAGACACTTACTTAGCTGTATGATCCTGGGCAAGTCACTTAATCCTGGTTGCTTCAGTTCCTCACCTGTAAAATGAGTTGGAGAAAGAAATGGCAAACTACTCTAGGATCTTTGTCAAGAAAACCACAAATGGGTTCACAAAGTCAGATATGACAAAAATATCTTAACAGTTAATAGATGATAGCTGTTTGAGAGATGATAGATTGTTAGATAAATGATAAATAGATGCCAAATGGATAGATAGATGACAGAGAGATGGAGATATACACATATATAGATGCAATCCAGCAGGGGGTCTGAAAAGAAGCTGGTACATGACTATAACGTTCCCTTCCTTTTCCCCTGCCCTGCTTTACCATCCACCCTGAAGGGGACCTCTTCTCTATATGTTGTTCACCCTAGTTAGAACGTGAACTTCTTGAGAACAGAGACCATCTAGCTTCTGTATTTGTATTCCTAGCACTTAGTGCAGTACCTGGCACATAGTAAACACTTAGTAATCATTCATTCATTCTATATTTTGTAGGGTCTGATTTGGGGAGGTCTAGGAAGCCTCTCAGAAATGTGAAGACTTACTCTGATTTCTGTGAGAATCCTTTCTTCAATTGAGCCATCCTTGAAGAAATGGGATTCAATGTTTAAAGAGTTTGCATCTCACACTTATCGTATTGATAGATGAATCAGAATGATAGATGAAGAAAGCAACAAATGTTGGAAGGTATGTGGAAAAATTGGAATATTAATACACTGTTGGTGGAACTGTGAACCATTTTGGAAAGCAATCTGGAATCATGCTCAAAAAGTTATAAAACCATGTATACCCTCTGACCTGGAAATGCCACTATTATGTCTGTTTCTCAAGGTGAGTAGGGAAAAAGCAGCTCTCTTTTTCTTTTAAAAGAATATTTATTTATTTTAGTTTTCGATATTCATTTTTACAAGATTTTGCATTCTAAATTTTTTCCTTCTTCCCCTCTCTCTACCTAAGATGGCATGTAATCTGATATAGGTTATATATGTACAATCATATTATACATATTTCCACATTAGTCATATTATGAAAGAAAAATCAGAACAAAAGGGAAAAAAACCACAAGAAAGAAAACACAAAACAAGAAAAGGAGAGAAAATAGTACGCTTTGATCTGCCTCCAGGCTCCATAGTTCTTTCTCTGGTCGTGGATAGCATTTTCTATCATGAGTCTTTTGGAATTGTCTTAGATCATTGCATTGCTGAGAAGAACTAAATCCATCAGAGTTGATCATTGTACAATGTTGCTGTTACTATGTACTATGTTCTGGTTCTTCTCATTTTACTAAGCATCAGTTCATGTAAATCTTTCCAGGTTTTTCTGAAATTCTTCCACTCGTCATTTCTTATGGAACAATAGTATTCCACTACATTCATATACCACAACTTTTTCAGCCATTCCCCAATTGATGGGCATTACAGCAGTTCTCTTTGTGGTGGCAAAGAACTGGAAATTGAAAAAGATGCCCATATTCAAATCAGCTATATGCCAAATACTCAAATAAATTATAAGGGACCTGTGAAGGAAGATGCTATCCACCTCTGGAGAAATAACTGATAAATAGAAGTATTTATATTATAGTTTTACATATATTTACAAATTTGTGTCAAATGGTGGCTTTCTCTAGTGCAGGGTGGAGTGGGTGCGAGGACAGTTTGGAACATAAAATGTCACAAAAAATTAAATTAAAAAAAAGATTTTGAATGCTTTTGTCCTTCAGGATGACCTGGTTCAGGATTGGTCCTGAACGAAATTGCAGAAAAGGACTGACCACTACCATTTCTAACCTTTTACGTATAGCCCCTCACTTTGTTCCCCAGCGTACCATGTTATGTGCACACACCCACACCCACACCCCACATTTGGTCTGGACCTGTGATTTCTTTGATGAAGGCAAATCCCAGTGTAGAAACTCCACTGATGTAGATTCCAATTCTACTGTAAATTATGTCCTTAGAGAGTTATCTGTGGGCATTGAGAGGTTAAGAGATTGGACTCACAGCCAGCATGCATCAGAGGCCAAAACTGAGCCCATATCCTTCCAATTCCAAGTCTGGTCTTCTAGGTGAAACACCAGATGTTTCTCTAGTAGAAATATCTAGTAGGTATTCGTCTCCTTAATTTGCAGGTAAGAGAAGTAAGGTTCAGAGTTGGGGAAGTGATTTGTCCAAAGCCACAAGGCTAACTGGATCATAGTTGAGCACAGACCTGATTCCAAGCACAGCACTTTCTCTCACTATCTAGGAAGAGTTATAACATGCATGAAATTGCAAAGTATAATATACAAGGCAACTTTATATTGTTAATATATTTTTTTAATTTGCTTTTTTTGGGGGGGAGGAAGGGCATTTGGGGTTGACTTGTCCAAGGTCACACGGCTAGTAAGTGTTGAGTGTCTGAGGCCGGATTTGAACTCAGGTCCTCCTGACTCCAGGGCCAGTGCTCTATTCACTGTGCCACCTAGCTGCTCTTTATATTGTTAATGTTAATGGGGTCACAGGTCATAGCTCTAGACCTGAAAGAATCTTAAGGCTCATCTAGTTCACCATCTTCATTCTACAAATGAGGAAACTGAGGTCTGGGATGTTTATTGAAAACAAGTATTCTCATTGTGGCTTGGGCATGAATAAGAACTTCCTGGGCAGAATTCATTAGGATACTTCACAATGATACACAGTCATCATTAAACATTCCATACTCTCATCTACCATGGGAAGCCTATTTGCTAAAGGAAGGAGATGTGAGTTGTTCCCTAGTGGGGAAGGAGGGAGGGAAAACCAGCTTAAGTGTTTCTGCAGTTCCTGCTCTGGTATATGTGTCACACAGTTTATTTTTCAAAAAGTGACACATAAAACACTTAATTCAATTTAACAACAAGGGCTGGCTTCCATGTAGCTTCTTATGTGTGACTTCAACAGATTTTCCCGGGGGTGGCTCCCACATGCTTGCAAGGAGGTATGGCCTGAATTAACTGAAAATTAAGTGTTACCCTGCTGTTTACGCAGTTATATACCTCAATGCAAACCCCCAAGGAAGGTCTGCTTCTGTCATGAAGTGGTCTAACCAGAGCTCTCTCTTGTATTCTTTTATTCCCTAACATTAGAGAGAGGGAGAACACAAAACACATGAGGAGAAACGACACACTTGGGCTCTGGCTTCCTCTATTATCTCTGAGGAGTGGTCATTCACTGCTGCTCTCCTCCAGAGGTCTTACAGACTTTGCTGCAGAGGAAATCCTTCCTGCCAGGTTGCTCAGCAACACATTGAGACTCAATAAAGGGAGACTACTTAATGCTTCGTTACAAAGAAAATCTTCCACTCGATGGTACCCTGAACAATACACTACACAACTGTAGTGATTCAAATTAGTCAGCAGTATTAGCCTTGTGGTTTATTGCTAGGCAGAAGACCTTGCTAGGCTTAATAATATCTCAACTCTCTGAACTGAGAGAGGGACTTGGGTCAGGGCTATCCCTAGGCAAAATAAGCAGAATAAGCACCGGGTTTGGAGCCAGAAGATTTGGGTTAAAATTCCAGTCCTGTCATTTACCAGTTGTGTGACCTTGGACAAATCATTTAACTTCTCTGGGCTTCATTTTTCTCATCTATAAAATGGGGGTGGGTGGTCTAAATGGTCTATGAGGCCCATTCCAGTTCTAAATTTAGTTCTAGAGCTCTAACTCCCTAATAACTAACTCCTAGCTTCCCAATACCTTCTTGCTGCCTCTTGGATACCCAGAATCCCTCACTGTTGCTTCTCTCCAAGCAGCCTTCAAGGACACTACCACTTTCTCCAAAATTACTTCTTCTTTTTTCTCTCCCCCTACTTCCCAAATTCCCTTCTTTCTAACTATTAGGAGCAAAGTAAAGCAACTAAACTAATTTACACTTAGGTGTGACTAACAGTAATCTAGCTTAATTTGCTTAGCATCCCGCAGGGTGTTTACATTTTATAAAGAGACTCTTGCAACCCCAAAGACCAAGGCAGCAGTAGTGATATATATATATATATATATATATATATATATATATATATATATATATATATATGTATAATTTAAGAAACATTTATTAAATGAATTGATAAAGGGTGGAATACCAAGCACCAAGATGGAACTAGGCTGGGAAAAGACCTATTTTAGTCAAGAGCTTTTTCTGGGGATTAGTTCTCCTTTTCCTAGACATCTGTACATCTATAGGTTTTATGGATCAAGTAGATTGAAGTTGGGATGTTGCCTTATATCTGTGGAATTATGGGGGTGGCTATAGAGAAACTATTAGAACTGGATATTTTTGACCTTTGGGTTTATGACAAAATTCTACTATAATCACCAATGCTATTTGTTTAAGGCACTGTGTTAGGCACTTTCCCCAGGCTACAAGACAGTTTACAAGACATGAAGGAAAGCATATAATAGTTTACAAGCTGTCACACACTGAGTTCAGCGAAAACCTTTTCTTCTGAGCTCATGTTACATTCTCACCAAAGACCTAGGTCTAACATGAGTACACACATAACCCCTATCACTGCCCCAAATGACACAGTCTCCCTACTATTACTACATTTGCAAATGTAAGGAAAAGACTCCTTTGAGCTATTCATCTACTATAGATGCCAGTAGCATCTAGCTGACCGATATTAAGCTAGGGAAGCTTGAACTTTCTTGTCAGTGGAAGGAATCTGAGTAACAAATGTGTAGATCATTGGCAGGGCTCCCTGAAATACAAGGCAGAGTAATAAAATGATATCTGGGGTCACAGATCATAGCAAAAGATGGAAACATTTGTGATAGCTGGGCAGAGATAGTCAGCACCTGACAGAGATGTCAGTGCAATTTCAACAATGTACAGCCCCACTGAAAGTTAACCTAGCATGGCAGGCAGATTGTAGGAGCTTAATGTCTACCATCAATCTCCCTCCTCCCCAAATGTACCATGGCTCCCTGTTGACAGCATGACTGAATATGAGGACACATTTTTCTATCTGAAGGCATTTTTGGAGATAAACATATGGAGATTGTAGGAGGTTATAGTGAGATTTGAGGGAGGGCTATCAGGAAGACTTTTTTTTTAAAGCAATTGGGGTTAAGTAACTTGCTCAAGGTTACACGGCTAGTCATTATTTATGTGTGGGTGCTCATTTTCTGAGGCTGGTTTCGATCCCGGGTCATCCCAACTCTGAGGCTGGCGCTCTTACTCACTGCGCCACCTAGCCGCCCCTATCAGGAAGACTTAATATTGAGAGGCAGAAGTGGGGTCTCTTGTAGATAAGAGTGGGCTTTGGTGGAGGTGAATGCACTTATAATCTGATTTGGGATTCTGGGGTAGTCATAAATGGTAGGGACTATGCTTTAACGGCCAATTTGCCTTTTTTCCTTTGCCCATTTTTTGGCCTTGATTTCAGTTTCATTTTGACCAATTCTGCATCCATGAGTTACTTTGCACTAATCACAATGTCTAGTGACTGATTGAATGTCATAGGGACCAATGATCATTCAGCTCTAAAGGTAACTAGAAGGAAAGGGTGGTAGAAGGAAGAGAATTTGGAACTGAAAATAAAAATAAGATAAAAAATGAAGAAGGAGGGAACTCTAAGGTGATATATTCTAGCCCCTTTATTTTACAGGAAAGGTAACTGAGACATAGAGCAGTTCAGTAATTTGCTCAAGTTATATAGGGCAGTGGCAGAGCCAGGATTCAAACACAGACCCCTTGGATCTAATTCCAGCATTGTCTCCATCATGCTAAGGTGCAGCTTGATTTAATACTTCTTTCCTAGGCTGTGTGAGCTTGGGGAGGAGCCTTCCGCCACAGGATTTAGGCACCTTAGGCTTAGTAGCACAAGCCCAACCACTCCACTGGTTTGTTATAACTCAATGTTTACTTAGTGCCAGTTAATGTCCTAAAGGACAAATTTTGTAGTTTTTCTTCATCAGCCTCAGAGAAAAACAGAATTTGGAAGAGAAAGGTGTCCCTTCTTGACCACAAAGGTAAAAAACTAATCAGTAGGAAGACTGAGAAAGATATGAGAAAGGAAATGGTAGTTTCTGTTGAGATTCTCCATATGGCACCAATCTGGCGTACATAATGTAAAGAACAACTCCTCCAAGGAATGGGGATTCTTGGGGGCTATGGATCACCAGGTGATGGAGGGGAGGGTACACTATCTGGGAAAAACGTGAGAGCATTTCTAGCTCACCCTACTCTACACAGTCCTAGAAGCACACCTATTAACGTTTTTAAAAAGTTGAGGAGAAATTGTTGGGCCACACAGCAAAAGCAGAGGACTGTGCTATGTTTGTATGGAATTGTCTGTATAGGGGCAGGAACCTCTAAAATATCTCTTCTTATATTTCTTCCATTGCTAATACCCCATACAATCAATGCACTACTAACATTAGGCAAACACAAAATGAATTGAACCAAAAGCTATTTCCCAATAGATAAGTAATCAAAGGATAGGAAAAAGCAATTCTCAAAAGAATTTTAAATTACTGATCCCATATGAAAGAATGCCCCCAATAACTTATATTAAGAAGCAAATCAGAACAGAAGATTTTGCCTTATGCTTGCAAATTGGGAAAAATGACCAAGGAGCAGATAAAATTAGAGAGGTTGATTGTGAAAAACAAGCACACTAATGCATAATGGAGGAGTTATGGATTGATATAACCATTCTCCAAAGCAACTAAGGAATTATACAAACAAGGTGACTAAAATGTCCATGGCCTTTGTCTACTGCTAGATATATAGTCCAAGGAAGTCATTGCCAAAAAGAAGATTCCGTATAAAATTTCATATAAATATTTATAGCAGTACTTTTGTGGAAACAAAGAATTGGAAACAAATAGATAGCCATTGATTGGGGAGTGACTAAATAAGTTGTGGCACATAAATACAATGGAATATTACTGTGCTGAAGAAAATTATGGACATGATGAATACAGAAAAGCTTAGAAACACTTATATGAACTAATGCAAAGTGAAGTAAGCAGAGCTAGGAAAACTATATGTAATGATTAAAATAATGTAAATAGAAGACTAACAGCCACTAAAGAACTGACACTGAGTGTTGTGAAATTATAAAGAATTGGTTTGGCCCAAAAGAAGAGATATTAGATAATACCTTTCTCACCCCTTCCTTTGTATAGATTGATGTTCTTGGGTGTAGAAAATTGCATGTTATTTTAAAATTATTTTCCAGTGTGTTGACTGAATTTACCAATTCTGCTCTCCCTCCCAGCTCCATTCCTCTTAAAAAAATTCTTTGTTATAAGAAATAGTTCTCCTGGAGGGAGTCAAGCGAATCTCCTTTGTTACATTTTCATTCTGGTTATTCCCTCTAATTGTTTGTATTCCCTGAAGTTTTGTCCTGGGTCCTCTTCTACCTCTATATTATATTTCTAAACTTCCATGGATTTAATTATCATCTCCATGCAGATGATTTTTATATCCACTTATCTAGCCCCACCCTCTCTCCTGGCATCTAGGTAGTATAACAAATAGAGTGTTGGGAGACAGGAAAACTCACTTTCCTGAGTTCAAATTTGGCCTCACACATTACAATCTGTGTGGCTCTAGAAAAGTCACTTAATCCTATTTGCCTCAGTTTTCTCATGTGCCAAATGATCTGGAGAAGGAAATGGCAAGTCACTCCAGTATCTTTGCCAAGACCCCCCCTCCCCCGCCAAGTTCCGACATATTATTTTGATGTATTGTTGCTAGATGTCACACATGCTTGTTTTTTCAAGTCTAGCAAGTAATTTTCATATTTACAAAATGCCTACTATGTGCCTAATGTTATAAGCTGCATATGTTACATTTTTAACTATGAAAGTTCAAATTTGATTTAAAATAAAACAGATGTAAATTGAAAAAAAAAAAGCCCCCTATCCCCAAATGGAGTCATGAAGAGTCTGACACAATTGAAAAACTGTTGAACAACAAACCCTCTCTCTTGACCTAAGCCTTTCATTTCCAATTACTTATTGTATATCTCTTATTAGATGTCCTATAGACATCTTAAACCCAAAGTGTCCAAAAATGAATTAATTATCTTTTCCCCTTTTCCAACCCTCACTTCTTCTGAACTTCCTTATCATCCAGGCTTGAAACTTAGGCAATCTTCCATTTTTTGTTTTTTTACTTTTTTGGAGGGGGGAAGGCTGGGAAATTGGAGTTAAGTGACTTGTCCAAGGTCACACAGCTAATACGTGTTAAGTGTCTGAAGCTGTATTTGAACTCAGTTCCTCCTGACTCCAGAGCCATGCTCTATTCACTATACCACCTACCTGCCCCAATCCTCCACTTTTTACTTTATTTCATCCTCCATTTCCAATCAATTCCCATCATCTCAATCTTCATAAAATGCTTTCATATATGACTCATTCTCTCCTCTGACACTGCCACCACCCTGGTGCAGGTTCTCATCACCTTGTACCTGGACTTTTTGCAATTGTCTTCTCATTTGTCTTCCAGACTTGTCTCTCCTCACACTAGTCCATCTTCCACTCAGCTGTTGAACTTATTGTCCTTAAACACGACACTGACCATGTCATCTCCTATGGCTCCCTATTACCTTTTGGCTTTTATAGTTCTTTGTAATCTGGCACCTTTCTGCCTTCCCAGTCTTCTCGTATCTTACTCCTCTCCATGTTGTCTATAACCCAGTGACATTGCTTTTCTTGCTGTTCCTCTCACACATAATATGATCTCTCTAACTGGAGCATGTTCACTGACTATCTGCCATTCCTGAAACTGTCTTCATTTCTACCTCCTGACTTTCCTGGTTTCCCTCAAGTCTTAGCTAAAGGTCATCTATAAGAAATCTTTCCTCTTTAATCTTAGTGACCCCACCCAAGTTATACTGTGTATATAGTGTTTTGTACATAGCTGTTTGCATATTGTCTCCCCCTTTGAGCTCTTGAGAACAGGGACCATCTTTTGCCTTTGTTTACATCCCTAGCATTTAGCACAGTACTTTGCACATAGTAGGTGCTTAATAAAAGTATGTTGACTGATTGAAGGGCAAGAATATAGGAGGAAATGTAGATGGTATAAAAGCAAAAGATATTGACCTAAAAAACATAAATTTATTTAAGTTTAAAAATCTATTTAAAAATAAAGATAATTGGGGCGGCTAGGTGGTGCAGTGAGTAAGAGCGCCAGCCTCGGAGTCAGGAGGACCCGGGATCAGTTCCAGCCTCAGAAAATTAGCACCCACATGTAAAATAACTAGCCGTGTAACCTTGAGCAAGTTACTTAACCACAATTACTTAAAAAAAATAAAGAAAATTACTTGGATACACCTCATCTTCCATACACCACACAGCTGCCTTTTGCTCTGAGGTTTTTTTCTGAGGCTACCTGGGTAATTTTGTGGCATCTTGAATCTGGCAGAGTCTCAGAGATGGTTCAGGTGAGGTTCTGGTAGAACTGGCTTTGGTTCTGAGTCAGGTTGAAATTCTATGGCTATTCTCACCCTTTAAATCAGACATTCTTTATTTGAAGTTCATTGAACTCCTTATTTTGGGGGGTTAGTGGCGTTGGATGGGAAAACATATTTTGCGGACCATGTTTCAGTATAATTGATTTCCTTTGTAGTTCTATGTCTTCTGTTTTATGAATATATAAACAACCCTCTGAGAAGGGATATATAGGCTTTTTGCCAGATTCCCAGAGTGGTCTATGATAAAGATTAAGAACACTTAAAACAGAAAGATTAAGAACTCTTGCTTTATTCATTTCTATTTTATCCTTAGTCGGGCTTCTGAACTTAGACTAAGTTTGTGGCACTGGGGAATTGGCTGGGTTGCTTCCACAGAGCTTGTACCACTCTGAAGGGGAACAAGATGCTCACCTCTCAGAATTCTTTTCAGGTTCCCTGTGGTCCCCAAAGGACATTCTCTTTTATACTGTGATGCTTTAAGCAGCTGATGGTTGGTTGTGGGACAGATCTGGCAAGAAACCTTAGCCTAAAGGAATTTGAAGACCTTCCCTGCTTTGAAGATATTCCTTGCCTCTTAATAAACTGAATGTAATCACATGGAACCTGTGGTGGGAGGAGTTTGCTGTGGTGTTATGGATTATTAACTTCTTTGTTACTGTGATGGATTCGGCTTTCTGGTTTTGGGATTCGGTTTTCTGGTGTCTTAATAAATGTTTTGCTTCTGTCTTCTATGTGGAGAGTCTGTTGTATTTTGTGATTGAGCACCATGCTGGCATACTTACACTCACCATTGGCACTGTGAATATCGTGTTGGCACTACACCATGAAAGAAAATTTCTCAGGTACTGCTCTCATCAAATAATTGGAGTACTGACTTAATAAATGACAGTCTGTCTGAGACTAAGATGAATGTAGGCCAAGGCAAGAGATAGGATGTTTTTTTTTCTCCTTTGAAAGAGGGAATTAGAAAGAGTTGGGATAGAGGTTTGGAAGAAAAGTTGAATCAGGAAAAGTAAAAACCAACATTTTAAGAAAAGGTTACTTTTGCTCTACTTCCTTAATGTCTCATAATAAAAAGATTTCCATTCATGAGTATATAACAGATTAAAAGGAATTTTTTTCTCCTTGCCACTAGACTCCCTTAATCAGTTAATTAAGACTGTGTCTATATGGCTCCAAACATCTGGATGAGGAAATAAAAGATTTGGGCTAGATATTCTCCAAGGTCCCATTCAACTCTAAATCTATGAGCCACGATCTAGAAAAATAAAGTATTCCAGATGTTTCCAAATATTTGGACAGTGAATGTTATGTAACATAACATCAATTATTACTATGTCATTTCATTGCAAATGTCATCTAGTTTCAGCTGGAGAAAACAACATTAACATCCAAAGTCCCAGCTATGAAAATGAAGTCCCAAACTCTGGAGTTATTTGTCCAGCCTAAGGTTCTTTAAGATTCAAATTTAGTTTTTGTTACACTAGTCATTGCATGAGACATTCAGTCCCTAGAAGAGATTCTCTTTTTAAGTTTTTATTGTGTCCTAGATGCCTTTGGCAGTTAGGCAAAGCCTATGGACCCCTTCTCAGAATAATGTTTTAAATTCATAAAATAAAATATAAAAAAATCACAAATAAAACAAATTATATTGAAAGAGTAAAAAAAAAACACAACATGTTCATAAATCCCAGGTTAAGAACCACTTCTCTAAGGAAACTATTAGTTCATTCCACGATTTAGAATACAGTAGATTAAAACCAACTCTTAGATTTCCCAGTTAAAGTGAAGACATAGTCAGCAGAAATGACAGATGGGCTGCAGAACTGGCCTATAGCCTGTGCTGGTTGACCCTCCCAACAGATAGGCAGCTGGATTCTTCTTGGTCTTTCAGGAGCTCTAGGAAAACTTGATTGACATTTCTGGAATTATTCATATGATAGATCCCTGTGAGTATTTGAATAAGGGGGAATGAGTTTTGTTGAGGTTTATTTAGCATCTTCACTAAGTATCTAGAATAACTAATATATTAGCACAATGTGTTACATAGAGAAGGACCTCCCTAAATGCCATTTTAAAACGATCAAAGCTCGTTTTAAGGAAATAGTCATACTTGTGCCTTAAGATGTTTTTTTATTTGATTCAATGAACATTATTTGTTAAACACCTATTATTTGTGCCAAGCACAATTTAAAATCTAAGATCTAAATGTTAAAGCAACATATTAGAGCTTAAAAGTAATGAATGGTGCATCCTAAAGAAATTACAAATAGTTAAATGACTTTGGACAAAACTCCTGGATTCTCAGGCACTTCATCTGTAAAATGAGAGGTGAGAGGGCATCTCAGTGTATTGGGAATTATTTTGGATTTGAAAGTAGGAGCATCTGGATTCAGATCCTGGCTCTTCCATTTCCTACCCACATGATCTTGGGCAAAGCACTTAGCTTTTCTCGCCCTTGCTATTCCGCCTGTAAAATGAGGCTTTGGAACAGATGATCTTTAAGGTTGCTGCTGATCCTAAGTCCTATGATTCAAAGACATAAGGAATAGGAAACAAAACAAGCCTACCCCCCATTTTTTAACTTTTAGGAAAAATATCCTAAACAGATCTGAATGGTAAGTAACAATCTCAAATTCAGTAATGCTGAAATAGTCCGTGGTAAGCCAATGAGATGTAAGTGTGCAATGTGATCTCCCAATGGAAAAGGCCAGGGCTATTTTGGGCAACAAGCACCATGGAATAAGGAGGTGATAGTTCTTCAAGAACCTCTTTGGTGCCTCTGGGTTGAGAATGCCTGCTGCTTTCGGGTTTGGGGCCTGCCATCCTTATCCTTATCCTTTAAAGATGAAAACAAATTAGTATGATTTACAAGAAAAGCAGGAGGGTAATTAAGAGGGAACAGAGACTGAAATGATGAAAAATGAAAGGAAAATGAAATATATATATTTATATATTTGTATAGAAGAGATAGGGATAGACAAGGAAAGGGCTAGGATGATGATTATATCTTTCATCTATTTAAGATTAAGTTGCTGGTCACTTTCAGTTAATGGAGGACAAAGATACACATTTAGAAAATAAAATACAGATCAAATACAAATGGTAAATATACCAGCCAATAAGTATTTGATTAAACACTTACTATAAGTCAGACACTGTGCTGAATACTTTGTTCATCCTTGGTTTTCTAAGGGGACAAATAACAGCACAGGGTGATGTCTTGACTCCTGTGTGAATTGGATTTAAGTGAGGCATATTTGCACAAAGTCATCAGCTTCACTCTCTTCCAGAATTATTGAAATCCAGTGGCAAGACAAAAGTCAAGACAACTGGTGATGATGCCCCAGTGAATGCATGGATGACACAAGGATGACCTTCATGTCTTTGACATCTAACCAAGCTCTAAGTGCTCCACCTTCATGACCTTTGGAACAAACTGTTCTCATTCACTCATTTCCCTGGATGACATGCTTGGCATAGACAACCTTTAACTGACAGGCCTCAAAAAGCTAAACACCAGAGATACACAGACAAGTAAAAACCATGCCTACCCTCAAGGAATTTACATTCTTATGGGAGGGGCATGTAAATAAAGTTTTCTCTCTCTCTCTCGATATATGTACACATGAGTGCATATATGTACATATATATTTATACATACATAGAGTACAAATAAGGTAATATTGAAGAGCAAGGCACTAGCATGTTGGGTGTGGGGTGTGGGGTGTGGGGTGGGCATGGGCAAGAAAGGCCTTCTTCAGAAAATACGTACAAAGTAGATGGAACATAATCCCAGAGGGAAAGGCAGTAGCACTGTAATATCTGGGGAGACTGGGAAAGGGTTCCTGTAGAAGGTGAGATTTGAGCTGAACAAATCCCAACACTAGGGAATGATGATAATGGTTGGTAACAAGGATGATGGAATGTTGAAATGTTTGAACTCATATTTACCTAGAATAAGTATTCTTTCGCTCTGGAAATTTAAAGAGTAGGGAAGTGGTTTAATTTTTTCTTCTTCCCAAAATAAGTAGTTAGCAGAGGAAAAGATAAGACGTGATTTTGAAGTTATCTTTGAATGTATTATTTTATGGAGTCTTAAAGACCACAGGAAAAAGACTAAAGGTTAAAAGATAGATTCTGCTGGTGATTTCACTTAATATTGGTGGAGAGGATAAAGTATTGAGAAGGTAGAATTATTCTGGGAACCATCTATCCTGGCTCTTTTCTATTTTAGATGCTTGTCTCCCTCAGACCTTTGACTATCTTGTTCTGCAATCTCAGGCACAGCCAATCAAACTTTAAAAATTCCTAGTCCTTGGGCAAGGCTTTTAAGTATTTGTATTAATTACTTTGTATGGTGGCATTGAGAAAGGAGTATCTGTGGAGGGAAAGATGAACATAAGTACAGAGGTGAAGCTTAGAGACTAGGTGCCACAGCTTCTCTTCACTGCCACCCTGGAAAAGTGTGAATCATGCGCAGCCAGCCCTCGGTCAGAAATTTAGTGTATTTACTCAGGCCCACTTACCTAGAGGCAGGCTGCTACTTCAGCCCCTCAAATCTGAGGGGTGTGTGGAGTCTCTCTTTTTTGCCATTGTCTCCAGCTCCCATCAGATGGGTCGTTGTCCCCTTTCCATCTAGAACACCCATCCCTCTGGTCATTCTTGGGGAAACAGTGACTAGCATTCCTTTTAGACTTTTAACTTTGTTTTGAACTCATTTAATATTTTATTTTTCTCCAATTTCATATAAAAAGAATTTTAAACATTTGTTTTTCAAAACTTTGTGTTCTAAATTCCCTTCCTCCCTTCCTCCCCTCCCTTCCAATTGAGAAGGCAAGCAATTTGATATAGGTTGTACATACGCAGTCATGCGAAACATATTTCCATATTAGTCATGTTGTGAGAGAAAACAGACACACACACCCCCCCCCCCTCCAAGAAAAAGAAAGTAAAACAGGATGCTTTGATCTGAATTCAGACTCCATCAGTTCTTTCTCTGGAGATGGATTGCATTTTTCATCTCATAAGTCCTTTGGAATTGTTTTATTATTATCTCCATTTTGCAGATGAGGCAAATAGAGGTTAACTGACTTGCCCAAGGTCAAACAGCTAATGTCTGAGGTCAAATTTGAACTTAAGTTTTCTTGACTTTGGGCCTCATGGTCTATCCACTGCACCAAGGAATACAGAAAGTCATACTCCCAAAGGTTGTTCCTCATTTCTCAAAGTATCAAAACTGGATTTGGCTGTAAAAACTGGCCTGGACTCTAACTTCTAGATTTCTGTGGCTCATTCTCCCAAACTTCCTAAACTCCCAAAGTCAGAGAATCTATTCTCTTTACCTGGACTGGAAAAGAACCAATGCAGAGGCCAAGGGCTGAGGCCAGCTTTTGGGGCGGCATGGCCTCAGTGGGAACTGGGGCAGTCAGGGCTTCTGCTTATAGCATGGTCTCTCCCTTGACTCACTGTGTGAGTGAAGGAGTCACTGAATGATGTGGGGAAAATTAAAGGTCACTGAAAATGACTCAAGCATTTTGAATATACCTCCAATTCTGGGTACCTAGTCAACTGAAAAAGGCTTCTCTCAGGGCGGCTAGGTGGTGCAGTGAATAGAGCACCAGCCCTGTAATCAAGGAGGACCTGAGCTCAAATCCAGCCTCAGACACTTAACACTTACTTAGCCATGTGACCTTGGGCAAGTCATTTAACCTTAATTGCCTTGCCTTCCCCCTCCTCCCCCAAGAAGGCAAAAAAAAAGCAGAAGGTGTCTCTTAACCATGTGGCTGGCAGAATGGACTCAGTTATGTCTATGCCTGCTTCATAGTCTCTCCAGGCCACTATCTTCACACATAATCATAGGTAAAGATGGCAGTAGTAAGGAGACATTCTACTCCTGGAAGCAGGCTTCTTAGCTTCTCTATGTAGAAACTATTAGCTGAGCAAGGCGAAGGAGTCTGAGCATATTCTAGACCTTGGTTACAGAAGTTACTAAAAATATAAAAAACTCACATATTATCAAAATTGGAAGGGCCTCAGAGGCCCTTAATAAAGGTTGTCCCAAAAGTCTTACTGCATTAAGCTTTAAGCACTTTCCAAGACTTTGGATGGCAGGCATATTTGGGAAACTGGCTCCTCAACGTGTTGTTGATTTCCAAAGTCTTTTCTCTTTCTCTGGGGAGTCTGTCCTGAAATGGCAAATCATTCTAGTATCTTTGTCAAGAAAACCCCATAGACGAAATGCCTGTGGGGTCACATAAGGTCAGACACAACTGAATAGCAATAACTAACACTGGGGATGCCCAAGATAGGAAAAGAGCTCACCAATGAGGACAGTCTATACAAATGCTCCAGGCTTCAGGTCTGGGTTATGCTTACCTTTCATATTTCATATTCATAAAGTGTTTAGAATTTTCTCTGGGGGAATGGGAAACAAATATCAGGATATCATCTCTACATAGTTCCTCACTGTCTGCACTCAACCTTTAAAAAAATTAAGCCAGCAAAATTGTGATTGACAAAATAGAGGAAAACTCTAAAGTATTAAAGACATAGCCCTCACACCTGTAGTAATTAAATGAAGTTCAAAGCAATATTTAGTACCATGTGAGATCAGGTAAACAATCCATTGAGAAGATAACTGGAAACTGTCCTTACTTTTTTTGGAGAATCTTACTGGTTGTCTAATTACAAACCAGGCCATGTTCATTTCTTGCTTCATAATGCCCCAGGTTTTGATAGAATCTGAATAAACAAAAAGGTAGGGTTGATTCTTATATAGCAGAAGCAGAACATTAGTGGAATTGAACTGAGCTTTTTTAGGCCACTTCCTGGTATATGTGTCCTTCAGCACTGATAATGTATCCCTAGAAATGGTCAGGAGGAGCTTAGCTCAGCTCACCCATGTTCCATGGAGTTGTCAAGAGGGTCATTCAAACCTTAACTAACTACACTTCCCTCCATCTCCTCACCCTTCTCAGTTTCTCTACGTAGAGAAATTGTATTAGCTGAGAAAAGGGGAAGGGATCTACTCATATTGTAGACCTTTGTTACAGAAGTTACTAAAAAAAATCACATATCAGAGTTAGAAGGGTCCTCAGGGATTTTGAATAAAAACTGTCCCAAAAGTCTTACTGAATTAAGCTTTAAGCACTTCCCAAGACTTTGGAAAGTTGTTTTGAGTGTGGGAGGGCACAGTATTAAAATCCCCCCAATGCTTTTCTTTATAGAGGGCAGAACCTCAATTCTCAGATCACTTCAATTTTCATTTACTTCCCTGTCTGGTAACAAGATGCCCCTGTGCTGATTAACCCTTAGTGTTCCCCCCTCTTTTTGTGGGTTGACTCTCCCTTTAGATTGTAAGATCATTACAGGGCAAAAACAGTCTTTAGATTGTAAGTTTACTGTGGGCAAAGACAGTCCTCCATTAAATGTCCTTATTTTCATACCAGGGAAATGTGTGCTATAGTAGAAACAGTGTCGGATTTAGAATGAGAAGACCTGGGCTCACTCTATAGGTCTTTCATTTCCTTTCTTGTGTGGGGTTAGATATATTACAACTTTTCCAGACCCAAGTTCTCTTATCTATAAAATGAGAACTGGATTAGATATATTCAAAGTTCCCTTTCAGCTCCAGATCTAAGACCCTTTGGAGTCATGAAAGAGACTAAATCTGTCATCCTTTGTTATAAACTGTAAAAATCTCTGTTATAAATTATTATAAATCTCTGTTATATCTGTTATAAATTTCTTTTTACTGTTTTCTTGTATTCAAATCAGCACGTCTGAAAGGGACCAATGGACATTGCTCGTTCTGTCACCAGGAGGGGAAGGGAGAGAGTTACCTGGTAGATGTCTGTTTTAATGAAGGCAAAATTCAGCAATAGTCTGAATGATTGTAGGGCCAAATCTTAGAGTAAAAATGCTATCCTGTTCTGAAAGATTTCCTGCTCAGTAATTCTTACGTAGTTCTGTAGAATTTCTGCTTACTTTGAAGATATGAGACCCAAACAAAACCATCTTATGCTTTAGTAGGTGACCCATGGTCCTTAAGGCTGGCACTATCTGGGTCTGACCCTGGGGATTAATCCAAGGGAATTATTTTCTCTCTTTGGCTCCTTATGCCCTAACTTCCCCTTCTCCCCTCCCCCACCTGGAGTTTACTCAAGGAAATCTCCACTTACAGCTTAGGTGTAGTTTATGTCTAGGTGATTCAAAGTAATAATGTTATGTCAGACAATATTTCACCCAATTGAAAATGTAAAAGACACAAACGATTCACAGGAGCCCATAGAGAAAACACAGAACATAGTCAAAGGACTTGTAGTAGCTCATAAGCAGATATAGAAAATACATGAAACACTCAAATAGACTTTTTTAAACTGCTGAACAAGCAATAGCCTTTCCCAAGAGACTTTCTCTGTTTGAATCACTCAATGCAATAGTGGCAAAATCAATGTCCCTTCCTTCCCGGGGCCATAGATTCCTTTTCACTGTTCTTCCATTCTTTGTGGCCACTAGGGTGAGTTTCTTCTTTCCTTAAGAAGGATGGGGAGAAAGTCTGACTCTTCACTATGACCAGGTGGGATTTATACCAGGAATGCAGGGTTGGTTCAATATTAGGAAAACCATCAATGTAATTGACCAGGTCAATAACAAAACCAACAGAAATCATATGATTATCTCAGTAGATCCTAAAATTTTTTTTTCAAAATACAGCACTCATTCCTATTAAAAATACTAGAGATCACAGGGATAGAGTATTCCATAAAATAAGTAGCATCTACATAAAACCATCAGCTAGCATTATATGTAATGGGGATAAGCTAGAAGCCTTCCTGATAAGATCAGGGGTGAAGCAAGGATGCCCATTATCATCACTATTATTCAATATAGTGTCAGAAATGTTACCTGTAGCATTAAGAGAAAAAAAAGGAAATTGAAGGAATTAGAATGGACAACAAGGAAACAAAACTACTACTCTTTGCAAATGATATGATGGTATACTTAGGGAATCAACTAAAAAACTACTTGAAATAATTAACAACTTTAGCAAAGTTGCAGGATATATGATAAACCCACATAAATAATAAGAATTTTTTATATGACCAACAACTCCCAAAAGAGATAAAAAAAGAAATTCCATTTAAAATAACTGTAAACAATATATAATATTTGGGAGTCTACCTGGCAAGACAAACACAGGAACTATATGGACATAATTACAAAACATTTTTTCACACAAATCAAGTCAGACATAAACAACTGGTAAAATCGATTGTTCACAGGTAGGCCGAGCCAATGTAATAAAAAATGACAATTCTGCATAAACCAATTTACTTATTCAGTGCTATACCAAAAAAACTACAAAAATTTTTATATCACTAGAAAAAAATAACAAAATTCATCTGGAAAAACAAAAGGTCAAGAACATCAAGGGAATTTACAAAATAAAAAATAAAAAGAAAGGGGGCCTAGATCTCAAACTATATTTATTATAAAGCAGTAATCATCAAAACTGTCTGATACTGGCTAAGAAATAGAATGGTGGATCAGTGGAATAGATTAGGTACACAAGACAGCAGTCAATGACCATAGTAACCTAGTGTTTAATAAACCCAAAGATCCTAGCTATTGGGATAAGAGCTCACTCTTTGACAAAAACATCTGGGAAAACTGGAAAACAATAGAATACAAACTAGGTATAGACCAGTATTTCACACCCTATGCCAAGATAAAGTCAAAATGGGTACATGACTATGGTGTCACAATGACACCATAAGCAAATTAGAAGAGCAAGGAATATTCTACTTGTGAAATCGATGAGGAAGGGAAGAATTCATGACCAAACAAGAGATAGAGAGCATTATGAAATTTAAAATAGATAATTTTGAATACATTAAACTAAAAAGCTTTTGTATAAACAAAACCAATGCAACCAAGATTAGAAGGAAAGCAGAAAGCTGGGAAATAATCTTTACAGCAAGTATCTCTGATAAAGGTCTCATTTCTCAAAGACATAGAGAACTAAGTCAAATTTATAAGAATACAAGTCATTCCCCAACTGATAAATGTCCAAATGATATGACTAGGAAGTTTTCTTTCTTTCTTTCTTTCAGAGGGCAATTGGGGTTAAACGACTTGCCCAAGGTCACACGGCTAGTTTTTGTATTAAGTGTCTGAAGCCAGATATGAACTCAGGTCTTCCTGACTCCAGGACCAGTGCTCTATTCACTGCACCACCTAGCCATCCCCCCTCCCCCACTAGGCAGTTTTCAGATGAAGAAATCAAAACTACTTATAAGCATATGAAGAAGTACTCTAAATCATTTTTGATTAGAGAAATGCAAATTAAACCAAGTCGTACCTATCAGATTGGTTAACGTGACAAAAAAGGAAAATGATAAATGTTGGTGAAGATATGGGAAAATTGGGACACTAATGCATTGTTAGTGGAGTTATGAACTGATCCAAGCATTTTGGAGAGCAATTTAGAACTATGACCAAAGGGCAACCAAACTGTGCATACCCCTTGACCCAGCAATATCAAGTCTATATCCCAAAAAGATCACAAAAAATGGAAAAGGATCTACATGTGCAAAAATATTTATAGCAGGCCTTTTTGTGGTGGCAAAATATTGGAAACTGAGGTGGTATCCATGAATTGTGGAATGGCTAAATAAGCTATGGTATATGAATGTAATGAAATACTATTGTACAGTAAGAAATGATGAACAGGCAGATTTCAGAAAACCCTGGAAAGACTTGTATGAACTAATGCAAAGTGAAATGATCAGAACCAGTAAAACATTGTCCATAGTATGAACATCATTGTGTGATGATCAACTATGAATGACTCAGCTCTTCTCAGCAACACAATGATTCAAAACAAGTACAAAGTACTTATGAAGGAAAATGTTATCCACATTCTTTTTTCACAATTGTGACTAATATGGAAATATACTATACATGATATCATATGTATAACCTATATCAAACTGCCTACCGTTTTTGGAAGAGGGGAGGGAGGGAGAAAAATTTGGAAATCAAAATCTTGTAAAAACGAATGCTAAATGTGGGGCAGCTAGGTGGCGCAGTGAATAGAGCACCAGCCCTGGAGTCAGGAGGACCTGAGTTCATATCCGGCCTCAGACACTTAACACAAAAACTAGCTCTGTGACATTGGGCAAGTCGTTTAACCCCAATTACCCTCCAAAAGGCAAAAAAAAAAAAAAAAAAAAAAAAGAATGCTAAAATTGTCTTGACATGTAATTGGGAAAAAATATTATAAAAAACAGTAAAGTCTGACCCTTGAATATAAAAGTATCAAACTTCATGTGCCCATGTGGCAACTCCTAAGACTGGAGCTATCGGAGGAATTTCCTTTCTCTTGCTCAAAAAGGGCAGACTTTGGGACTGTGCTACTTAGGAAATAAAAGTGTTTCCTTCTCTAAACTTGAGATTTGGGTTTAGGGTCATTTCTCTCAAGTCATATGGGCAAGCATATGTGTCCTTCTGCCATGTGCTTTTGTAGGAGCTCTATCAACACTGCCATCTTTTGGGCTGGGAAAGCCAGTTTTCAGCTTCCTGGTCCTCTGAACTGTGTTCAGAAAGCTGTGAGCAAACATTTCATGTACTATTGGTATTTAGTAGCCATTGATGGTTCCCGGATGGGCTGGGAGACTGTACACAGCCTGCCTCCTCTCAACACCTAAATCTGTTGTGGGCATTCTGCCTTTTGAACAGGAAAAATGAAAAGGGAGCTGCAAAGTACTCAACCTCTCTGTCAGCTTGCTTTTATACACTTATGCAACAGCATAACTTTTTTAAAATTAAATTTTATGTTTATTTTTAGTTTACATCATTCATTTCCACAAGATTTTGAGTTACAAATTTTCTCCCTGTCTTTCCCCTACCCACCACACCAAAACAGCGATCCCACTGTATACCCCCTCCCCCATTCTGCTCTCTCCAGTATTCTTCCCCATTACCCCTCTGACTTTCCAGTAGGGCAAGATGAATCTCTGTATCCCAGTGCCTGTATTTATTATTTCCCAGTTGCAAGCAGCATAACTTTTTTGATGAAAGTTTATCCTCTTAACTACAAGCCATCCAATGGTCCTGGAAGCAGCCTCACTCACTCTAAATGAATCAATCTAATGTAATCCAACAAATGTTTATTAAACACCTTCCTACTTTAGTTGAAGGAGATGGGAAATGTCTCATTACCACATGAGTTTTGAAAGGTCATGAGAGTGAGCTACCAGAAGTTCAGGAGCTGGAGTCCATGCTGGGATTTTCAGGAAGCCAAATTAGATGGGCTAAGTCCCAAGAGATCTGCTTGATTCAATCCTGCATAGCAGAATTTAGACTCAGCCAACCATCTGCCATGACTGTTTGGGACTGAGCTTGGTAGGGGTGAATGCTGTAGAGTAACTATTTAAAGTCTGAGCCCATTATCCCTAAGAAGAAAGTTAATATAGGGAAAAGTTTGTGCTTGGGTGTTGGCTATGTTTATAATTCTGTCTTCATTATATCCTTGTAGTAAATATCTCTGTAAAAGTTAATTGATGTTAAATGAAACTGGGGCATTAATCATTGGTAGGTATAGTAACAGGAATGGGGGCCTGAGACAATAGCATTAGAGAAAGATTTCCTAAACTTCTCAGGTATGTAGACAGTCTTACTTTGCAAGAATTAAGTTCAGTTTCACCACGAAACATATACACTTAACCCAGCGCTTTAGTTTCAAAGTTATTCCATGTATCCATATACTGGCCATATCTGAAAATATATATTTTATTCTATATCTCTAGTGCATTAATTCTCTACCAAGGGGAGGGAAGTATCTTTTATCATTAGATCTCAGGAGTTGGGATTAGAAAAAACAACTTAAACACCAAATAAAAAGCATTTTTGTAGGCATGGCAGAACACAAAAAGAATATTCTTTATGAAATACTGGATTTCCGTTTCATACCTTTTGATTTTTTGAAGCACAAAATTCTACATATTTTTTTAAATAATTTTTTGGAGGGGGGAAGGCAAGGCAGTTGGGGTTAAGTGACTTACCTAAGGTCACATGTCTAGTAAGTGTTAAGTGTCTGAGATCTGATTTGAACTCAGGTCCTCCTGACTCCAGAGCCACTACTCTATTCACTGTGCCACTTAGCCCCTTCTACATATTGTTTTAAAAAATTTACTGCTTGTCTCTACTTTGTTATTATCTTCCTTCTCTTCTGCATATTTTCAAAATATGACAGTATCTCTCAAGCTCCCTTTATATTACTTTTGCTTGCTAAACCACCAATCTTCACTTCCATTATCCTCTATTAAAAGCTGAGTAGCAAAAGGAAAAAAAAGGAAAGAAACCTTGCAACAAATAATCATAATCAAGCAAGACACCCACACCATGGCCATGTCAAAAATGCACATGTCTGTACCTTGTATCTTTCAATTCTCTGTTAGAGATACTTAATCATAGGTCCCCTGTATATATGGTTTATTATTATATTGATTAGAGTTCTTAATTCTTTCAAAGTTGTTTTTCTTTGGAATGTTTCTATGTTGTATAAAATATTCTCCGGGTTCTGCTCACTTACTTTGCAATCATTTGTACTACCAAGGATTCTAAGAAATTACTTCTTGTAACTTTGTATGGCACAAAATATCCCATTATATTCATATGCCACAATTTGTTTAGCCATTCAGAGGTGTTTTTCTTAAAAATCTTGTAGTTATTTTATAAATTTTATAAATTGTTCTTCTGATTCTGATCTCACCCTACTTCAGTTCATACACATCTTCCCAGGTTTCTCTGAAACTGTGCTCATTTCTTACAGCACAATGGTTTTCTATCAATTCATATGTGATAAATTACTATTATTCCCCATTTGATAAGCACCCGCTTAGTTTCTAGTTCTTTGATATAATCAAAAGCACTAGAATGAATATTTTGTACAAATGAGTCCTTGCACAATTTGACAGTTTTTCGGGGGCAGTTAGTTGGACAAACTGTGCATTTGTGTACTGTTCTTCCCACAAACACTCTAACAATTGTAATTTTTTTTGTTTATCTTTGCAAATCTGATCAAAGTGAGGTGGAGCCTCAGAGTTGTTCTAGTTTTCAATTCTCGTAATATTAATGATTTAGAACATTTTTTCCCTGATATGTTTGTTGATAGCTTGATTTTCTTTTTTTGAGGACTGCCAGTTCATATTTTTTGGCCTATTGAGGAATATTGTTCTCATATATTTGAATAATTTCCCTTTATATGTTGGATGTCACATCTTTATCAAGTTTGCCTTTATTCCTATAAAAATGTTTTTTTTTTTGTTGTATTCATATAATTTCTGAATGTCTCTTGGTAGATGGACTTCCCAACATTTTATACATTCTGCAGTTATTTTGAACAGCATCTCCTTTTGTATCTTCTCTTCCTAAGTTTTGAGGATAATATAGAGAAAGACCGATGATTTGTGCAAATTTATTTTGTATTATAGTGTTATTATGAAATTATTGTTTCAATTAATTTTTAGTTGACTACCTAGGGATTTGTAAGAGGACAATTATATAATCAGTCAAAAGAAATAATTTTGTTTTCTCTTTGCTTATGTTTATTCTCTTAATTTCCCTTTCTTACCTTACTACTATAGCTAGCATTTCTAGAATTACATAAAATAATATATGTGTGTTTTTTTTTCTTTGCCTTGATCTTATTGGAAAGACCTGTAGTATTTCTCTATTACAGAAAATGTTAGGTTTTAATTTTAGCTCGATCCTATTTATTATATTCCTGGGAAGCTAGGTGGTGCAGTGGATAGAAGTCTGGGACTAGAGTCAGAAAGTCCTGAGTTCAAATTTGGCCTCAGACACTTACTAGCTATGTGACCCTAAGCAAGTCACTTAACTCTGTTTGCCTCAGTTCCCTCATCTATAAAGTGAACTGGAGAAAGAAATGGCAAGCCACTTCAGTTTCTTTGCCAGGAAAACCCTAAATGGAGTCACAAAGAATTGAATATGACTGAAATGACTGAACAACAAAACCAATTTATCATATTAAGGGAAAGTTAATTTTTGATGATTTGATCCTATGACTTTTAAAAAACAGAAAGTGGTGTATATTGTCAAAAGTGACAGAATCATGTTAGTTCTTAATTAATATGGTCTATGGTATTTATAGTTTTTCTAATATTCAGTCAATCGCCTTGTATTGGTAGGAAATCTCTCTCTCTCTCTCACTTATATAATATTTTTCTTTTAGAAATTTATTTATTTTATTCTGAACTTAAAAAATAAAATAAGCATTTCCATCACATACTAGGATAGAAAAAATATGATTTTACATTAAACTGCAAGTCTATTGTGTACAATATGCTATTCATTTTAAATGTATAACAAAGTTATTATGTAACTCTTTTTTCCTCTTTTTTCTCCCTCCCCTTTCCCCTAGAGAAAGTTAATATTAGAGACAAATATGTGTGTATACAAACACACACATACATATGTAAAACTATTCCATGCATACTTCTATTTATCAGTTCTTTCTCTGAATGCAGATAGCATCATCCTTCATATGTCCTTTGTAGTTAATATGGGTATTTGTAATAGTCAAAGTGATTTAGTCACTCAAAGTTGTTCTTAAAACAACATTGCTGTTATTGTATATAATATAATCTTGGTTCTGCTAATTTTACTCTTCATTACTTCTTGAAAGTCTATCCATGTTATATTGTTTTTGTCATCTGTTTTATTATTATTTTAAATTTCTGGAGTTTGCATTAAATGAAGCTCTTCAATAACTTCCAGTTCTCCTCTTTTCAGATTTAAGTAACTATTTGATTTCAGTTCTTATGTCATTAGTCTGGTCTCAGGATTGAAGTTATTTCCAAACTGCCATGTGCTAGTCTACAACTCATTGAATGACTTGGAGTTGAGAGTACCATTAACAAAAAAACCTTGGTAACATCTAGCACATTATATTTTCATATCATGAAAAAATTCATACTATTTTTTTTACTTTTATTTTTGGAGGGGAAGGTAGGCAATTGGGATTAAGTGACTTGCCCAAGGTCACATGGCTAGTTTTTTTTTGTGTGAAGTGTCTGAGGCCAAATTTGAACTCAGGGCTTCCTGACTCCAGGGCCAGTGCTCTATTAACTGAAAAAAATTCATATTTTCAAGCTATTTCATATCATCTCATAGTTGTCCTCCTTTAGTAAGTCAGAGCCAGCTTGATTTACTAAAGGATTTCTGACAGGAGTATTGCTACTTGTGATTTTTTTCCAGTGTATTTTTCTTTCTTATTTTACTAAAGCATGAAGTAGTCCTACTTGCTGACACATAATAAGACTTCACTTTGTACAAGTTGACTTGCCATTTGTCCTTTGTGTCAGCCACCACTGTGGTCCTGAATAGAAGTATTGCTAATGTAATATCCACAGTGCCAACAGTCACTATAAATATACCTGCATAGTGCTTGATCACAAAATATAACAGACTCTCCATATAGAAGACAGAAGCAAAACATTTGTTCAGAAACCAGAAAATTGAATCCCCAAACCCCATTTCACCATAGTAGCAAAGAAGTTAATAAGCCACAACAGCACAGAGAGCCACAGCATTCTTTAGCCTACCCACAAACCAACACAAGCCTACCCATCATAGGAGGTGGTAAACATCAGCTTTCACTCATAAGCCTAACTGTCTCCCTCAGATGCCTCCTCTCTCCTCCCAACTATGTCTAGCTGCTCTGACATCCAGCTTCCTGTGGGCTCTGCTCCACCCTTCAGCAAACAGGCTCCATATAATTACATTCAGTCTATTAGGGGGCAGGGTAAATCTTCAAAACAGGGAAGGTCTTCAAATTCCTTTAGGTTTATTAAGGAGCAGGGAAGATCTTCAAATTCCAATTACCATTACAATAGGGTCAGACGGAGTACAACCCTATTCTATACAGTCTTATTCTTTGATTCTTAGGAACAATTGTATCACACAGACTGTATACTGAAGAAAATAGTGGTATCTCCAGTTTCTAGCTTGCCAGTATTTCAGGTTCCTGTCAGGCCATCACGGTTACCATAGCAACTGCAAGGTACAAACACTCTAACCTTCCTACTCTGCCATTGTAACCCTTTTAAACATGGAAAATGGGTGAAATTTAAAGGTCATGTTCGTGTATAGTGATAGTGTAATGCTGCTGCTGGTGGTAGTGATGTTGATGAGGATAATGTTGTTTTGTTGATGATGATGATGATGATATGATGATGACGACAATGACCAAGCAAACTGGATTGTTCACTGCTTTTCACACATGACCATGCCTTTGCACTGAATTCCTGAAATATCTGTGCCTTACCTTTACCTCTTAGAATTCCTTGTTTCCTTCGCAACTCTGCTCAAAAGACACCTTCCTCTTTTGAATATTTGATTTTTCCAATTACATGTAAAAACGATTTTAAACATTAAAAAAATTGAATTCTAAATTCTCTCTTCTCCTATCTCCTCTCTTCCCTCCCTAAGACAGTAAGCAATTTGACATAGGTTATACATGTGCAATCATGCAAAACACATTTCCCTATTAGTCATGTTGTAAAAGAAAACACAGACAAAAATCCCCCATAAAAATAAAATGAAAAAGAGTATGCTTTGATCTACTTCAGACTCAGTCAGTTCTTTCTCTGGAGTAGATACCATTTTCCATCCTGAGTCCTTTGAAATTGTCTTCAATGTATTGCTGAGAATAACTAAGTCATTCACAGTTGATCATTGCACTGTTGCTATTACTGTGTACAATGTTCTCCTAGTTCTGCTCACTTCACTTTGCGTCAGTTCATGTAAGTCTTTCCAGGTTTTTCTGAAATCCACTTGCTAATCATTTAAAAAGTTTTTTATTAAATTTATTTTTAGTTTTCAACATTCATTTCCACAAGATTTTGTTATAAATTTTCTTCTCATCTTTCCCTTGCTCCCCATCCCCAGATATCAAGCCCACTGAGTACCACTTTTGCCAGTCTGTTCTTTCCTATATCTTCCTGCATACCCCCTCTAACGTTCTAGTAGGGAAAGATGGATTTCTATACCCCAGTGCCTGCATATCTTATTTCCCAGTTGTATGCAAAAACCCTAATATTTTTAACATTTGTTTTTAAAACTTTGATTTCCAGATTCTTTCCCTTCTTCCCTCCTCACCCACTCCCACTGGGAAGATAAGCAAGTCAATATAGGCTGTGCATGTGTAGTTACTCAAAATATTTCCATAGTAGTTATATTGTGAAAGACTAACCATATTTCCCTCTATCCTATCCTGCCCCCCCCATTCCATTCTCTAACTTGACCCTGTTACTTTTCAAACATATATGCTTCTAACTATCTTCTCCCCGAAACTGCCTTCCTCTCCATCATCCCCTGTCTTATACCTCCCCCCCCACCCCTGCCACTTTCCTGTAGGGCAAGATACCCAAATGAGGGTATATGTTATTCCCTCCTTAAGCCACATTCAATGAGAGTAAATTTGACCCATTCCCTTTCACCTTCCTGCTCTTCCCCTCCATTGTAACAGTTTTCTCTTGCCTCTTTTGTATGAGATAATTTACCCTATTCTATCTCTCCTTTTCTCCTTCTCTCATTATATTCCTCTCCACTCTTAATTTTATTTTTTAGATATCATCCCTTCCTATTCAACTGATCCTGTGCCCTCTGTCTAGGCATACATGTACACACATATACACACACTCACATATGCGTCTATACACACATACACCCTCCTATACATATATACATAAATTTTCTGTTCAGCTCTGGTGTTTTCATCAAGAATACTTGAAAGTCCTCTATTTCATTGAATAACCATATTTTCCCCTGAAGCATTATACTCAGTTTTTCTGGTTAGGTGACTCTTGGTTTTAATCCTAGTTCCTTTGACTTCCAGAATATCATATTCCAAGCCCTTTGATCCCTTAGTATAGAAGTTGCTAGATCTTTTGTTATCCTGTGTTTCCACAATACTCAAATTGTTTCTCCCTGGCAGCTTGTAATATTTTCTCCTTGATCTGGGAGCTCTGGAATTTGGCTATGATATTCCTAGGAGTTTTCTTTTTGGGATCTTTTTCAAGAGGTGATTGGTGAATTCTTTCAATTTCTATTTTGCCCTCTGGTTCTAGAATATCAGGGCAATTTTCCTTGAGAATTTCTTGAAGGATGATTTCTAGGCTCTTTTTTATCATAGCTTTCAGGTAGTCCAATAATTATTAAATTATCTCTCCTGGATCTATTTTCTATGTCAGTGGTTTTTCCAATAAGATATTTCACATTGCCTTCTATTTTTTCATTTGTTTGGATCTGTTTTATAGCATCTTGATTTTTCATAAAGTCATTACCTTCCATTTGCTCTAATCTAATCTAATTTTTTAAAAAGCAATTGGGGTTAAGTAACTTGCTCAAGGTTACACGGCTAGTCATTATTTGTGTGTGGGTGCTCATTTTCTGAGGCCGGATTCGATCTCGGGTCATCCCAACTCCGAGCCCAGCGCTCTTACTCACTGCGCCACCTAGCCTCACCACTCTAATCTAATTTTGAAGGAATTATTCTCTTCAGTGAGTTTTTGGAATTCCTTTTCCATCTGGGCAATTCAACTTTTTAAGGCATTCTTCTCCTCATTGGCTTTTTGGGCCTCTTTTGCCATTTGAGTTATTCTATTTTTTAAGGTTTTATTTTCTTTAGTGTATTTTTGGGTCTCCTTTATCAGGCTGTTTACTCACTTTTCATGATTTTCTTGCATCGTTCTCATTTCTCTTCCCAATTTTTCCTCCACTTCTCTTTTTTTTATTTAAACAAACGCTTTATTAACTTCTGTTTTACATCATTCATTTCTGCCAGAATGTGAGTTACAATAATTCCCCGCCCCCCGTTTTTCCCCTACCCACCCTCCCAGAATAGCAGTCCCGCAAGACATAGCTTCCTCCAATCTGCTCTCTCCCCTATCCTCTCCCACACCCCCTTCTCCATTAGAGGAAGGTGAATCTTTGTGTCCCAATGCCTGCACATCTTATCTCCCAATTACAAGCAAAAGAGTATTAATAATAGTATTTATATATATTTGAAACATTTAATCTTAAGACCTTGGATTTCAGATCCATTTCCTTCCTCCCTTGTCACCCATTCCCTCTGGGAAGATAAGTAACTCAGTATATGTTGTACATGTCTAGCTATGCAAAACATTATCATAGTAGATATATTGTACAAGGCCGCTTATAATTCCCTCCCACTCATCCCACCCCCCACCTGGTCCATTCCCTACTTGATCCTGTCCCTCTTCCATAGTGGGTACCTCCAACCTCCCCTCCCCCCAAGGATGCCCTCCCATCCATCATACCTCTTCTCCACCCCTTTTCCCCCATTCTGCTGTAGGTTGAGATGTCCCACCTAGTATGTATGTCATTCTCTCCCTGAACCAAATTCAATGAGAATGTGGTTTCGCCTTTTTGCCTTCCTACTTTTCCCCTCCCCTGCAACTACTTCCCCCTGCTTCCTCTACATGGGATAGTTTATCCCACCCTGTCTCTCCCCATCTCTTCCTGCCACTTTCCTCTCTCACCTCACAACTTCACCCCTTGAGTATCCTCCCTTCCCAACAAATTCAACCTATGCCCTCTATCCATATATAACTGTAACCATATACACACACATTCACATATGTATTCACATGACCATACACCCTTCTTCCATTATTTTCATAGTGAGAAAGATTTCATCAGTCACAGTTACTGTTTTTCCATGTAGGAATATAAATAGTTCAACTTTGATAAGTTCCTTTTAATTTCTTTTCCCTGATTACCTTCTCAGGCATCTCTTGCTTCTTGTGTCTGGATGTCAACTTTTCTATTCAATTCTGTTTTTTTCCTCAAGGATGCTTGAAAGTTCTCTATTCCACTGAATGACCATATGTTCCCCTGAAACAAAATACTCAGTTTTGCTGGGTAGGTGACCCTTGGGTTCATTCCCAACTCTTTTGCCCCCTGGAATATCATATTCCATGCCCTTTGATCCCTCAGTGTAGAAGCTGCCAGGTCCTGGGCTATTCTGATTGCGTTTCCACAATATTGAAATTGTTTCTTCCTGGCTGCTTGTGGTATTTTCTCCCTGATCTGGGGATTCTGGAACCTGGCTATAATATTCCTGGGAGTTTTCTTTTTGGGATCTTTTTCAGGAGGTTATCTGTGGATTCTTTCAACCTCTATTTTGCCCTCTGGATCTAAAACATCAGGGCGATTTTCCTTGAGAATTTCTTGAAGAGTGATTTCTAGGTTCTTTCTTTGATCATGGCTTTCAGGTAGTCCAATAATTTTTAAATTGTCTCTCCTGGATCTATTTTCCAGGTCAGTGGTTTTTCCCATGAGATATTTCACATTGTCTTCTAATCTTTCATTTGTTTGGATATGCTTAACAGCATCTTGATTTCTCATAAAGTCATTAGCTTCCATTTGCTCCAGTCTAACTCTGAAGGAATGAATCTCCTCAGTGAGCTTTTGAGATTCTTTTTTCCATCTGGCAAATTCGACTTTTTAAGGCATTCTTCTCCTCATTGCCTTTCTGGACCTCTTTTGCCATTTGAGTTAGTCTATTTTTAAGGTGTTGTTTTCCTCAGTCAGGCTGTTGACCCTCATTTCATACTTTTCCTGCATCCTTCTCATTTCTATTTCCAATTTTTCCTCCACTTCTCTTATTTTATTTTTAAATTCCTTCTTAAGGTCCTCTATGGCCTGCAACCTGCTCATGTTTTCCCCTGGGGCTTTTGGAGCAGGACTTCTGACCTCACAGTCCTCTTCCAGCTCCATGCTTCGACCCTCCTTGCTCCCAAAGTAGGAGTCTAGGGTTGCATTTTTCTGTTTAATTTGTTTCCTTTGCCTTGGCATGTTGCCACTTAATTACTTGACTTTTGGGCTTGTTGCCACAGTAGGACTCTGCCACCAGCCTGGGGGAACATCTGTCCCAAATGCTGGGGTTTTCTCTGCTGCTGGAGCTATTAGTTGGGTGCCTTCTCTAAAGCCTCCACACACTCTAGCAAGCTGGTCACATACCCCAAGACCTCTACCCCATACCACAATCCAGATCCAAGAGGGTTAAAGCAAGAGCGATTACACCCCCCCCACCTGCCCCAGAGTGATCTCTGGATCTCCCTACAGTTCATAGGCCAGGAGCTGAAGCTGCAACATGGAGGGCTGTGCTGAGGCTAATCAGCGGCTTCTCGCCCCCAGGGAAAGAGGCCAATGCGCCCTCCCAATCAGTCCCAAAGTCCACAGGGCACTGACCTCTCACCTCGTCCTAGGCATCTATGTGTTGATAATTCTGAAAACACCACAGCTGCTGGTGTTCTGGAGTCCCTCCAGCCGGGTGCTGGTCAGGCCTCCCTGGAACTAAAACCTCTGACTCATGTGGGCCTAGGATGGGCTCCCAGAGCGCTGTGCTGGCCGCTCCCTGCAGGACTGCCAGGCTGTCCTCAGGGGGAGGTTAGCTTCTCTGTGTCATTTTGTGGGTTCTATAGCTCCAGAGTTTGTTCAGAGTCACCTTTTACATAAATTTGGAAGTGGTGGGAGCCAGAGCTAATTGGAAATGCTGTTACTACTCTGCCATCTTGACACTGCCCCCTATTTTCATATGCTTGACCTTTTCTTCTTCTAGATAAATTTTGTTGTTATTTTTTCTAGCTTTATAAAATAATTTTTTGTTAATTTAATTGTTATGGAACTAAATAAGTAAATTGATTTAAATAGAATGTTCATTTATTATATTGGTTTAGCCTACCCATGAACACTTGATATTTTCCCAGTTTTTTTGATCTTTGGAATCTGAATGCATATTAAAGCATGCTATTTTCTCTTTTTTTCTTTCTTGTTGTTTTTCCCTTTTCTTCAGATTCTTCTTTCACAACATGACTAATGTGGAAATATGTTCAATATGATTGTACGTGTGTAGCCTGTATTAGATTGCATGCTGTTTCGGGGAGAGGGGAGGGGAAGGAAGGAGAAAAAATTTTGGAACTCAAAATCTTATAAAAGTGAATGTTGAAAACAAAAAAAATGTGTAAAACTTGTTTTAACATGTAATTGGGGAAAAAATAAAATGTATAAAAACCAACCAACCAACCCCCCCAAAAAACAAACAAACCATATTCTATCCAACATCTTTCTTGATCTCCCTAGCTTTTAGTGCTGTGCCTGACAAATTTTCCTTAATTTTATGTATATTATGTCCATACATGTTTTCTCCCTTAGTAAGATGTAAACTCATTAAGGTCAAAGACTTTTATTTTTGTTCCTGCATTGAGTGCAATTCCTAGAAAATACTAATGAGATGCTTAATAAATGCTTATTGATTGATTGAGGATTAGGATGATATCATCCTCTGAATTATCCAAGAATGCCATCCTGGGGAATTGCCATGGGAGAAGAAGAAAGTAGCGCTGTTGGAGTTGGAAGAACTGGGTTTGAAGTCTATTTTGGCTACTAGCTGTGTGAACCTTAGTGAGAAGGTTCAGTGTATAGAGGGCTTGGCCTAGAATTAGAAGGACCTGAGTCCAAATATGATGTTTAATAGCTGTGTGACCCTGGGCAAAATCACAACCTTTGTTTGAGCTGTTTCTTCCTACATAAAATGGGGATGATAATAATACTCACCTCCCAGGTTTGTTTTGAGAACCAAGTGAGACAGTAATTGTAAGGCCCTTAGCACAGTACCTGGAATAAAGTAAGCACTATATAAATGTTAATAATAGTTATTTTGAAGTCACAGTCTCATTTTCCTCATCTGGAAAATGGGGAAAATATTTAAAGTATCCTGTCTTGGGGCAGCTAAGTGGCACGTAAATAGAGCACTGGCCCAGAGTCAAGAGGACTTGAGTTCAAATATGGCGTCAGATACTTGACACTTAACTTGCTGTGTGATCTAAGGCAAGTCACCTAGCCCCAATTGCCTTGCCTTACCCCTCCAAAAAAAGGTGTCCTATCTCATTATGGGAAAAGTGCTTTGTAAAAAGCAAAGAACAACAAATAGGAGTTATCATTATTTGGAATTAAAAAAGGTAAAGAAGGGTCCCTTTCTCAAATGTTTGCCTAGGAATTTGTTTAAACATATTCTATTGGGTAAGTTTAAATTTGATCACCATTTATTTTTTTTAAACTCCAAAGCAAGTGTCCATTGACTTTTTACATTAAAGAATTACTAAGAAACCCTTTAGACCCTGCATGAAGAATAGAGATGTCAATAGGGATTAAGCCACTTTTCCTGTACTGTGAAGAGATAGAAAAAAAAATTCTTTTTTTGCCTTTTGGAGGGCAATTGGGGTTAAGTGACTTGCCCAAGGTCACAAGGCTAGGTTTTTGTTTGTGTGCCTTAAGTGTCTGAGGTCGGATCTGAACTCAGGTCCTTCTGATTCCAGAGCGGACGCTCTAACCACTGTGCCACCTAGCCACCCCGAAAAAAATTTTTTTCTTTAAATCAACTCAACCTTTTTAGAAATGTCACTTAAAAAATTCAGGCCACAACTATTGTTTTAAATTAGAGTTGTCTGAAGATGTGCAATCATGTTGTAGGTGTACAAGCAGATCCCTTCATCAGGAGGTCATACTATGTGCCCTCTAAGACCCTGTCCAGTTCTAGTAGTCCATGATTTTATGAAAAGAAGTTACTAGATTATATACTCATTGGGGCAGGGAAGCTATGTTTTATTTAACCTTATTTCCCCTCCCAGACTCCATTCCTATGATCTTGTCCAATGTTTTGCAGATAAAAACTTCTTAACAAATGTTTGTTGGGAAGACAGAAAATTCAAATATGAACATAAATAATGTTGGACTGATGAAAGTTTGGTTTCAGGTTTTCACTAGCCAATGAGGAAATTTTGTAGCTGTTAAAATATAATTTTTCAAAATAATGAAAGAACATTTTCAAAAGAGAATTATGAGGAGCTTTCAATGCCCACACACATACGTGTAGTCTTTGCTTGCATGTATACATATATACACCCAAACAAAAATATAAAGGTTTTTAAAAAATTAATGCAAAGGCATATCTCCTTTAAGTAGGACATAGTCTTTCACACAAATATGATCTACTAAAGAGATCATATTTTCCTGATACATAGCTCCTGGCAGGCTCGATTTCAGCAGGTGTGGTTTCAGTGTATTTTTAGCTTTGTAGGCACCCTTAATTGGCCTTATTCTTACTTTGAGGTGAATAGGGTGGGGAGGGAGTGTAAAGGCCACACTATAATTCATTTCTATAATGGTTTCAAAAAAGGAACTTCTAAGAGGGTAGGATTAACAGATCCCTAGGAGCGACTTTGGTCAAACACCTTAAAGGCTGTGCATGCATGACCTAATTAATCCCACCACATTAATTTGAGGGAAGCAAGGTATTTTTTTTAAAGATGGAGAAACTGAGACTTGGAGGAGTGAGATTACTTTCTCAAGGTCATGCAGAGTTTATGGCAGAGACAGAAATAGAAACCAGTTTTCCTAACTCCTTAGCTGCCTTTGTAGATTAGGCTGGCTTTTTTATACTCCATCATGGTCAACTAGCTTTCAATTTGTGCCCAGTAACTGCTGCAATTTTTCCGGAATAAAGTGATTTTTTCCCAAGATCTAGTTCCATTGATAATTCCACTTTCAATCTTTTACTTCCAGAGACCAGGCCTTGGGGCCTAAGTTGCTCTCTACTCCCTGGGATTCCGAAGCCTTGTCTTCATCTTTGCATGACTATTTTCCACACTGCTGTCCTTAAAAATGCTCCCTCACTTCTGCTTTCCACCTGTTCTGAGAATTCTGTAATCAAATCAGCACTACTGATGCTTCTGAATAGGGAATGAAAGTTGACTTCACTGTGGTCTCACTGACCATTTTTATGTCTTCCCAAGACACCACTACCTTCTCCTGCTATCACTCTCCTATCTTTGTGGTCCCCTCCATCACAGGATGTAAGCTTCTTAAGAGCAAGGATTGTCTTTGCTTTTGTAACACGGCCCTGGTCCTGTTCTCTCAGGGTCAGGTCTGATAATTCTCCCTCTTTCTACCCTTTTGGGACTGGGGAAGTTGCTTTACTCTATCATTGGCTCAGACCCTTTCTGGCTATATTCCCTCCATTTTTGGGGGTATTTCTTACATGGTGTTAGATGATATTTCGGCTTGGATTGTCAGTGGGACCTGATTTTCTAGCTTCTGTTTTTCTCAACATCCACTTTCCCCTTAATTTCTTTCTTTCTTTCTTTTTTCGCTTTTTTGGAGGGAAATTGGGGTTAAGTAACTTGCCCAAGGTCACACGGCTAGGTTTTTGTTTGTGGGTTCGTTAAGTGTTTGAGGCTGGATCTGAACTCAGGTCCTTCTGACTCCAGGGCAGACACTCTACTCACTGCGCCACCTAGCCGCCCCTTCCCCTTAATTTCTTGAAATTTACTTTCTTTCCTAAACACTTTTATTGAAATTTCTCTGTTGGAGATCACCAGCTGATGCCCTAAATGCTAAATCCAGCAGTATTTATTATATCCTCAGTTTGTAAGACCATTCTGTTGCATCTGACCCTGTTGACCATTCCTTTCTGACACCTATATCTCCCTCGAAATTTATGACATTATACTCTCCAGGTTCCTCTTCTATATTTTATACCACTTCTATTTCTTGTGCTGCTTTCTCTTCCAGTTTTGGATATGTTCGAAAGTGCAGTCCTCAATCAATTACTCTTTTCACTAAGATATTCTCTCTTGAAAAACTCAGTCAGTCATTCTAATGACTTTGAATGTTATTTGCTTGCTGGTAACTCCCAAACTTAGATTTGTAGTCCTTTAACCTTGAATCTATTTTGCATCTCTAACTAAATGAATACTGACATTTTTACTTTCACATGTTATTGTCATCTCAATTTTTATTCTTAACTGAAATTATTTTGCCCCATGCCAGAACCCTTTTCCAACTTCTGCATTTCTGCTGATGGCATTCCCATTCTTCTAGTCACCCAAGACTGAAACATCATAGTCATAATTAACTCTCTATTCTCTTTCTCTCCTGTCAATTCATCCTTTGTTAGGATTCCCACCATAGTTCTTTCTTCTCAATTACTACTCTAACCTAGATCACCATTAACTCTTAACTGGATTTGTTCAATTGTATCCTGTCTAGATTGTCTGATCTCATGGTTTCTCACTTCCAAACTATCTATCCTACATGCTGATATTACTACTAGTATCAAATACAAATTCTTCTGTTTGGCTTTTAAAGCCCTTCATTACTTGGCCCCTTCCTACTTTTCCAATCTTCTTAAACCTCACTACCACACACCTACTCTTTAACTCATTGAGCCTGGCCTCCTTGTTGTTTCTCACATAAGACACTGCATCTTCCAGTTCTTTATTTTCGTTGAACATCTCCCATGCCTAGAATTCTCTCCCTCTTTACCTATTCCTCCTGGCTCCCCTGGCTGAAGCTTCAAGTCTCAAGTAAAATTCCACCTTCTACAAGAAGGCTTTCTTGATCCCCATTAATGCTAGTGTCTCCCCCCAGATATTATATCCAATTTATCTTGTTTATATCTTGCTTGTACAAAGTTGTTTGCATATTATTTACCCGTAGACTCTGATCTCCTTGAAAGCTGGGACTATTTTTTTTCTTTTCTTTGTATGTGGGGTGATTGGCACAATGTCTGTCATCATAGCTTTGTTGATTTGATGACATCAACTAACTTTTCTCAAATTGGGGCTTTTTAATCTTATCATTTCTCTCCCTTTTCCCCCCAACCTGAATGGTTCTGTTTCCCACCAAATTGAGTTTAAATTCTTGCCCCTGATTATTTTTATTCATTTTGAACTTAAATACAAAAAAAGTTCATGTTTATAGTACAATACAAAAAGAGGATTTGATATGAAACAATGGATCTCCACTTCACAGTTTATTTTTTTAAATTTAATAAATACTACAGGGTTATTTTCAAAACTACCCTGCTTTTCTGCACTTCCTGCAAAGTTTTCTTTTGGTTTTTGTTGTGTAGTTTTTTTTTCTCCTTCCTTCCCTACCCTACACTAGAGATGGCCACCATTTCTCTCTGTCACTGTCTCTTTCTGTCTCTTTCTTTGTCTCTCTGTGTTTCTCTCTGTCTCTGTCTCTCTCACACACACACAAAACCTGCATATATCATATATACTTCTAATTATCAGTTCTTTCTCTGGAGGTGGATACAGAATCTTCCTTTATAAGGCCTTTGTAGTTGATTCGAATATTTATAATACTCAAAATAACTTAGTCATTTCACACTTGTTCTTTGAACAATATTGCTATTACTTCATGCAATGTTTTTTTGGCTTCTCCCTGACTTTAAAGAGGAGCCAAGGTCTAGTTTCAATCTTACTTCTCTCATGAAACTATTTCTGATTATTCTAGTCCTCTAACTCTTCTCTGAACTTCTTTAGTGCTTGTATTGGGTACCATACCGAATAGCATTTAATCATACATTGCTTTGTGCTCTTCATTTCCTGGCTTTGTTTAGTCTCTCTAAGGAAACTCTACAATCCTTTAAGGGAGGAACGTTTTTTGGGCATTTGAATCTGTCACACGGTGCTTAGCAGAGTCCTGAGCACATAGCAGGTGTTTAACAAACACATTAGTCTGGCTGAATACCTGGAGGGAATGAGTACAGTCAGGTTTTATAAAAAGTAAAATGATTTTCTACCATGTTCTTAATTCTCATCCCACTCTTCCCAAATCTCAGTCACATTGAATATGAACTCAAGAGGTTCTGGAGTTCTAGACCTCTGTTAATTTTTAAAAATTAAATTTGATTTTTTCCCAATTAATCAAAATCTATCTTCTCTCCTCCTCCCATTGAAAAAGAAAGAAAGCTCTTGTAACAAATATATAGCCAAGCAAAGCAAACTCCTGCATTAACCATGTCTAGTAAATATATGCATCTCAATCTGGACTTGACCTACTTCCTCTGTGTCAGGAGGTAAGTAGCATGTTTCATCACAAGCCCTCTGGAATTGTGGCTACAGACTTCTGTTCTTCAGCACATAGACAGATTGGTCAATATCTCTATTTTGTTGTTGTTATTCAGTAATGTCCTACTCTCTGTGACCCCATTTGGGGTTTTCTTCACTGGAGGGGTTTGTCATTTCCTTCTCCAGTTCATTTCACAGAAGAAAAAACTGAGGCAAATAGGATTAAATGACTCGCCCAGGGTAACACAGCTAGAGGGTGTATGGGACCCAGATTTGAACTCAGGAAGATGAATCTTCCTGACTTCAGGCCCAGCACTCTCTCCGATATGCTGCTTAGCTGCTCAGGATAGCTGTATACTGCCTGTTAACTTCTGGAAGCAATGATTGCTGAGCCAGGGCCAGTGATTTCTGAAAGATTATGAAGAATAGGAGAATTACTGCAGGACTGGAGATGGGTAAAATTAATGATTTTTGAAAAAGGGAAAAGATTGGAAGCTGCAGACTCTCAGATAATGAGTTTGACTTTGATTCCTGATGAGATTATAGAATGCTTTACTAGAAAGAAGATGAGTGAACAGGTAAGTAGTGCAGATATTTTTATCCCTATTTTATAGATGAAGAAACTGAAATTCAGAAATTCTAAGGGACTTGCCTATAGTCCCACAACCTAGTAAGGTGTCATAACTCTAAGCCACACTCTTGAGATCCATTATGCCAGGCTTCCTTTGTGTTCTCAGTGCCTGGCACAGTACCTTATATGTAGTAGGTGCTTGATAAATTTCTATTGAATAGAATTCTTAGGCTTTTTTGTTACCTTTTGTTTTTATATCCCAGACATTTTGTGATATCTTTCTTCCCCTCTACCCTATTCCTTCCTTGTAACAAATAAAGAATTAAGCATAGTCCTAGCTAGCACCTGTGAGTATTGGGGAAGGTTAGCCAGAGAGAAGACATAATAAGGGACATAATAATTGTCTTCAACTATTTGAAAGATTATTACCTTGATGAGTCATTAAACATGTTCAACTTGATCCCAGAGGGCAGAACTAGGACCAGTGGGTGGAAGTTGTAAATTTAGGCTTGTTATAAGGAAAGACTTCTTAACTGTATCCATTTAAAATTCTTATTGACTTGACTTAAACCCTAAGGGGAATGGGTTACCCCAGAAGATGTTAGACTGTCCCCTACTGAGGTTGGGCAACCACTTGTTGGGTCTGTTGCAGATGGGCTAATTTTTCCTATATGAGTTGGACCACATAGCCAAAGAGGTCTTTTCCACCTCCAATCATGTGGTTCTTGAGCAAGCAGTCTTCTTCATGCCACATCAATGATTGTTAGGAGGAAGCCATATTTTACATAGTTTGATCTGCTCTGACAGAAACCACATTTTTAGCTCCCTCAGATTACAAGCCCCTAAGAGGACATGATCATAGATTAGTGCCAAGAGATGATAAAGCTACAGTGCTTAATCAGGCTAACAGCCTGGCAACAAGGGTGAGTAAACCCAGATACCTAAGGCACAGGGGATCAAATGACTATGGACATTTCCAATTCTGTCACTGACCAGAAGTGCCATTGCCTGAAAAACTCTTCACTACTGTGTTCTGCCTTGATTTTCTTGTCAGTCAATTGAGAATGGTAATTGCTTCTAATCTAAGTCTGAGGTATTCTGAGGCTAAACTAGGTTCTGTTAAATATTAAAGATGAATTAGATGAAAGTGTTGAGCAGCATGAATCTCAGCAAAGAATGGAAACCGGAAAACTCCTCCTCACTGAATATTAATACCTGCTGAGAACTACATCTGGGTGATGAAAATTATAAATGATAAGGAAATGGAAGTTTGCTCTGTTAGGTAAGGATAATTATAGTATTATGAATATGAAGCTTCAGTTTTCCCCCCCTCTTTTCCCTTTTTGGGCTCTTAATCCAGTTACAATACCATGCTATTTGTCAACTTAAAGGATTATGCGCTTTATTAGTTATGTAAAGTCAATGAATAGCATTTTATGCCTCTTTTTTTTTTCCATCCTGGAGTCATCAAACAGCATCTGACAAATGGTTATTTGTAAGAAAATGTTTGAGACACATATAATCATAGGTTGCCCCCTGGTGGCCTCTAGTGACTTCACAGTACGTCCTGAAGACCTCAAGGTTCATTTGAAGCAGAACTGCATATAATCAAGCTTCCTTTCCCAAATACAGAAACACTTTCTTCTCCCCTTCACCCCTCCGCTTCCCCAGATTAACATATGGGTAAAGTAATATAAGAAACTGTCAAATCGACATTTAAATTCTGATCCTTCCAATGCAAACCAAGAATGAAAGGAAAATGAACCGAAGTATTAGGCTATGTAGTAAAAACAGAAAAGAAACAGAGGGAACATCTGCACAGATATTTATTTCAAGAAGAAAGGAACAGAGAATGTTGAGGGATCTTAGTTTCTTGTGCCAATCCTAGATGCCATAGAGCTTGTTGCTATAGAAATATTTACCTAAAGAGGCTTAAGTGATATGGAAGGCATATGCAGAGGATTTGGGGCTATATTCTGGTCCTTTTCATCCTGTCGTCATAGTATTGTTGTCTTAAGGAATCTCACAGGTCATTTAGTCCAACCCCCATTTTATGGATGAAGAAACTGAGGCCCGGAGATATTTAATGACTTTCACAAGGTCATACTGCCAGTAAGTGGCAGAGCTAGGATCTGCATCCTGGTCCTCTTATTCCAAACCCCTTCCACTATACCTTGATACCTCTTTCTAACCCAATCAAATAGAAAATTACACAGAATTAACTAATAGGTGAGTGTTACCTAAAGTTTCTGAAATTAGACTTGTAAAACAAATGAGTTGAAAATAACTGTAAGATAGGGAAATATCTTAGAAACAAACATAAGTTCCTTCCTGCTTAAAATATGACTCATTGTTATTCTTTGGACTTTTCAGAAGATTAAAGCCATTAACTTTGAATTTACATGGAAATAAAAATCCATTCTAGCATTTTCCTCTTTGCATTTTCTCCTTTGGAAACCCAACAGAAATGTATAGTGATTCAACACAAATACATTACATGGAGACGAATTGGCTTCCTTGGCTTCTTTTAAGTCCTTACTAAAATCCCATGTTTTATAGGAAGTCTTTTTTGGTCTTCCTTAATTCTGGTGAATTTCCTGCTTATTATTTCCCATTTACCTTGTTTGTATGTGGTTGTTTCTATGTTGTCTCCCTCATTAGATTCGGAGCTTCTGGAGAACAGGATTGTCTTGTGCATTTCTTTGTGTCCCCAGTCCTTAGCACAGTGCCTGGCACGTAGTAGGTGGTTCCTGTTTTTTAACTAAGTTATTATTGGATCACTTTTTGGTTTCTGTTAAATAGTTACAGAATCTCAGAGTTGGAAGGGATGTCAGAGGTTATCTAGTTCAAGATCTGAACAGGAATTTATTCTAGATTGATTCAATATTTTATGGACATGTACTTGAAGACTTGTGGGCAGAAGTGTAATGAGCTCAAATGGACTAATGAATGTAAAGCACTTTGCAAACTTTATAGCACTATGTGAATGCCAGTTATTATTATTAATTATTTTTAGCCTCCAGTCACTGGGTCTCCAGTCTGGTGATGACTTCATTCCCTGAGCCTTCTATTGTCCTCCTCCTGAACATAAGTGGTATTGTTAGGGCGATACAAGGGTGTGTGCTGGTAGAAGTTTAGCAACCTGATTCCCTAGGGACAAAAAAAATATGCACACACATTTTAAAGTTTAGTCTGTATTATTTGCACTTTCTTAAATCTAGGTAATGAACAAAACAATAAATTAAGCCCTGGTTTGTAGCTAATTTTTGAGATGTAAATGCTCACATTGAAAATATAGTTGAATGGAAAATAATAAATAATAATAAAAAAAGTTTAACAATCATCCTCATAGGTTGGTTAGAGTTGGCTCTAGCATCCTCCTGCCTGTAATTAGGGGAAACCCATTAGGGTTCCAGAGGAACCCATTCTATTCTATAACTTCTACTCATTGCTCCTAGTTCTGCCCTCTGAGGATAGCTAGGTATAGTACTTGGTTTAGTACTACTTGGTATAGTAGATGCAATACCAAATCAGGAAGATTCAAATTCAAATCTCAGATATTTATATGACCAAGATTAAGTTGCTTAATCAGCTTCAGTCTCAGTTTCCTGATCTGTGAAGTGGGTATGACAATAATACTAGGTGTGAGGAAGCATTGTGTAAACTTTGAAAGAACTATACAAATATCAGCTGTTACTTGAAAATAACTAATCTTATATAGGTCTTACAGATACCCCTGTTTGTGAATTATGTGCTTACTGCCTCAAGCCTGAGAAAACTGCAGACCCTTTTAAGTGAGATCCATAATCGCTCAAGAAAGTTCAGCCTAAGCATAGAAACAAACAAAAAAAATAAGTGGATGAAGAATGGCTACTGTACAAACTACAATATATAATTGAATGGAAAATCTATTGAATTATTCCATCAGTAGATATATCTTGAACAGGAAGCATTTATATAGTGCCTACTATATTCCAGGCACTGGAAATAAGCATTTTACAAATATTACTTCATTTAATCCTCCTGTGAGATAAGTACTGTTATTACCAGCATCTTGTACAAGAGTCACAAAGGATGAGAATGTATGGGATAAGTTGCACTCTGCACCAATGTGCCATAAAATCATGAACTTTCAAAAATTTATCCCTTTATTTGATAAGTACTTACTATGCCCTCTTGTAGAAAGAAAGACAAAAACAAAATGGTCCTTACCCTCAAGGAGCTTATAGGTAAAATATAAACACAGATAACTCAATGTAAAATTAATGCAAATAATTTTGGGAGTGGGGTGGATAATGGGGTGGATTAGGAAAAGTATCTTTAAGGAAGGGTAGCTGAACTAAGCTTTTTGAAGGTAGACAGAGATTCCAAAGGGGGAGAGAGGGGGAAGAGGAGCAGTTTTCCAAGCATGGGGGACAATTTGACCAGAGATAGAATATTTTATAAGAGGAAGAACAAGTAGTCCAAGTTGTTTGGAATATATAGTTGTGTGAGGGTTACTTGCATAATAAAATACATAAAATTATATAAATATCAGCTATTACCTCCTGCCATCTCATCAGCTTCCCCACAAGTCCCCTAACAAGTATAATTAATCTCATTATGCAGATGAGGGACCTGACGGTCAGAATAGGGAAGTAAGTGACACAAAGTCACCTAGCTGACATGATGACTCCAGGTCTAGAGCTCAGGCCTCTAACTCCAAGACTAGGGGTTGTTTCCACTCTGCCATTAGAGGATAATGTGATATAGAATCCATACAATTCAAAGGTTCATTAACTTTTAGGAACTCACTTCAGTCCTAGTCAGACCTAACACAGCTGATATAGGATGTTCACCTCTGGGTGTCACATTTTGGGGAATACTTGGACATGCAGAAGGGCACAGAGAAGAGGGCAGCAGCATGGTGAGGGGCTTCAAGACTATGTCATACAGAATGATGTCGAATAATGAGGGATGGTTAACATAAAGAAAAGGAGAGTGGCTATGGATATCCAAGGAGATAGATGGCCCTTTTTGGGCATGATGAGATAATGACCATGGAGGGTAGCCATAAAGCAGACCTATCTGGCACTTATTTGATCTTTGATTCTAAATATAGAGCAAAAATACAAAGTTAGAATGGCTTCAAAACCACAAACAAGAGGTTCATAGGAGAGCACAAAGCTGCTCTCAATGGAGTTCATGAAAGAACTGTTAGGTTTGATTATTGCAAAGCTGTTGGCACCTTTCTGATTAGCTTAATCCAACCCCCTCAACCACATATCTGGGGCATAATGGGAATGGAAACCTGGAACAAGGTTCCTATAAAGTCAGTGAGTTAGAGATTCTCAAAGTTCTGAGAGATCTCTGACATCATTTAATTCCATTTGGGTCTGGGCAGGAATCCTCTCTCTAACATGGTCAGAAATGGAGGATGTGGATAGGGAGGTAAAGAGACATGAGATCATGCTACATGTAAATCAACTTAAAAGATTTAGGGGTGTCTAAGCTAGAGAAATGCAGCTAGGTGGTATATACACATACGTATACATATACATATACATATACATCCACATCCACATCCACATCCACATCCACATCCATATACACATCCATACACATATACACACATACACATATGCTCATATATGTGCATACATGTATGCATACATATACATACACACATATTGCTGGAATTGGAGTCAAGAAACCCTCAGTTTAAATCCTGCTGCAAACATATCAAAGTAAAACAGGAATAATAATACCAGCTACCTCTCAGGGTTGTTGTGAGGATCAAATGAGGCAATATTTGTGAAATGCTATAATGTAAGTTATTATTATCTAGGGCCAGGGAGCGTCAAAGCTGTCAAAGTATTTGAGAAGCTGTCATGAGGAAAAGGGACTAGATTTGGCAGTACATTACCATAACTGGTAGTCTTTGAGTGGAAGTTGGATGACTCCTTGTGGGGAATGTTGTAGAGGGACTGTCTGTTAAGCTATAGCTTGGACTTGATGCACTAGGAAGCTCCTCCCATCTCATAGATTTTGTGCGAGGACCAATCTGCAACTTAGAGGAGACAGTGTAATTCAGTGATAAGAATGCTGATTTAAAGGACTTGGGTTCACATCCTAACTCTGCCACATGCTACCTGTGTGATCTAGGCCAAGTCACTTAACTTCTTTGGGCCTCAGTTTCCTCATCTGTAAAATGAGGGGGTTAAGATTTGATGTCTTTTTAGTTTTAATTTTTTGATATATGTAGAGTCCAGTGCATATAACGTCTACTGTAAATAGACCAAATACATTTGATTTCTATTCCAGGATTTGGTTAAGGTGTTGTACACTTGGAAATCTTCCATTTTATATTCCTGGACAATTAAAGGAATGAACTGTCTTCTTTGTGGTTAGGTATTAATGTACTTTGTATTATAAACTACATTAAATGTTTCTGATCCCCTGAAAAATAGGCTTGTATAGGACATGAAACTTAATTCCAAGTCATGTAAGCAATTGGAGTCTCTAGGAAATTCTGACAATCAGTACATGTGATGGAAATACGGGACTGATATGTGGTTTGATATTTAGTTTGTTAAACATTTTTTAACGGGGAGGTTTGAAAAAAAGATTACCTGACAGTCAGCTCCTTGATTGTAGTCATATATTCTTCACAATCCAGTTCCTAGATGGATTAATAAGATGTCATCACTGCTTCGATCCTGCAGCAAGGGTCAGTTGAAGTGGTGGTGGATATGTGATTGGTGTGAAAGTGCTAGAGTTAACTGTCACAATAACAGTCTTCAGAGTAAATTTTGCAATGCCAAATTTATGTTAATAACAACTTTCACTTATGTAGCTCTTCAAGGCTTACAATGTACTTTCCATATAATAAATGTAAAATAAATGTCACAATTTTTATCTTCATTTTATGGATGAGCAAAGTGAGGCTCAGAAAACATAAGGGACTTAAGCAGAATCACACATCTATCGAGTGTATGAGCCAAGATGTGAACCAAGGTTTCCTGACTCTGAGTGTTCTTTCTAAAACATTATGCTTCCAGTGTCCATCTTTTGCTATACAAGTCTTTCAAAATTATGTTTTAACATGTTATATGTGCCTTTTATTTTTATATGTCAGTCTTTTCCTGATCCCCTTCCAAATTTCCCGTAATTGAATCCTTCCTTTTAACAAAGAAAAACAGTCAAACAAACTCAGTTGGCACAGTGACTGCTTCTGACAGTGTATACCACATTCTGCAGCTGTGTTCAGTGCTCTGGCTAATTCTCTAAGACTGTGAGTTGAAGAGAAAGGCCAACCTAGCTTGGTAGGGGGAATTTCTTTTTAGGTGTTCGCTATACCAATGTAATCACTGATTCAGTTCCCTGTTCTAGTTAGATTGATTTTGTTATTACAACATCCTTTTAATTTAATACAGTTGGAAAATTATGATAATTTATTTCTATTGTTTGGCTAATAATTCTGCCCTCATAGCAGGGAAAGGTATCTTTCTATTGCCCTGTTGCCCCTCTACTTTTAAAAAAATGTGACCTTTTATATTTAGATCTTATCTCCTTTTGGAGTTGTGGTGGGGAATGTGGTAGGTAGGAAATTCTGGTCTAAATCTCTTCTCTGACAAATTGCTCTCCAGCTTTTCTAACATTTCTTGTTGAAGAGGCCCTTCTTCCCCCAATAGTTTATGTGTGTGTCTTTATTGAATGCCAAATTGTCACGATGGCTTGCTTCAGTGTTTACTTATCTAGCCTGTTCTACTGATTTTTTCGTTCACATTTGTACCAAATAGTATAATTTCTCTTATACAATATCATTTGAAATTAGGTAATACTAGGTCTCCTTCTTTCCTCATTTTGCATTTTTGTGGGTAATCATCCATTTTCTTTAAGTTCTCAGTTTTACAAGCATATAATTGCACAATAGTTTAAAATAATTCTTTCCCCTCTATTGTGAATTAACTTTATTTTTGTTTTGTGGACTTTATTCTCTTTTCCTGAGCAAATTAGCTAATGATTTATTGATTTTATAGCAGTTTTAAATTTTGTTTTTCACTTCAATACTTTGATGTTCACAGTTTTATCTATTGTTCTGTTTCTCAAGATTTCTTCTTTTGAGCTGATTTTGGATTTATCAACTTATTTTATATTTAAAATTGGATTCCCACTTTATAAACTGTTTATTTCTCTGTGTTTTCAGAGATGAATTTTCCTCTGAGGGCTGCTTTAGTTGTATCTCCAAAACTTTAGCTGCTGATTCATTATTTTCATATTCATTCATTCATTCTCTTTTCTATAGTTATTGGTTATTATATAGTTGTTATTTTATGATTTGTTATAATATAGTTTTTTATAATATAATTTTTATAATATAGTTTTATAATTTTATAATATATAATTTTATAATATAGTTATTTTATGATTTGTTTTTTGACACATTTATTGTTCTGAATATCATTATACTTTATGTCTGTATATTTTGCTAACTGCCTCTTTAAGTTACTATTTTATTGTGTTTTAATCTATAAAGAACATGGTTGCGGCTTCACCTGAGTCCTGAGGGCACCATGAGTAACCAGCTTATTCTCGAAGACTACAACCAGTCTCGTCCTCGGAGACCAAGCCCCAAGCCCCAAGAAAAAGGTCCTCTGAGCTTCCTGGTTGAGGCTCGGCTCGGGAGGGGGGGGGGCCCTCATAGGGATGAAAGGATCGCGTATTCGAGCCATGGAGACCCTTTAGGGAGCTCAGATTAAAATATATCTATTCAATCAAGCGGAAGATGGTGAAAAGCCCCAAAAAGCAGAGGTGCAAGTTTTAGGGAGTAACCACTGTAGAATTAGAGCAAAAGAACTGGTAGAATGTATGATCAAATAGTATACCCCGGCCTCCCCTGACGCTGCAGATGAAGCACAGAAGGCTGTTGCCCAGATGTCCATTCAGGAAAAGAAGTAATATGCAGCCCAGTTGTTTTTTGTTAATTTTATACAAATAAATTATGTTTCTGTTTTCTAAAAAAAAAAAAGAATATGGTTAATATCTCTGCCTTTTTTACATTTATTTTTTATTTTTTGTGCCCTAACACACATAGGCAGGTTTTGTAAAGGTACTGTTGATACTAAGAAATATGCAAACTTTCTAATATTACCATTCAGGATATGCCACAAATTTTTAAAATATACTTTTTCTAGTGGTATAGTCGGCTTTATTATTATTATAGCTAGGATGTATATAGTATTTTAAGATTTGGAAAGCACTTTACACTTATTTGATTCTCACAAATTCTAAAGGGTAGGTGCTATTATTATCACATTTTATAGATGAGGAAACTGAGATAGAGATTAAATGATTTACCCAGGGCCAGGTTTGAACTTGGGTGTTCTTGACCCCCAGGTCCAGCACTGTACCATCTACTTTAGTCTTTGATCAGTATAGAATTTCTTCTTTAAATGATAATCTTGACATGTTCTGGAAACATGAAAGAAATTAATTGTTTAATTATACTTACTAATCGCGAACATTTCTCATTTGAAATATTTGAATGTCTAATAGCCTGTTCAAGTCTGCTTTCATTTGAAATTCAATTCAAAGTGCCTTCCTCTTCTTGAAAGTGCTCAATTCTATAGGATATGTTATCATACAACATGCACTACTCTTCTTGGCTTTCCACACAATTTTATTCCAAAGCATTCTTTGACCTCTTATAGGTTAGGAATAGTCTGAGGCTATTCAGACAGATTTTCTTTAATGGCCAAAACCCATTTTTTTTTTTACATCAAAATCCTGAACTTTAATCACTTCATTTCTTGGTGACTAAAGACTGAAATTTTTAATTTCTCTGTGTTGGAAATCTGGAGAGTCTATCAATAAATACTTTGCTCTTAGCTTTCAATACTTTTAAAGGTGATTTTTGTGTCTTATTTCCTGTAATAGAATATTCAGACTTTTCACAGTAATAGTCAATAAACTATTTATTCACCATCTATTATATGCCAGACACTGTGCTAAGTGCTGGGGATACAAATATGAGAAAGAAAGACAGTCCCTTCTCTTAAGGACCTTACTATATAAGGAGGGAAAGACAACACATAAACAAAAAATCGGGAGATGGAGGAGAAGGGAAAAAGGTACCTGATGGGACATAGTGAAGTCAAAGAGATACAAAATGAGTGCAGTTGGAGAAGCCAAAGAATTTAAATGAATGCAGTTGGAGAAATCAAAGAAATCCCAAAATGAGTGCAACTGAGTGGAGGAGATGTCTGAGGCTTTTCAATGTATCATTACTTTTTACAGGTCTGTAATGATCATATTATCTTAGTAAATCTTGTCCTTAATGTCAGTAGCTTTTCCTCTTATAGAACTCACGTGACCTTTCAGTGCTCCTGTCCTTTGATTATTTCCTGCTAAGTTTTCCTTCATAGATATATTTTGAGCTCCAAATCTGCCATTATCATTTTCAGAGCCACTAATGTTTTGGAAGATTCTCTGTTATATGGTCTAAATTGTCTACCCCTTTATTGGTCTTTTTGATTTCTTCTCTGAGGGCTCTGATTTCCACCCTAATTTCAGCCTTAATTTTCATCCTATTACTTCCTTTCTGTTCCCATTTATCATTTGAAAAATTATAGGGTGTCTTGGTATTGTATGACATTTTGTTTTTGGTAGTCCTGTAGAATTTACTGTTTTGCTTTTTTAAAATTTGGATGTTTAAGACCACTTTATATCACTGCTTCACACAGTGTCTCAAAAGTCTTAGTGTAGCTTTAAACTTTAATAGTTCTTATTTAAACACACACATACATATGTATGCATATATGTATGTTTTTCATTTGTCATCTTTCCTAGATTATTTATTCATTGTTATTTTTTCTTTATAAGTCTCCCTTTTTCTTCCTATTTGGGAGCTAGGCTTATTCCCAACCTTTCAGTCAGTCTTGCATGCCTTCTCCCCCTCTGTTTCTCATTTATTATCATTCAATGTCTCTATGCTGTTTGACTTTCTACCCTATGGCATTTTTTCTCTCCAGATGACTGGGGGGTGGTGAGGTGAAGTGGGTGGATAGGTGGCAGACTGAGCAGCTTCAAAGACTTCCCTTTATTGAATGGTGAAAGTGTCTGACTGACTATTTACCTCATGGAAATTCCTCTGGTAGAGGACTGCAGCTGGGTTTGTATCACTCTTGGCACAGGAGATTGACTCTGTACTATTGGGTCTCTCAGCCTTTAATGAACACCTATGGGTGAGTTCATTGTTCTTTCCTCTTTTTTTTTTTAATTAAACAAATGCTTTATTAACTTCTGGTTTACATCATTCATTTCCACCAGATTATGAATTAAATTTTTCCCCCATTTTTTCCCTACCCACCAACCCAGAATAGCAGTCCCACTAGATATCTCCTCATCCAATCTGCTCTCTCCCATATCTTCTCCCATACCCCCTTCGACTTTGCCATTAGGGCAAGGTGAATCTCTGGGCCCCAATGCTTGGACATCTTATGAAATATTTAATTTTAAAACTTCAATTTTCAGATCCATTCCCTTCCTCCCTTGTCACCCACTCCCTCTGAGAAGATGAGCAATTCAGTATGTGTTGTACATGTATAGCTATGCAAAACATTACCATAGTAGATATATTGTAAAAGACTGCTTATATTTCCCTCCCACCCGTCTCACCTCCCACCTTGTCCTTTCCCTACTTTGATCTTGTCCCTCTTTGATAGTGGGTACTTCCAATCTCCCCTCCCCCCAGAATGCCCTCCCCTCCATCATCCCCCCTCTCATCCTCCTTTCCTCTACTCAGGAGAGTGAGTGAGGGTAAGATATTCCATTTAGTATGTATGTGGTTCTCTCCTTGAGCCAACTTCAATGAGAATATGCTTTTGCCTTTTTGCCTTCCTGTTCTTCCCCTCCCCTGCAACTACATCCCCTTGCCTCTTCTACATGAGATAGTTTACCCTACCCTGTCTTTCTCCATCTCCTCTTGCCACTTTCCTCTCTCACCTCTTGACTTCACCCCTTAAGAATCATCCCTTCCTTGGGGCGGCTAGGTGGCGCAGCGAGCAGAGCTCTGGGCCTGGAGTCAGAAGGACCCGAGCTCAGATCCAGCCCCAGACACCCAACACACAAACAAAAACCCAGCCTCGTGACCCCAGGCAAGTCACCCAACCCCAATTGCCCTCCAAAAAAAAAAAAGAATCATCCCTTCCCATCAAATTCAACCTGTGCCCTCTATCCATGTATACCTGTGAACATATGCCATGTACCCTTCTTCAATTATTTTCATAATGAGAGAGGGTTCATCAAACACAGTTATTGTTTTTCCATGTAGGAATGTAAATAGTCCAACTTTGATAAGTTCCTTTTGATTTCTTTTCCTTGTTTACCTTCTCAAGCATCTCTTGCTTCTTTCGTCTGAATGTCAAATTTTCTATTCAACTCTGGTTTTTTCCTCAAGAATGCTTGAAAGTCCTCTATTCCACTGAATGACCATATTTTCCCCTGAAACAAAATACTCAGTTTTGCTGGTTAGGTGACCCTTGGCTTCAATCCCAGCTCTTTTGCCCTCTGGAATATCATATTCCATGCTCTTCGATCCCTCAGTGTAGAAGCTGCCAGGTCCTGTGCTATTCTGATTGTGTTTCCACAATATTGAAATTGTTTCTTCCTGGCTGCTTGTAGTATTTTTCTCCTTGATCTGGGGATTCTGGAACCTGGCTATAATATTCCTGGGAGTTTTCTTTTTGGGATCTTTTTCAGGAGGTGATCTGTGGATTCTTTCAACCTCTATTTCCCCTCTGGGTCTAAAACATCAGGGCAATTTTCCTTGAGAATTTCTTGAAGGGTGATTTCTAGGTTCTTTCTTTGATCATGGCTTTCGGGTAGTCCAATAATTTTTAAATTATCTCTCCTGGATCTATTTTCCAGGTCAGTGGTTTTTCCATGAGATATTTCACATTGCCTTCTATTCTTTCATTTATTTGAATCTGTTTAATAGTATCTTGATTTCTCATAAAGTCACTAGCTTCCATTTGCTCCAGTCTAACTCTGAAGGAATGAATCTCCTCAGTGAGCTTTTGAGATTCTTTTTCCATCTGACAAATTCGACTTTTTAAGGCATTCTTATCCTCATTGCCTTTCTGAGCCTCTTTTGCCATTTGAGTTAGTCTATTTTTTAAGGTGTTATTTTCCTCAGTCAGGCTGTTGACTGTCATTTCATACTTTTCTTGCATCTTTTTAATTTCTCTTCCCAAATTTTCCCCCACTTCTCTTATCTGCTTCTTAAGGTGCTCTATGGCCTGTAGCCAGCTTGTATTTTCATTTGGGGCTTTTGGAGCAGGAGTTCTGACCTCACAGTCCTCCTCCATGCTTTGAGCCTCTTTGCCCCTAAAATAGGAGTCCAATGTTGAACTTTTCTGTTTGTTTTGTTTTGTTTGCCTAGGCATATTGCCACTTAATTACTTGATTTTTGGGCTTGTTGCCACAGTAGGACTCTGCCACCAGACAGGGGAGCTTCCGCCCAAACGTGGGGTCTTCACAACTTCTGCCAGTTGTGTGGCCTCTGTAAAGCCTCCACCCACTCTGGCAAGTTGGATACCCACCCCAAACATCCCCCCCAGACCACAATCCAGATCCAGGCAGTTTAAAGCAAGAGCTATTAACCCCCAGACTGATTGCTGGATCTCCCTACAGTTCAAAGACCAGGAGCTAGAGCCACTACTGAAGCTGCAAAATGGCTTCTGTGCTGCAGTTTCTTCAGCAGCTTTTCGCCCCCAGGGGAGGCAGCTGCGCGTTCCCCAAATACTGGTCCCAAAGTCCATAGGGCACTAACCTCTCACTTTGTCCTAGGCATATCTGTGCTGATAATTCTGGAATCGCCCCAATTGCTGGTGTTCTGGGGTCCCTCCAGCCGGCTGAAGGCCCGGCCACCCTGGGGCTAAAACCGCAGACCTGGGCTCTGCTCTGCACTGTTCTGTTGGTTCCCAGTGTGCTGTGCTGCCTGCTCTCAGAGAGCTGCGCTGGCCGCTCCCTGCAGGGCTGCTGGGCTGTCCTCTGCAGGAGGTTAGTTCTCTGTGCCGTTCTGTGGGTGCTGTGGCTCCAGAAGTTGTTTGGAGTCCCCTTTCACATTATTTGAAATTTGTGTGGGGCAGAGCACATTGGAAATGCTGTTTCTACTTCGCCATCTTGGCTCCGCCCCTCATTCTTTCCTCTTTAAAGGGTGTGTTAGGGGTTCAGGGTGGGTCATTCCTGAAAGGGGAGGGAGAGAGGGTAACAAAGCAAGAGCTTATGTCATCCAGGGAGGACTGGGTGAGGGAACTGTCTCAGCTTTCTCCAGTTGTTTCAGAAGGTTTTACACTATGTCGTGATGTTTCCCATCTGATCTTTCTGACAAAGTTTGAATTGCTATCTATTTGGAGTGTTTCTTATTGTTTTGAGTTAGTAGGCTTAGAATTAGGTTCAGGAGGCTTATTCTGGCATCTTTGCAGTGTCTTATACTAACCTTTTAAATAATGTCACTGAATATGTGGTCATCTTTTCTATATATATATATATATATAATTAAAACATAGTTATTGAAACTTAAGGAAGATATTTAATCCAATCTTATACATTTGAGTGTTTATTAAAGTCATCAAATATAGGAAATCAACTATAGGAATCAAACTGTAGTCCAATGCTCTTCTATATATGATGCAGCCTCCCTTATCCCTGTTTAAACAAAGAAATTAGATAATTTCCCTAAAGAGGTAATATGAATCATTAGCAGAGGTATTCAATCTATGATCCAATTAATGACTCATATTGTCTTTTTAGAGAAATTTTTTAACTTCTTTGTTACTGACCAACCCATGTAGAATTCAGGGATAATTAAAAAAAAATTTAAAGAGGGATAAAGGAGGCAGCATCATATAGGGAGAACATTGGGTAGCAGTTAGAAGACCTGGGTTTTAATACCAGATTCTTGATTAAAAAATTTTTTTTGAGACATCGATGTCCAACCATTAACCATTTCTTGGCCATGATATCTGTTTTTCTAAAATGGGAGAGAGGGGTGGTTGGATAAGATCAGGTATTCCCAACCATAGTGTCCATGAGCTTAGGTGGAAAAAATTACACCTTTATTTTACTAGCTTCTAGCTAAATTTAGCATTTCCTTCAATTATGGATGTAGGTAATAAATATTACTCTGAGATGGGTTCCAGAGATTTTGCCAGACTGCCAATGGGGTTGAAAGTACAAAAAAGGTTAACCCCTGGACTAGATTATCTCTAATGTTTCTTTCAGGTCTATACATCTATCACTGATGACTAAAAGTTTTATAAAACTAACACTGTGAAGTATAAGGAGAATCATTTCTCTGCATATTTAGACAACTAAACAAATTAATGCTATTTAGGAAATATTCTTTTCTCCACTTAGTTCTTTCCTCTTCTTCCCATCATAGTATGGAAGTGCCTGAGTTGGTAAAGGCCATGCCAGTCATTAAGAGGGTGACTTGCAATTGTTTCAGTCTTCTTGCATATCTGGACTCTCCTGTGCTGTGCCTTTCTTTTTCTGTTCCTTTTCTTTTCTGATCCCCCACCCCCACTCCCTTCTATAACTTTGGGCATGAACACACTTTTCCATGAGCTATCTATCCTGGAAACACTTTGAGTGTGGTCATAGAGGAATGGTCACTAGGGATGATTTTTTTTTTCTATTTAAACTTATAGCAATGAAAATGGGGAGCACCTACAATGATGAAATTTTGGGTCTTTTGAAGTTGAAAAATTTCATCACTTTAGATTGTTGCTGAAGCATTCAAAGGACATCCCAGTATAACTCCTAAATATCTACATTTGAGATCTTTCTTTCAAAAATCTTTAATTCTTCATGAGCTAATTAATATTGATGATGATGGTTGTGCTGGAGGTCATGTAATTATGAAGGTTGAAAAAGGAAAGGCTTAGGGGAAAGAGGACAGTTTCTGGAGTTTGAGGGAATTTATGGATTCATTATTGTTTAGGACTCTGCATTTGCTTTCATGGCTTCCAGAAGCTATAGTGATTAAGGGATAAACTTCAGTGGCTCATACTATCCCAGATCACAAAGTGGAGAACACAGCAGGAGTTCAGCAAAGCCTTGTTGGTTGATTGGTTGATCATGTGCCTCTTAAATTCACAGGTTTGGTGCTTTTTTCTCCTTTCTTTCTCCCTTCCTAGCAAACTCTATAGATGAAGTAGGGGCTGGCATTTGTTGGCTGTGTGATCATGGGCAAGAAAATTTACTCCTTTGAGCCTCTATTCTTAGCTGTAAAATGACCACAGTAATGATCTGCATCCTAAATTGGATGAACTCAATTATTCATATTTTTATGTTTATATTTTTTGGCATAAGATCTTAAAATTCCTATCTGTGATTAACCAGAATTCGTCTGGGGTCATGTATATGTCTGTTACAAGGATGTACGAAAGGCAATAAGTTACAAGATCAGAGTGGTGTTGATACATAGGAATAAGAACTTATGGGAAGGTCTGTAATGGAAATGCAGATTTAAAGATCTTCCCTGCCCCTAGGCCCTTTGATTGGCTTAAGTGACTCTGAGAACCTTCTTTAATTTGAAAATATGCTCTGCCCCCTAATAGGCTGAATGTGGTCACATGGAGCCTGTGGTAGGAGGCTTGGTTTTCAGGAATGACCACACCTTGATGCTGTGTGATTGGGCAGTGGGTCAAGAGGGTGGTTACATTCTCTGATCCAGGAGAAGGCTATATAAACCCTGATGGGAGGCTTTGCTTTGGGGCTCACTTTGAGAAGTGTTGTGTGATTTGACCAGATGAGACTCTGGGCAGCCATTGAGAGCCCCCCCGGCTTTGAAAGCCCAGATGTTGATGCTTCCCTCTCTGGTAACTGTGATTTGGTATTGATAATGGTTGGACAGTTTGGAAGCTTGTCTGTTTGATCTGTCTGTATACTCTGAAGTTTGGGGTGCTGACCTTTTCCCCCTGAACTAGGTAAATGATATATGTTTGATTGATTAAAGTGAGCTTGTTAACTGATTTTGAGTTGCTTTCCTTTACAAAAGCAGATCTAAGAACCCGTGTTGGCAGCCACTCTGGGGATGCTGGGGTGCTTGCTGCTACAAGGCCTGAAAGTCTGACCTTGTGGTACATATGTCAGAAGGATTTTCATTCGCCATATTTGAACACACACCACATAGAACATGGAGATAGCCTGGTAGCACAGTTAATGGAGTGCTGGGCTTTGAGAGAGGAAGACTTAATTTCAGGTCCTGCCATGTGACTTTGGGTAACCCACTTAACCCATCTTAGCTTCGGTTTCCTCATCTATAAAAAAAAGGGGGGGAGGGGATAATGATAGCACTTACTTCACAGAATTGTTGTGAGAGTCAAACAAGATAATATAGGTAAAAGTGCTTTCCAAACCTTAAATTGCTATAGAAATACCATCATTAGAAAGTGCATAATAAATTATTATTTTTTTTTGGAGGGCAATTGGGGTTAAGTAACTTGCCCAAGGTCACACGGCTAGGTTTTTGTTTGTCTGTGCTGTGTTAAATGTCTGAGGCCAGATCCGAACTCAGGTCCTTCTGACGCCAGGGCTGGCGCTCTATTCACTGTGCCACCTAGCTGCCCCGATAATAAATTCTTGATTGATTGATGTGGTTAATGGGACTCTCGTGTGAGAACTGGAAGGGGATGACACTCTTCAGAACCATGGGTCTGAATCTTGATGGTTCTTATTCAGGCCTTTACTATTTTTTAGATTGACGAATCAAGGTTTCCTGGTAAAGGGGCTTCTAGGAGAAACATTATCTACTGACATGCTTCCTGCTGGGCTGGAATGTGATTCAGTCAATGGGTCTTCCATTTCCTTGTTGGCTGCCCTTTGGAAATGCAATATTTGATTGCTGTTGTTGTTTGTCCTCTAGAAGAGAACCCTGACATCAGGAAGGTGGTGCCATGACTTGCAAGTGGATTGGATATAAGTGAGGCAGGGCTGTGCAAGTCACCAGCTTCACTCTCTCCTCCAGAGCCATCTGGGTCTGGTAGCCAGATATAGATCAGGATGACTGGAGATGACCCCAGTATTTGATCATCACACAACTGAAGCAGCAAGAGAACAGACCAGACCTTTTTCAGTTCACAGAACCCCAATTCTTTATTAATCACAGCTTGCTCACAATGACATACAGGAAAATAGCACTAATGAAGAGGAGAATATGCAGGCAGCAACCTTCGAGAGGTGGGGTTGGGGGAAACAACTTCAAAACTGCGAATATTTTTGAGTGGGTATGTTTAGTGAGTCCCGTAGTTGGCAGCTAGTGCCTTTCTAGCCCTCTAACTGTTACAGCCCTCATGGTTAGAGATATCTTTTTAATGAGGCAGGGTCCCCTAACACTGATGGAAAGGCCAGCTTTGAATGGAAGTCAGCAGTGTGTAGGAGTGTATATGTAAGTGTATATATGTCTTAAACGCAACAACCAGCTCACAGGTTCCAAGTTGAAAAATATTCAGTAGCATCATGTACTTGTACTATATGTAATAGCATAAAAATGAACATCATCAATCATGGCATCCACAAATAAGCCACCTGACACATTAATTCATTCCATCAAAAGAACTTAAACTAGACAATTAAGCCCACTTTTATGAAGAGCGTTTTATGGCTGTATTTGTACCATTTAGGTTTTGCCATGTTCAGCACTTTATAACATTCAGCTTTTTGCTTCTACTCAGATCGATCTCAGCTGTCTTTCCATCCATCCCTTTTTTAAATTTGAAGTCACATTTGTTGCCCATAACCCGATGGAAGCAGAAATGAATGCAAAGATTATCAACTTTTGTCTTAGAATTATTCTGTTGTCTCTAGGCTGTTAAATAGATTATGAACATACAAATGCCAAAGAGCTATTAATTTGGATGGTTTCCAGGTGGAGTCACAATACCTGTGATCTAGTTATTGTCTTAACCAAGCTCAGAGATTATGAAGCATTCTAGGCAATTAGGCATGATTGGTCTCTAGCACCATAACCTACTACTGACCTCATTGTTTTGTTGGAATGAAAAGTGCTGGGAATGGAGTTGGACGTGGGGAGCTTCCAAAAGAACAGACCTAGCAAATTCGATTGAGTGGAAAGAGACAACATCAAAAGCCTGTTACAGGACATGTAAGATTATGAAATAACTTGCATAATGCAATACTTGTATTTTTTAACAAAAATGTAAGTATTTACAAAATAAGATCCAAGGTTTTTTTAAACATCAAGCAAATCATTCTGCAAAGAGACTGCATTGTTTTAATTTTTTGTTTGTTTTTTATAATGAGTTCTTTTTTTTTTAAACCATGTCATACATTTTCCCATACTGATATCGCGTGATCCATTATAATATAGGCAGGGGAGTTTACTAGAGATGGGGATATGTTATGTCTGCCATTATCTTCAGCCGGACAGTTCCACCTGGAGCTCCTTGTTCCTACGGACCTCTGCAGCATGCCTCTCCTGGAAAACAGCAATGAGAGAAATGTCATAAGAAGATAGCATGGTGTACCAGAAAGAGCAATGGCTTAAATTTTATCAGCTGGAAAATCCAAGAGGGCCTGGATCTCTGAGGTTCCTTTCTACTTTTTTTTTTTTTGCTTTTTTTTTTTTTTGAGGTGGCAAGGTAGGGCAATTGGGGTTAAGTGACCTGCTCAAGGTCACACAGCTAGGTGTGTGTGTGTGTGTGTGTGTGTGTGTGTGTGTGTGTGTGTTGAGTGTCTGAGGCTGGATCTGAACTCATGTCCTCCTGATGCCAGGGCTGGTGCTCTATTCATTGTGCCACCCAGCTGCCCCCTTTCTACTTTTCTACTTTCTACACTAGCATTCTATGTTCAGAACTTCTCTAAGGATGTGATTACATGACTAAAACAGGGTTTTTAACCTGGGATCTGTGGGCTTTAAAATATGCATATATTATGGTAACTATTTCATTATAAATGGTTTATTTGTAATCCTACATATTTTATTTTTATGAATGTAAAAATGTTATTCTGAGAGGGAGGCCATAGGTTTCACCAGGCTGACACAAGGGTCTATGACATAGAAAAGCTAAGAATCCTTGGTCTGAGCTCTATAGACATGCTTCCAGTTTTGTAATTCTATGAATAGATATTATCTGAGGTTCTTTGATCCTATAATGTTATAAGGCTATATTATTTAACCCTAGTTGGAATCAAGTACTTTTCTGTTCCACTTAAAACTTTATCTGGAAATATGGGAATAACATACTCCTCTTTCAGTACATGTATGTGTCCCATTTATTTAGTCAATTGCAGAAGAAATGAAAATTTGGGTCTAATGAAATCTCATAGTAAGCAAGCTTTCTCTTATGAGAAAGAACACTGGATTTGAAATCAAAGGAACTGAGTTCAAGTTCTGATTCTGCCACTTAAAACTTAATGTGTCCTTGGGTAATTCCTCTTATCCATCTAAGTCTCAGATTCCTTATCTATTAAGTGGAGGACTTGGACTAGATAATGACCAAGGTCCTTTTCAACTCTAAATTTATACTATATTCCTGTTATCTCACCAGATTTAGGAAATATGTATTCAATATGTTTTAAGGATTGGTATAGGAAGAAGCTGAGAAATGAACCTTTTGTTTAGGAAACAATCTTACTCCCTTCTCCCTTCCTCCAATTCAATATAACCTTTAGGGAAATCTGTCAAACTTAGTGTCTTATACTACTTGCATAAGCTTGTGCTGTAACTATTGCTATCGGAGTGAAGCGGTAGTTCTCCTTATGTGTTGTAACCCTTGCACAAGTTAATTATTTATCTCACTGGGCCCCTGTTTCCCCTTCTAAAAACGAGAGGATGGCACTGCATGATCTCTAAGTTCCAGTTCCAAATTCTGTGATCCTCTCATCAGTAACAATGACAATGTATTTTTATAGATTTATTTTTACGTGGATGGACACTCAAGAAACCATCTGTTATATCAAATTTTTAAACTGAATTACATTTTTGTAACCAGATAAAGAAAGCACTATTACTTTAATGAGCTATCTACTATTCTCCATGTTAGAGCCAGATGTTATAACCATATTCATTATAGACAATGATCCTCTATCTTGTTCTACTTCTCCAATCTCTGTGCCTTCTTAATGCCACCTGGAATGGCTTCATCCACAGCTGTCTGTTGAAATCCTTCCCTTTCTTTAAAATTCATGATGTCCCTCCTTTTTTTTTTCTCCCCCACCAACACTGCCTAACTTGGAAGTAAATGGTTTCTCCTTAAATCTCTCATCTTTCTGTAGGGAATCTCTCCTAGGCACTTATACTCTTTTAAAGTTATTTGCATACATGTCTTACCTTATTGAAGCCTAAGCTTCCTGAGGTCAAGAACTGTATTCCATTTCATTTCAGTATCTGCAATGGCTATAATTGTCCACTTCTTGTAATAAGGGCTTTAATAAATGGATGCTTAATGAAAATGCTGAATCACATTGTCAAGAAAATGAAGCTAAAGCAGATAACGTTTTGGGAGTAGAAGGTAGGGATGATTTTTTAAAAACTACCATGAGCTGGACAGGGTGGCACATGCCTGTAATCCCTGTTACCTGTGAGGTTGAGGCTGGGGGGGGCAGTAACTCAGTGGAGCTCAGGTGTTCTGAGTTGCCACACAAGTGTCTGCACTGATTCTAGCAACAACAACGTGTTGCCTAAGGAGAGGAAATAGCTCAGGTTGGAAATGGAGTAGGTCAAAGCCTTGAAGTAGTGGGATCAGGCCTGTGAGTCCACTGCATTTCCAGTCCAGTGAGATAAGGGAAATGAAGAAAGAAGGAAGGAAGGAAAAGAAGAAAGAAAGAAAGAAAGAAAGAAAGAAAGAAAGAAAGAAAGAAAGAAAGAGAGAAAAAAGAGAGAAAGAAAGAAAGAGTTGGGAGCCAAGATGGCGGAGTAGAAACAGCACGTCCAAGCCACTCTGCCCCCAGATTACCTCCAAACTATGTAAAAGGGGACTCTGAACAACTTCTGGAGCCCCAGCACCCACAGAAAGACACAGAGAAGCTAACCTCCCCCTGAGGACAGCCCAGCAGCCCTGCAGGAAGGACCAGCGCAGCGGTCTGGAGTGCGCAGAGTGTGGGGAGCCAAGCGGGGAGATGAGCACAGCCAAGTGCCTGAGTCAAGGTTTTAGCCCCAGGGTGGCAGGGCCAGCAGCTGGCTGGAGGGACCCCAGAACACCAGCAGCTGTGGCGATTCCAGAATTATCAACATAGACACGCCTAGGACAAAGTGAGAGGTTAGTGCCCTATGGACTTTGGGACCAGTATTTAGGGAATGCATCGGCTTCCTCCCCTGGGGGCTAGAAGCCACTGAGGAGACACACCATTTTGCAGTTTTCAGAGGCAGCTCCAGTTCCTGACCTGCGAACTGTAGGGAGATCCAGCAATCAGTCTTGGGGGGTAATCACTCTTGCTTTAACCTCCCTGGATCTGGATTGTGATCTGGGGGGGAGGTCGTGGGTGGGTTTCCAGCTTGCCAGAAACGGAAGTTGCCCCCCAACACGTTCAGGACGAAAATTCCCCTATTTGTGGGCAGAGCCATAGTGTGGCAACAAGCCCAAAAGTCAAGTAATTAAGTGGCAACATGCCAAGGCAAAGGAAACAAATTAAACAGAAAAATGCAACCCTAGACTCCTACTTTGGGGGCAAAGAGGGTCGAAGCATAGGGGAAGAGGACTGTGAGGTCAGAAGTCCTGCTCCAAAAGCCCCAGGGGAAAACATGAGCAGGTTGCAGGCCATAGAAGACCTTAAGAAGGACTTTAAAAATCAATTAAGAGAAGTGGAGGAAAAATTGGAAAGAGAAATGAGAAGGATGCAGGAAAAGTATGAAATGAGGGTCAACAGCCTGACTGAGGAAAACAACACCTTAAAAAATAGACTAACTCAAATGGCAAAGGAGGCCCAAAAGGGCAATGAGGAGAAGAATGCCTTAAAAAGTCGAATTTGCCAGATGGAAAAAGAATCTCAAAAGTTCACCGAGGAGATTCATTCCTTCAGAGTTAGACTGGAGCAAATGGAAGCTAATGACTTTATGAGAAAACAAGATGCTGTTAAGCAGATCCAAACAAATGAAAGATTAGAAGACAATGTGAAATACCTCATGGGAAAAACCACTGACCTGGAAAATAGATCCAGGAGAGACAATTTAAAAATTATTAGACTACCTGAAAGCCATGATCAAAGAAAGACCCTAGAAACCACCCTTCAAAAAATTCTCAAGGAAAACTGCCCTGATGTTTTAGATTCAGAGGGCAAAATAGAGGTTGAAAGAATCCACAGATCACCTCCTGAAAAAGATCCCAAAAAGAAAACTCCCAGGAATATTATAGCCAGGTTCCAGAATCCCCAGATCAAGGAGAAAATACTACAAGCAGCCAGGAAGAAACAATTTCAATATTGTGGAAACACAATCAGAATAGCCCAGGACCTGGCAGCTTCTACACTGAGGGATCGAAGGGCATGGAATATGATATTCCAGAGGGCAAAAGAGCTGGGAATGAACCCAAGGGTCACCTACCCAGCAAAACTGAGTATTTTGTTTCAGGGGAACATATGGTCATTCAGTGGAATAGAGGACTTTCAAGCATTCTTGAGGAAAAAACCAGAACTGAATAGAAAATTTGACATCCAGACACAAGAAGCAAGAGATGCCTGAGAAGGTAATCAGGGAAAAGAAATCAAAAATAACTTATCAAAGTTGAACTATTTACATTCCTATATGGAAAAACAATAACTGTGACTGAGGAAATCTTTCTCACTATGAAAATAATGGAAGAAGGGGGTTTGGTCATGTGAATGCATATGTGAATGTGTGTGTATATGGTAACAGTTATACATGGATAGAGGGCATAAGTTGAATTTGTTGGGAAGGGAGGATACTCAAGGGGTGAAATTATGAGGTGAGAGAGGCAAGTGGCAAGAGGAGATGGGGAGAGACAGGGTAGGGTAAACTATCTCATGTAGAAGAAGCAAGGGGAAGTGGTTGCAAGGGAGGGGGAGAATAGGAAGGCAAAAAGGCAAAACCACATTCTCACTGAATTTGGTTCAGGGAGAGAATAACATACATACTAAATGGGATATCTCAACCTACAGCAGAATAGGAGGAAGGGGGATGAGAGGAGGGATGATGGATGGGAGGGCATCCTTGGGGGGAGGGGAGGTTGGAAGTACCCACTATAGAAGAGGGACAGGATCAAGTAGGGAATGGACCAGGTGGGGGGTGGGATGAGTGGGAGAGAATTATAAGCAGCCTTGTACAATATATCTATTTTGATAATGTTTTGCATAGCTAGACATGTACAATATATACTGAATTACTTATCTCCCAAGAGGGAATGGGTGACAAGGGAGGAAGGGAATGGATCTAAAATTCAAGGTCTTAAGATTAAATGTTTCAAATATATATAAATACTATTATTAATACTCTTTTGCTTGTAATTGAGAGATAAGATGTGCAGGTATTGGGACACAAAGAGTCACCTTCCTCTTAATGGAAAAGTCAAAGGGCGTATGGGAGATAATATGAGAGAGAGCAGATTGGAGGAAGCGATATCTTGCAGGACTGCTATTCTGGGAGGGTGGGTAGGGGAAAAACAGGGGGGGCGAAATGATTGTAACTCCAAATCTGGCGGAAATGAATGATGTAAAACAGAAGTTAATAAAAAATAAAAGGTTTGGAAAGAAAAAAAGAAAGAAAGAAAGGAAGGAAGAAAGAAAGAAAGAAAGAAAGGAAGAAAGAAGGAAAGAGAAAAACAAGGCAAGAAAGAGGCAGAGAAGAAGGAAGGAAATGAAAAAGGAAGGAAGAAATTTGCTATGAATCAGGGGAGCTTGCATCCCAAGAGAAGGTATGATCTACTGAAAGGGATCCTGGAGGAGGACACAGAGGATTTGAGTTCTAATTTTGCTTCTGTGAGTTTTTAGTCACATGATTTGGGACAAAACGCTGAATTTTTGAGCTTGGAAAAGACCTTGCAGCTTATCCAGTTCAACCCCTTCTTTTGAAGATGATGGCATTAAGAGTCAATTAAGTGCTCTGCCCAGGTTATAAATCATCAGTAGCAGAGATACAACCAGAACACAGATTTTTCCTCTCTGAGCTTCATTTTCCTAATTTAAAAATTAGAATAAGAATATCTTCTTTATTTACATTGCAGAGCTCTTTTGAAGGCCCAATGAGATAACATGGCATGGAGCTTTGAAAGCTATATAAATATAGTGTATAATCATGGTAACATGCACATGTATGTATATATGTATTATATGTATATAATATACACACACATATATATATCACTGTCTTAAAGAAATGAAAAATTCTTGTGAAACAATGTGACAGGAGCAGTTTGTATATATACATCACTTTGAGGGGAAGGACTGGGGTGGAAAGAGAATATCTAATAAAGCTGAGATCTGTTTATTTTACAATTACAGAGGGACCCCTGTATTCATTTTTTGAGTACCAACTTTAAGATGACAACAATAGTAATGATGTAATCCTTTTTAGCCCAGAACTCATATTGCCTGTGATTTAAAAGAAATTCTACATTTGGTTTATATTCAGCTCCATAGATATTAATAGTGCTTTTGACTGAAGAGGTAGCCACAGAATTACATCTTGGCATCTAGATATTTAACAATATTGCTCTAAATTGTTATATTAAATATTGACATAAATGTTAGTGATTATGCTTTGTTGTGTTTTTGTAAAAAGGAAAACAGCAGTTGACATGATTTGAGTACAATCATCTATTTTTGTCGACATTCTCTAATTTATTTTATGTATAATTTGTTTGCCCATGTTATTTGCTTATTTTCTTCTATATCAGACTGTGGACTTGAGGGCAAGGACTGTTTACTTTTGGGTTTTTTTTTTTTGGTTGATTTTTTTTGCCTTTCTTTGTATCCTCATTACTTAGCACAGTTCTAGGCACATAGTAGGTGCTTAATAAATACTTGCTGATTTGACTTGTTCTTCAAGCCTGGAGAAAGTTTAGCTAGTGGCTCCATATTGCTACACTAAAGTTCCATTGTTTTCCTGGAGGCAGCTATGCCTACTGTGGACATGGTTTTCAGAAAGAAAAGTATCTGAAAGGTACCTATAAATGCCTTCAACTTTCATAATTAGTCTACTAAGAAAGCAGCTTGAGTGATTCAGATAATTTTTGGAGAGTCCCCCCTACAAAGTTGTAAATTAGCTGAAGAAAGAAAACTCTTACTTGTCATAGTGATTTAATACATATGGTCTGTGAGCTAGAAACTCAGTAGGAAAAGGTCAGACTATAAATAAGTACATCTAAGCTTCTAGAGCATTGTTTTCTTTTGCTTCAGATACTTCATGGCTCCTTTGGTGGTAAATTCCTGGCCAGACTTCTTTAGAGCTGAATCCTGAACTGTCTTATAATTTCTATACCATTGAAATTATGAACTCAAATGGAGCAGGGCTTCTGCTCCTCCCCCACCCCATTCTATGCAGCCAGTAGGGAATTACAGAGCAGCATTATCTTCTCTGTTAACCTTTGATTCCACTGAAGTATTTGCAGTGATGAATAGATCCCATAAGATGGTAAACTTCATGACACTAGGGATTTTCATTTTTTATCTTTGTATACCTTGCACCCCCTTTCCCTCGACCCCTCCCTCTCCCTGTTCCTCTCCTCTCCTTCTCTCTGAACTCTCCTTCCTCTTCTCTCTCCCTCCCCTATACTCTTTTCCCCTTCCTCCATGTTTGTCTGTCTGTCTGTCACACACACACACACACACACACACACACACACACACACACATACACACACAGACACACATACACAGCACTTAATAAATGTTTTTCAATCAATTAAGGAAGTTTGACTACCAGTAAAAAAGCTCATCAAAGTTATAGTTAATGATATCTTTTCACATTAATTCCCCATCATCAATGGGATGAAAGAAGGTGGTACAAAACAGCTAGTTTTGGTTATCATTCTTTGCACAATCTGTACCCAAGGGTATAACAAAAGATTTAGAATCTAGAATTACATTGAATTTTTGTACTGATAAGAATGCTTAATATAATTTAAAAAATCATTGGGTTTAAAAGTTAAAAAAAAACTAACAGAATTTGGATTTTGGGTCAAACACCAATGTTAGTTGAACATGTCCCAGACCTCCACCTGGTCTCAGTTAATTCATTTGTAAAACGATGAGGCTGAATTTAATGACCTTTAAAGTGATTTTCAGCTCCTAACATTCCACAATTCTATTTCAACTCAATAGGTTGTCTATCAGCAGAGATCCTCAGAACATCCACCTACGAGGTTCTTCATGCTATTGATTGTACCCTCGAACCACAAACTCAGAGTGATACGTAAATCATGGACTGCTCTGCTAAGTCCACATATCCTGAAGATGACACTAGCCTGGATCATGAGTGCTTGTGAACTAAACCGTATCAGGAATACTGAGTATAAAACACTGCCAGACTGTATGACTGTGAGTCATTGTTGTTCGTTTTATTACCTACATACAGCCACAGAAATGAAAGTTGTCATGCTGGCTTGCTCTTTCAGGCTTCTTACTTTGTGGTGACAAAGAAATTTAAAAACAAACAAACAAACAAACAAACAAGCAAAAAACCCAACCCTGCAAGGTGTTCTGCAACTTGGATTGCTCATATGGGATACTGGAGAGAAGGAATAAGATACAGCGAGCTGGTCTCAGAACCAGGAGGAATTGTGGGCATGTACTACCTCTGACACACACTGGTTGTGTGACCCTGCGCCAGTTACTTAAGCTCTCGGTGCTCTTGGCAGCTCTTTAAGACCATACATGTCAGAGAAGGTGCTGACCTGCCTCACTACTGGGAGTTTTCTCACCCAGGAATCCATTACCGCAATGAAGTCACAGTTCTAATTCCTATCTCTGTTCCTGTTGGCTGTTGGTTACCAGATACTGCTGTCTATTTTTGAGGAGTTTTATCAGTCACTCATGGCATATTCAATGACAATGATGGGGTAGTTTTACCATCTAAGCAAGATTTTGAAATAAAAATGACAAGGGGAGGAAAAGGCCAAGATGTACACAATGAATGTAGGTTACAGCTAATGGATCTGGATGGTGGTGGGTTGTTGTTGGTTTTTTTTTTTTTTCTGGTTGTTTGTTTTTCCTTTCTTTGCATCTTTAACACTTAGCACCAGGCCAGGCCCATAACAGGTGCTTAATAAGTCCTTGCTGATTTGACTTTTTTATTCAAGCTTGGAGAAAGTCTAGTTATTACTACAGTGAAGCACCATGGTTTGGTTTATCTGCCTTGAATAGAGCCCAGTGACGACCAAAAAGCATGACATGTTGTAAGGGTTTAATAAATAAATGCTGAATGAATGAATGCTTTAAAATATAGACTTGAGAGTTGGACTTGATATCTGTAAAATTTTTAGAATTAATTATTAAAATCAGGATACCCAGACTTGAGGCCCAGCTTGGCTCTCATTTAATTGCTATGACACTGAGTAAGCCACTTTACTTCTCTCAGCTTTTCTCATCACTGCTATGATAATACTGACACTTTTTACTTCACAGGATTGTTGTGAGGCACAGAGGAGATAATGCATATAAAGTACTATTCAAATTAAGCTATTATTGTTGTTTTTGTTATTAACTGTGGATATGTGATTATAAATAGAAAATTGAGGTAACTGGATGGTGCTCAAAGCTGTCTCTTGGGGGAAACAAGGCTGAATTTTATTTTCTCACAGAAAATATTGAGTTTTATTATTGCTACTATATCATAGTATATGATGCTATTACCACTATAACAACAGCTATAATGTTCTTCATTTAGAACTGGCTACATGATTAGAGGTGTAATGAACAATCACAAGTAAATAGTTTGTTTTATTTTGCATTTAATTTATACAAACATTTAATTTTTAACATTTCCATGGGACACCTAAATGTGATTATTTAGATTGAAAGTCCTTTGGCTATGAGCAGGAAGGAGCCTTGATGAAATTGCTCAGAGCTTATATTAAAGATGCCAGGATTCCTTGTTCCTCTCACTACTGAAGGTGAGACCCTTATTTGCCTCAAAAATCAGAGATTTTTCATCAGAGATTTCATTCATCCTGGCAGCCTTTAGGCTTGAACTTAGGAGGAGCAACAGATCCCTTAACCTTGTCTGGGCACTAAGTATATTCAGCAAGGAAGGCCTCCATTCTCAATCACAACAACAATACTGGTAGCTCGCATTTACATAGCATTTTAAGTTTGGCAAAGCGCTTTACAAAAATGTCATTTTATTTTCACAACAGCCTAGAAGGTAGGTGCTATTATTTCCCTCATTTTTATAGATGAAGAAACTGAGGCAGTTTAAGTGACTTTCTGAGGGTCATACAGCTAAGTAAGTGTCTGAGGTTGAAGTGGAACTCAGGTTTTCCTGACACCACATCCAATGCTCTATCTACTAGGTCATCTAGTCATTCTTCTTTTTTGGAGGGGTCAGGTGGGTGGGTTATATTGATTTCTATTCCTCACCACGTTGCTGCAGAAATGGTGAGAAATTTAATCTAGAGGTTCATTGAAATAAGTAACTTCAACCCATGAACCACAAGTCTGATTCCCAACACTAAAAAGGAAAAGAAGTGAAAAAGTATTTGTATAATACCTACAATATGACAAACACTTAGAAAAAACACATTATCTCATTTGATCCTTATAACAACCCTGAGTTAGATACCATTATTAGTCTTATTTTATACGTGAGGAAACTGAGGCAAATAGAGGTAGAGTGACTTGCCCAGGGTCACACACTAGCCACCCTTCTTGAAGGGAAAATTTGAAAGGGAAATTTGGGGGCAGCCTGTACAGTGGTCTAATTCCCACCTCCCACTCCCCCTTCCTGGAGATATCACAGATTCATTTGCATTGCTAAGAGTAGAAAGTTATGACAGGTGATTTCATCTATCTGACCATTGCTTTGGAGTTTTCTTTGTGCTAAAGTTAGAGCAGTCAATAAATTCTTTCTTTACCCTGCTGATAATTTCATCTTTCCGAAGAAGAAGGAAGTGATGAGAGGAACATCTATTTTGGACCTTATTCTTACCAATCAGGAAGGACTAAATGGTAAAACAAAGATGATGGAAACCATGGGGCCTGATGACCCTTGCCTTGTTCGAGTCTGATCATGTCATTCCCCCTACTTATGAAATTCCAATGGTCTAGAAACCTTTGTATCATCTTTGTATATATCTTATATTTTCTTCCCTGTATACATGTAGTAACTTTCAATAAATGTAAGCTATTTGAGGGCATGGCTTTTATTTTTGTCTTTAGTTCCTCAGTGACTACCAAAAAGCATGGCATGTAGTAAGTATTTAATAAATAAATGCTGAATGAACGAATGCTTTAAAATATAGACTTGAGAGGTGGACCTGATATCTGTAAATTTTTTAGAATGAATTACTAAAAGGATGACTTCTAAGCATTTCAAAAAGGAGGAGGTAATTGCTAAGAGTCAACAGGGGTTTATTAACAATATATCATGTAAGTCTGATCTCATTTTTTTGAGAAGGTTACAAGACTAGTAAAGTAAATAAAGAACATGTCATGATTATAATACATTGATATTTAGGCTCAAAAAGAGAAGACTTTGGTGGGGACAGGATGACTGTCAAATATTTAATGGGTTATCATGGGAAAGGGGATTAAACTTGTTATTAGCCCCCAAGGACAGAAATAGGACCAATGGGTGAAAGTTATAGAGGAAGAGATTTTGGTTTATCATAAGGGGAAAAAAACCTTAAAATTTCTGCTTTATAAAAGTGGAATAGAACGTTGGTACACAGTGAGTTATCCATCATACAAAATCTTCAAGCAGAGACTTAGGATGTAGATAGGATTTGGGTAGGGGTAGACTATGGTTTCTTCTAACTCAGGATTCTAAGAACATTAATATGTTTTATTAAGCCAAAATAGACTATAAAGGCACTAATTGTGACTTGTCAATTAAATTTTGAGCTCTGAGTACAATTAGAGATAAAGAGATCAGCAAAAAGAAGGAATCTTTGTGCTATAGCCTCACAAATTTCATCTACCTCCCTCCAAATCTGATCCTCCTCTGTGTAAAGAATCAAACATTTTAATGAATGATATAACTAGACAGATGAAGTAAAAGGGTGTGTCATATTTTCCTTTTCAGGCAGAAAAAGAAATGACCACAAAGCTAATGGATATTACAGTATAATTTGTGGCCACCAAAGAGAGAATGCTTATCTGCTGAGGGGGCCTTTATTTGATAGATACATGCTACTTAGTTGAAGTCCTGAGAGACTTCTGGGTTTCTTTCAGTCAACAATATGAATTGAGGGAGACAACACATGCACACCTGAAACAGACTGTAAACTTTTGGGCAAGAGCTTATCTATTTGTACTCTCCTTCCACTCCAGTGTGCTAGGCACATAATCAACTCTCAATAAATGCTTTTAAATAGTAGATCACTAGACTTGGAGTCAGGAAGAGGTGAGTTCAAATCCTGCTTCATACACTTAGCAGCTGTGTGACTTTGGGCAAGTTGCTTGACTTTTCTAAGCTTCACTTTCCTCACTTGTAAAGTAGGAATAATTATAGCAGCTACCTCACAGAATTGTTGTGAAAATCAAATGTCAATGTATTTAAAGTGCTTTGCAAACTTAAAGGCCTACAGAAATGCTCCCTATAATTACTATATACTATTATCAATTATGGTGATTAACTGTCAGTGTTTCAGTGAACAGTTAGGATATAGTCACTTTTAATAGAGTAGGTGTCACCATATTATTCCTATTAATACTCTTGTTTTTATTTTTTTTCCTTTCCTTTTAGTCAGCATGGGATAGTGGATAGAGCTCAGGACTTGACTTTTGTTAGGAAGAGCTGGAGTTTAATTCTTCCTCTGATATTTATCAGTTGAGAGACTACAGGGAAGTCACTTTACTCTAACCTTCATTTTCCACATCTGCAAAATGGGGATAATAATATCTTTAGTTCTTATTCACAGGATTGTTGTGAGGGGCTCAAACGAGGTACTGCAGGAAAAACTCTAGAAGTTCTAGAGCACTATATAAATGTCAGCTATTAGAGTTTTCATTTTTAATTTGAGGAGCATGATAGTAAAGAATTCACTCCTATAGATGAAGACATTTAGAATACATTAAAATGGTCAAATACTAAGAAAAATATTGTAAAACAGGGGCTCCAAACTCCCTGAAGATGTTCCTCTTTTTCATACATTCAAGGAGGAAAGGGTTTCAGAGTGCCAACTAGAAAAAAATTAATTGAATCTTTATTTTTCAGTCATATCCATCTCTTTGTGATCCCATTTGGGGTTTTCTTTGCAAAGATAGTAGAGTGGTTTGACATTTCCTTCTCTAGCTCATTTTACAGATGAGGAAACCGAAGCCAACAGGATTAAGTGACTTGCCCAGGGTCACACAGCTAGAAAGTATCTGAAGCCACATTTGAACTCAGGCAAGATGAGTCTTCCTGACTCCCAGGTTTGGCACTCTATTTGCTGTGCCACCTAGCATTGACAGGGTATCTAAAATTTCATGGAAACAGGAATTTATGAGATAGTTGCCAAAAACTTGAAAAAGGTGAAATTCCATCATTCTCAGGTACCCTGGACAAGGAACAAATATCCTGTTAGATATGACTCCTGTATGCTGAATGCTAGTATGGCTGTAGCTGCTGCTATAGCCCATTTGGGCTAAACCATTAATCCTAGCACAAAACCCTGCTATTTCAGATTTATAACAGGATTGGCCATAAGCACTAGCCTGACTAAGTGATGATGATTACTTTCTATCACAGGAAAAGTCTTGTTGGCAGATGTCAAATTTTCCAGTTATTCTTTATGAAATATAATTACAGTGCAAGGTGAAAATTTACAATGAGCTCATGATGAACTTTTCTTTCTTTCCTTCCTTCTCTTTCTTTCTTTCTTTCTGAAACAGGGAAGGCAAGACAATTGGGGTTAAGTGACTTGCTCAAGGTAGTAAGTGTGTCAAGTGTCTGAGGCAGGATTTGAACTCATGTCCTCCTGACTCAGGGCTGGTGCTCTCTTCAACAATGAACTTATTTTCAAGGAGATAGGATCAAGAATGAAATTTAAACTATAAGCATGGAAAAAAATACTTTTTATTTTTTAAATCTTGAAAAGAGGTGTTCCTCCTACCCCACTCCAAGTAGAATCTTTGCTTTCGGCCTCTGGTATAAGAATCATCATGGATGACCCATATGTCTCTAGGAGTGCTGTTTTATTTGCCCAAGTATGTTTGTCCAAGGCTCAGGTTTGTCCTTTGTTCAGAGGAGACCTGCTACCTAATGTTGGATAGTCATGGTGAAATTGCTTCAGGAAGATCATTAGTGCATAAATATTCCTGCCTAAAGGAAGACACATTGCCTGAGAATATCTTTAGGCCTATGTTGTGAGAAGAAGCCATAAAATAGCAACAGCTCAGTCTAGCACTTAGGTCCACAACCAGGAGTCTATTCCAGAAGGCAGAGTGATGTAGTAATTGGGGGCTATTAAAGAGAGTGCACAATGTAAGGAAATCAGGTTAGAGTGTAGAGGGGTATTGAGGTGGGAAGTAAGTTGGTTTGGAAACATTAAATTGCATATGGGGGAATGGGAAAAGATTTGCAGTATGCAAGACAAGGCAATCTGTAGAACCTCATCACCTTTTGGAAGTAAGGATGAAAAATTTGGCAGAAGAGGATAAATTATTTTGCAAATGGAATGAGAAGAGGGTGTGTGTGTGTGTGTGTGTGTGTGTGTGTGTGTGTGTGTGTGTGCGTGCGCTGTATGCGCCTGCGTGAGTGTGCATAAGTTTTACAAATATGACCATCCCAAACTGTCACTAATGTAAATACAGTCTTCATTTATTGAAGGATAGCTTGAGGATACTTGGAATAAAGAAAAACTCACCTAATTACCATCCCAGTTGCAAACATTTACCTTCTGGCAGGGAATTGAGTATTGCACGTAAGGTAATACCCAGTTGCTTTTTGTTGTTGTTAAGATCCAGAAAGGGAAAGGGAGGGGCAGAAGGAATGGTGTCCTCCTTCTGGATGACTACTCTGTTTCTTGCTCCTGCAGTTCTATCAGAACGAGCCTCGAGCTTTCCTGACCTTTCATCCAAAGCTTCCCACCGCTGAACTGATAACAAAATGGAAGGAAAGTGGCTGGCTCAAGGTTGCTTAGCAACCTAGTTGGCAGAGAAGAGAAAGAACTCTGCTATCCTATCTTATTGCTTGGTGGCCCCAGAGATGTCAGAAAGGAGCATTCTGCTGAATACTAAATCTCTTCTTCTTTTTAAATAACTGGGCATATGATAGAGATAGGGACCCGACCTGCAATTTTCATGGTATAAGTAATTTCAAGGGAGGAGACTCCCTCTATCAATGCAGATACTGGCACCCTTTCTTCACCTTATTACTTTAGAGAATTGCCTAGATCACTGAGAGGTTAAATGATTTGCTCATTTTTAACCAACCAGTACATGTTAGAGATGGGAGGTGAACCCAGGTCTTGTTGGCTTTGAGGCCAACTCTCTACCTACTATGCAACACAGCCTCAAATAGGCATGGTAAAGGTAAATTTTAATGTTTTCATCAGCCTAATTTTTACTCTTGTTCCTACATGTGTTAATTAATCTCTTCATTTTCCTCTCCCCTATTTTCCCTTGATTCAGGGATGGTAATGGTATAGTCCTGCAATTTCTATATTCCAAGGCCACATTAACATGTCCCAGCAGCAAAAGCATCCAAAGAATTTCCTCTATGAGGACCCATAAAGAAAAACACAGAAGAGAGGTACAGTTTATTCTAGTTCTTTCAGCCTGCTGCCTCATTTACTTTGGAACTGAGATTTCTTCCATTGGACGTCAACAGCTGGAGTTACAAGCTTCCTATCTCTCACAAGAATAATGCCCCACTTACCTTCTCTTGAAGGCGTTCAATAAGGGCAGCTAAATTAGCTTCACGATTCTCTTTAATCTGTTCCATTTTCAGTATCAGCTTTTCCTCTGCCATTTTGCTGAAGTTGTTGTTCTCTTCCAAAGCCTTCTGAAGGACTTCTCTCTCGTGCTCTCGCTTTTCTGCCAATTGTTTCAGCACCTGGGCCTCCTGAGACTGAGAGAGAAAAACATATCCCGCTGACAATCATCCGAGTGCAAACCTGTCAGAAGAATGTGCTATTGACTTGGGGTGGAGAGAGCTTTATGAGAAATAATACCCCCTCTCCTCCTTCATCAATGTTGTTTAGTGAGGTATTGCTCAGAGCTTTTGCTAGCACACGGTTAACTGGAGAAAGAACGTTTTCAGCTGTGGATTTTTGCTTTGGGCAAGCTATCTTAAAAGAAGCAGCATTTAAACTATGCTGACTAGGTTTTAAACATTGCTGTCAAGCATTTATACAACATAAAGTGCTTTAATTAATCATTGGATGCCAACATTCCATTTAGGTCAAAGAAGAATGGGTGAGGGCTGGGGAGAGTTCCGGCCTGGTTTCCTGCTGCATTGTTCTTTGGCCAGCTGTAACGCCTTGCTGTGTGGAAGCCTTTTACATCTCACCAATGGGAAGAGCTAAACCGCCAGTCTTCTTTCACAGCCCCTCCCTTTTTTATGAGCCTACTGAGAGTTCAGGGTGGTAGGATGTCTATTTGAGCACTCACAGGCAAGAGATCTCCTTCTGATATCTCTCTTGGATCCTCTGAGCCCCCCTGGAGATTCATTGTCCCTGAGGAGGTAAGTGCTTGGAATGGAATCCCCACCAGGCTACCTCTTCCTAGGATTGTGTTGTCCAAGGAATGTGTCAGTGGGATAAGGTCAATTCAATTCAATAATCCATATAGGATCCTAGATTTACATCTGGAAGGGATTTTAGAGGCTATTTAATTTTACCCTTTTACTTTAAAGATGAGGAAATGGGTTCAGAAAGGGAAATGACTTGCCCAAGGTCATATAGCTAGTAAATGGCATAGTTGGGACACAGATCTAGGTCCTCTGATTTCCAAAACAGCACATTCTCCACTAATTCCATAAACATTAAACACCTACTACATGCAAGGTCTTAGGTTCTGGGGTGACATAATCTTGGTTCATAGAACTAGGGGTTAAGGTTAGAATTGAGGAGTTGTTCAGAAGTGTTGATCTCCCTTCCTCTCTGTCTAAACCCTACGCAGCCTCCTAAGGCCATCTAAATCCAAGCTCTTCTCTTTTGGATGACCCCCCAGCACACATAATCTTCCTCTCTATTGAAAATGAAAAAAAAAAGTTAAAAAGTAGAAAGTGATCGCATTTGTAAGAAGCCTCCAGCAGAGGCCTAGGAGATTCCTGGAGAGAAGAATGGCATTTGGCTGGGAAGTGCTCTTGAAGTGGGAAGTGCACCTGAGCTAGACCTTGAAGGAAGAGAAGGTTTTTCACAGGCTGAGATAGGTGGAGTTCATTCTAGGAATGAGCAGCCATTGGGAGAAGGTCTAGGACAAGATCAGAAAACAGCCGTTCTATTCACGCGTGTACATTAGCACATAATAATGTGCTAATTAATCCAAATAAAGCTTGGATTGTTTTCTTCACCCAGAACTGTCTCACCTCCACTCTTCTCCCTGCTGATCCCATTCTTTGAAGCCCAGATAAAGTCTCACCTGCCCCTTGAAGTTCTGAGATCAGGTATGAGGAATGAGGTAGTTCAGTGACTAGAGCCCTGGCCTTGGACTCAGGAAGACCTGGGTTTAAATACAGTCCCACATAGCTGTGTGACCTAGGGCAAATTATTTAACCACCAGTTTAACCACTCAGTTTTCTCAAGTACAAAATGGGAATAATATTAGCACCTACCTCACAGTGTTGTTGTGAGGGAAGAAATGAGATAATATTTGTAAAATGTTTAGTATGGTACCTGGCACATAGTAGGTTCTGAATAAACGAATGAATGAATGAATGAATGAATAAATAAATAAATACTTGTTACCTTCTCTTTTCCTCCTATAATCCCCTCCCCCCACTCCACTCTCTGAATGCAATAGGAACTTATATTCTATGAACTCCTATAACTCTTACTGTCTGAGCTTCATAGTTTGGTAGTTAATGGAATTATTTTTTCCATGGTAGATTGTAGAATCAGTCCTTTTGGATTATAGTCACATCTGATATAGCTATATACTATTTATATGTGTTAGTCTTGTGTCCCCTACCAGGGACCACTTCTTATATACCTATTCATGACACCAAGTACTTACTGAGTAGGCTCAGCACTGTGGACAGATAGGTATACATTGAAATACAATTATTAAAGTTATAATTTATTTTGTTCTTCACTATGGTCATTACTATATTTTGAAAAGGCTCAAATAGTAACTTGGGTCAATGTATTGAATGTGGTCATTGCTGTGTGGCATGGTGCTGAAGCCTTGTTGGAGTCTCACTGCCTCATATGTTGAGAGTCTTTGTTCCTTGTCTACTTAGAAGAGGCAGGGAATGAATTTGGAGAGCTCTTAAGACTGACTGTGGTTTTCTCCCTCTATATCACCTTACTGGACAAAGAGAGAGCCAGGGAATGGGGCTAAGTTGTAAGGCAGTTTCACAGTAAGACAAAAACCAGAAAGCAAATGGTCAAGGGGAAAGATGCCTTGATCTCTTACTGCAGAAGGTCCAATCTAAGACTGGGCCATCTCTAATCTGGACAACTTTGTTGGTTGCGGAACCAGGATTCAGTGGTCTTCAGAATAATGTATCGAATTGGAACCCTTGCCTATTCTTGAACCAAACTTAAATCCCAGAAGTAGATGCAGAATTACTTTAGATCCTTGAGAGTCCTCTAACATAAGACCTTGCTTTGAAGGAACCAGTCAGTTACTCCATCTAGAAATCTAGGGTGTTAGTTTTGGGAGTGGGGAATTAAAAACAGGGGAATAGGTGATCAAAGGGATAGAGTATCATTTATCCTGCTGTTTGCCTCTGTACTCTCTATGTAACTTTTTTTTTGGGGGGGGGAGCAGGTTAATGGTCAGACTCCCATTGGAAAAATGGTGAAATCTATGGACTCTATTCAGAATAACGTTTTTTATATACATCAAATAAAATATACAGAATTGCAAAGGAAACCATTTATATTGAAATATTGTGAGCAGTATATGTATATGCACATATATATCCATGTATGTATATGTAAATGTATGCATATATGTAAATATGTATCCCAGCGCATGAGGCCACAACTGTATGACTTGGAACTTTGGCATTCAAAACTATTCTGACTATTCTAATTTTTCAGTGTCAATACTAAAATTAATTTTATTTTATTTTCATATTTATGATGATAATTATCCCATTCAAAAAGTCAAATAGTGAGAAAAGTACACTGGGAAATGAGCATTAGAAGAAAAATGGATAGGAATTTAATAGGGCAAGTTGGTAGCAGGATATAATTTCAGATTTCTAGCCTTCTGGGGCTAAATTAAATCTCTGAGCCTGAATGTGAGACTCCCACTATGATCAATGTGGATTTTATGCACTGTCCAGAGTGCAGAATTTGGCTCTATTAATGGGATTGGTACTTTTAGAGTCATTTAGAACTAAATCAGATTATGTCTCCCTAGGCTCCAAGGTTTTCTGGACATTTATTCAGCTCTAAGGTAGTGAAGAATGTGACTGCAAGTGTGTTCTCACTTGCCAACAACAAAGGCCAGGAAAAGTAGGTCAGGTCACCCTCCTTGGGCACTGTTTATGTCTCTGGATTACTCATATTACCTCTCTTATATACCAGAAAGAGTCTGCATCCACTTTTGTGTTCACTGCATAATGCATGCTGGGACTCCATTATCTGCAGTGAAGGGTAAAATAGGGGGTGTTTTAAAGGGGGGGCAAAACCTCCAGCCTTTCTCAATATTATGATACCTTATTAGGAATTTTGTTCACTAGCTCTTTGCTCCTAAGTCAGTGGTTCTTAACCTTTTTTTTCCCCATCATAGTTCAGTCTGATGAAGGTCATGAACCCCTTTTCAGAGTAACATTTTGAAATGCATAAAATGAAGTCAAAGGATTACAAAAGAAAGCAATTACATTGAAATATAATTATCAAAAACATTCAGAAAACAAATCCATGGACCAAAGTTAAGAACCCCTGTCCTAAATAAAGACTCCTAGACTGGTCTTTTTTTTTTTTTTAACCAATCTTGAGTAAGTCCCTAATACCAACACAGAGAGAAAGTTATCATCATCTCAAATCTTTCATTGTTCCAATACCAGCCCAGGGGTTGGGCAGTCTCATCTATTATTTTTTGGTGTTAGTTGCTAGGGGAAAATTTGTTTCTGTTATCCTCTGAATTCAGCCCTCCAGCCTCTCTCTACCTCATGGGGAAATTGTTTTAAATTTTGGTGCTTCTATTACCTTTAAATATTGAGTTGAAATGAGCCATGATTCAACACAAGGATGTGGAATCAAAATCCATTTTACCTAGTGGAACATCCATTTTAGGGGAGGCAAAATGCTCTAACTTGAGACTTTGAACTAAGCATCTGAGGGACTATTTGCAAAAGGGAAATACTTGATGACTTGGATGATTTAGAACTAATCCAGAGGCAGAATTTGCTGAGGGTTGTTAAAATGAGCTCATTTAGAGAAAAATTCTTCAACCTTGGAGCATATCAGAAAGGCATTGATCTAAGATGGAAGGTCAGTAGGACAGAATAATAGGGCAAGATAATGGCTCACTGATGTAATGTCAATGTCAGGAGGATAATATTGATAGAAAATAAATGTTAACCATGACATTCTGGAAGACAAAGATCCTCTTTACACTTTCTCTTAAAGGAAGGGATGTGACTTATTGCATAATGTTTTATCTTTACATAAATCCCACACTGGACTCCATATTACAGATACAATATCTTCTCTAGTGTATATGGGGAAGAAAATCATGAGACACAGGAAAGAGTTATTGTATAATTTAGTAGCACTTCTGATATGTTCCAAAGTCATTTACTGTCATTAGTTATAGTACTAGTTCTAGGAGTTTAATTACCACAAAAATAAAATGGAAGATAAATTTGAGTTAAGTGCTATCTAAAACTCTATTACATTCTACATCTACATGGGTTAGAAGGAATATGAAGGTCCGTATTTTAGTTATTTCCAGTTTGCTTTTCTTTTCTCAATTGGATTTATCTTCTATCATTTCATTTTCTTGTCTAATTTCTATCATTTATGGATATATGACTTGTTATGAAGTACTGTCTATCCAAAAGTAAATCTACCTGTACCCTATTTATACATCTTGGCAACTGAGTTAGGCTACTTAAAACATAATTAATGATTTAAGTTTTAACAACAAAAAGTGCTGTTAACCCAATTACGTTAAAAAAAAGAATAGGTACATCTAATTTAATCCAACAGTGCCTTGTTAAGAAATGTCAATAAGATATAATTACAGAAGAGAAACTCTACTATGTGAATTCTATGGTGAAGAGTCAGATGTATTTTAAAAATTTATAGTAATTTCAAAGACCCTTGGAACAACCTCTCCAGAAAGAGCAAACAAAAAGTTGATTGTGCTGAAAGGCTAAGAGAGAATCACTGTGTTTCTCTCTTATGTAACTATGCAAATCAGGGTTCTATGATTCCACAGCTCATGTGACATCCTCCTTACAGAGTGAAATACTTTCTGAATCTTTAACTCAGATTAATTCTAGGTAGGTTCAAGCTACTTCATATATATGTATGTGTATGTGTATGTGTATGTGCATGTGTATGTGCATATGCATGTGCATGTGCAGGTGCATGTGCATGTGCAGGTGTATGTGTATGTGCATGTGTATGTGTAGGTGTAGGTGTATGTGTATGTGCATGTGCATGTGCATGTGTATGTGTATACACACACCTCTCACAGTTTAATGTAAAGAATACTGGATATAGGAGTGAGGAGACTTGGATTAAGGTCTCTTGTACCTCAGTTTTCCCATATGTGAAATGGAAATAAATAATACCTTTACTGTCTGTCTTAAAGAATTGTCATGAGGCAATTTAAATTAAAAAAAGACCCATTCAAAGTGCTTCACAACAATGAAACTACATATCAGCAAGAGTCATTTATTGAGGATCATTTATTTATTATATTTAGATTGTGATTGTTATTGGAAAGGGCACATGGTATGAAAAGAGAATGTCAGGAATAGTGATTAAGGGCTAAATTTAAATATATATATACACATATATATGGGTACACACAAACACACACTGGTCTGCATACATATGTGTATATATGTACATATATATTTATTACCTTTTAAAAAAGTTTCATTTCCAGTCACTTGAAATTGACCTAGTAGCCATAACTCTCTTGTTTTATTTCCTACCAAATTACATTTTAAAGACCCTGAAAAATTGTGAAACTTGAAAAGAGAATTCTTTTTACATTTCCCTGTTTGAAAATTTTATCTAAAAAAATGAAATTAATCTGGTTCTATGTAGTCAATTACAGGGTGGGGACTGTGATTTGGAGATCTGGGCTGCAGTTACCTCATTATTTCCTGATTCAGAAACAACAGGTGTCTCATGGAAGTGACCATTTGTTTTCTCAGACAAGGGCAGGGACTGGGGAGAGACAAAGACTTGTCAACCTTCACAACAACTTCCCCCTAACATTTATTTTTGGTCCAGTCAATCAGTGGAGCAGCATTAATTCCAGCCCCAAATGTGCCCAAAGCAGTATGTTCCCACCTAGCAGCCAGATGGCCAGTGCTGAGATGCTGTTGGCAGATGGAGAAGAGAGCTACCCAGAACCAGCAGGTGCAGAACACCAAGGTAAATTCAAGTCCATGCTGTGATGCATCACTGGAAGCCCTTCATCAACCACAAAGAAGTCCCTGGGTCATTGTCAAGGTGGCCCTTTTGTGTTCTGAGTCTGGTCCCTGGCTTGTAGCAGATGTATTCTCCTCACACATGTGGTAATTCTGTTTTTTTTCCTGGCACACAGAGAGGTAAATCATCCAAGGCTGATGCTGTGATCTTTTCTATTGAAAACTAGGATGGTTGTGAAACTGTAACTCTCATTTAGTGCAATTGCAGAAGATATGCCCATTTGGAAACTTTTACTGACCATGGCTTTGTTTCAAGATAGGAAACTGAACCTCAAGTCAAGCTTACAGATTAGGCTAAAACTCTAACATTGGCACTAATTTGGTAAAAATCAGTTAGTTAATGAGAAAGTAAATTATGGGAAAATATGTACCAACAAATACAAAATCCTGAATGATGATTCAAATATGAGATTTTTTTCACTCATCTAAGGCTGACTCCTTCATTTTCCTGCCTCTCTTCCTTAAAATATGTCTATATATATGTTTCTTCTTTCATTCTCCCTTGATTCAGAAGAGATGCTTCTTCTTTCCAAGGTTAATTCTTCATTCTGTTTTTTCCCCTTTTCTCTTCTTATATGTGTTCTAATTCCCATAGCTTTCCATCTTTCCTGGAACCTGGATCCCTCAATCATCCCCTCTGTCTCTGATTCATCCAGTCTACTTGGCAAATATTTATTCAGTGCCTATTGTCCCTAAAATGAGTTCCAAGCTTTGCATAAGTGTCTTGCACACAACTGGTGATTAATGAATGCTTACTTGAAAAGATGCTTTTCTGGGTCACTTCAGGGATATACCAATACATGAAGACAAAAACCCTGCCCTTAGCAAGTTCAATCTCTTACTCTTTATTCCTTAAATAGTGATGTATAGACATATATATCTAAGATATCCTATTTTGGAAAGAACTGCCCAAATATCTTCAAATGACTTTGCTGTCAATTGAAGGTGATGCTACTGATCACCTTCCTTTCACTGCTAACTTCCCTAATGTGATCTGTAGTTTCTCCTTCCATTTCCTTATCACCCATTTCTTAATCCTAGATAATCTTGTTCTTGTCACTACTATTCTGTGGAAACTATTGAAGTGCTTTAATTCAATCTATCATTTATGGTTCATAGATATGAAGTAGGAAGGGATTTCAGAGGTCATTTGGTTTGATCCCTCATTTCCCAGAAGCTAAATAGTTTGCCTGGTGTCACACAGGCAGTAAGAATCAGAGGTAGTATTTGAACACAAGTTTTCTGTTTCCAAAATCAGTGCTCAGGCCACTGTACTATTTACTAAACATCTATTATATACAAGGCACTAAAGATACAAAAGACTTTGTCTCTGTCCTCAGCAACTTGACAACCTATTGGAGCACAGGAGGATGCATACAAGAATAAGTATGAAAAAGTAGAACATGATAAGAACAAAGGAAAGAGTTAGATGAAATGCTTGGTGAGAAATAGATGATGAAGAGATCACCTGGGAGCCAGACCCAAAGATGTTAATATGGAAGTAGGTTTCCAGCGCTCCACTGGATCCTATGCTTTTATAAACATTTATAGAAGACTTGGATAAAGGCACTAATAGCATGCCTATCAAATCAGAAGACGGCACAAAGTAGAGAGGAAGAGCTAGCAAAGAGTTAGGATTCTGAAAGATATTGACAAGCTAGAACATTAGGCTGAATTTAATAAGGTGAAATTTAATACAGACAAATGCAAAATCTTACACTTGGGTACAATAAATCAATCTCTCAAATAAATACATTATGGGGAGAGCATCATTAGATAGTAATTCCCCTAAAAGTGTGGGTTTTAGATTATAAGCTCCATATGAGTCAACAGTATAAATAGTAGCCAAAAATAAAACAAAAATTCAAATAAAATGATCTTAGGTTGCATTAAGCAAATTATAATACCCAGTACATGGTAGGTTATAATCCTACCTTTCTCTACCCAGGTTAGATCATAACTCGATAATCTTTTCTATCTTACCAGCTAAATTTACATTATTATTTAATAAAGAGACCCTTCTTTTTCCGGATTTTAATTCTCCATCTTGAGATTAGGAGGATATAGGCAAGAAGAAGAGCACATGATAAGATTGGGGACAACTGGTTGTAGTTTTGCTGGCTCACAGGGTGAAGCAAAGCTGACCCATGACTTCCCATTCATCTAATTAAAAGACCCTTTCTCAGTCCTCATTCTAAAATAAAATGTTAGTGCTGGAAAGAATCTTAAAGATCAGCTCCATCATTTCATAGAAGTTGAAAAAGGGACCCAGAGACATTATGACTTCACTAAAGCCACACAGTTAGCATCAGAGTTGGGAGCAGAACCAAGGTTTCTCACATCCTCATCTGGTGCTAAATCAGGCTATTTATGCCGATCTGCCTCCTCCTTTATCCCTGTTGACTATTCTCCTCTTGGGCTTCCCCTTCACTGGTGTTTATGGTATTCAACTATCTTCTCCTTTGACACATTCTTCCCTGTCTCTTTTGATGCCTCCTATTCGTCGTTCCCTCAATGGAGGTGTGCTCTAGAGCTCCATCCTCAATCCTCTACTCTTTTCTTTTGCTGCTTTCTTCTTCATCCTTTCTCTTGGCATTAGCTATTCTTTCTCTATGGAGGGTTGGGGGGGCACTCTCTTTAGCCAAGTCCTTTCTCCTGAACAGTAATATTACATCTTTTGATACTTGCTGGGAATTTCTACTTAAGAGAAAAATAGAAAGGACATCAGGGGTCTTAAATTCATAGAATGTGATAGCTGGAAAAGACCTTAGGGGTCATCTAGTCCAGACTGTTCCTGGACAGTAATTCTCTCTATAACATCCCCAAGAACTGGTCACACAACTTTTTGAAAACCTTCACTGATGGGGAACTCACTTCCTTTTGGGTAGCCTATCCCATTTTGGGGCTACTCAAATCATTAGGAAGATTTCTCAATATTGAGCCAAACATTGCCTCTTTCACATCCTGTTCCTTAAATGTTTCAACATAAGTGCTTTGCAAACCTTTAAATGTTTTATAAATGATAATAGATATTATGATGATGTTTAAAAATTATCCCATTTGGGGTGGCTAGGTGGCTCAGTGAGTAAAGCACCAGCCCTGGAGTCAGGAGGACCTGAATTTGGATCAGGCCTCAGACACTTAACATAAAAACTAGCTGTGTGACCTTGGGCAAGTCACTTAACCCCAATTGCCCTCCAAAAAGCAAACAAAACAAAACAAAACAAAAGTTACCCCATTGTTTTTCCTTCCAAACTAACATGCTCCCTTTGACTTTATAATATTTGATAATGGTATTCTCATGACTTCATACAATATCTGCTCAGTTATCAAGCTGTATCTCTTCTTCTTTTGTGATGTGTCTTACAGCAGTGCCTTTTTTCTTTCTAAAACCATTGTCCTAGTTCAGACCTTTTCGCTTTCTACATTGCAAAGGCCTCTTAACTGGTCCTTCTCTAGTATATACCCTCTTGTACTTCCTCCAAACCCCATTCACTCCTACACACTTTCACCAGGTGAGATGGCATAAAATAGAACCTTTTACATTCTCACAAAACAAAATAAAACAAAACAATAACCCTTCAAACATACTACCTATGGTTTACAAATTAAAATCCAAACTCCTTAGTCTCATATTCAGAGCTCTGTGCCATCTGGTTTCAAACTATCTTTCCATTCTCGTCAACCATCACTTCCTACACATACCTTTTGCTTCTGGTGGATTGGTGTCTTCCAGGTCCCCAGAATGTGTCTTGTCTCTGTACCTCTGCAGGTCCCCTAGCTTAGACTGTCTTCCCCACTGCTTTGTTTCTGTAAATCCTACCCTTCCTATAAGGCTTATTTCTTCTCAGAAGTCTACCTATCCATAGCTACTATCATGCTCTCATAGCTACGCCTTCTGTTACGTCCACAGAGCCCATCCATAGTCTCTATTTGTAGCATTGATCTAGCATTAAGATACTTAGGTTTAATTAGGTTTTTGTGGGGGCAAATCTTTGCTCTTCAACTAGAATGCACCTCCTTGGGGCACTGGCTGTAATTGTAACTTCTCTGTATCACTTGACCCTCTAATGGTGACTACAAAGTGCCTGGCACAAAGTAGGAGTTTATAGGGTTTTTGGTCACTTAGGTAAACTGTCAGTTTGGTTTAATTGTCCCTGACTTCTACACACAGTATTCTATTTACATATACATCTATTTTTGGAATTTAATTTTACTTCCATCTAGAATGTTTGCCATCCATGAAATTAGTGTTATAAGTAAGTGGTCTCAGAATTGTGGAGATTGCATATTTTATGTCAGGGATCCTATTTGGTTTAGAAAATAAATGAACACATTTAGAGACCAAAAGATGTTTCCCCTCTTTTCCTTTTAGGAAGCAAAAAAAAAATTTCTCCCTGGATTAGGAAGAAATTTCTGATGGAGGAATGTCGTCTGTTTAGACTCTGGTTCAACTGAACTGGTTCAAATTCTCATTTTAGGAGGCAATACATGGTTCTGGGTGGGAGCAAACCAGAAGGGGCTATCTGCTGAAGCCTAGGAATGTTTAAGATATGCCAGTCCTGGTAGCATTTGACTAAGGTTCATTAAGGGTGAAAAGGTATTCTGGTGCCCCCTAGAGGATGCTTGAGACTTTGGGTCTCTGTGGTAATAACTCAAACTCACAGAACAAGTGGTCATACAGTCTCCCCTTTAAGACTTGGAATAATGGGGGAACTCACTACTTCATGTCCAGCCCATTGCACTTTTGGATGGCTTTAGGTGCTAGGAGGTTTTCCCTTATATCAAGCTAATCTTTGCCTCACTGCAATTTCTACTTACCCTTGAATATTCTGCTATCAGAGATTATTTAGTAATTTTATAAAGAGGAAATCAAGGCTCAGAGAGTGGAAATGCTTTCTCCCAAAACCATTGCTTCACCTCTTCCACTCCCTTCTTTGCAGAGACATGACTATAGGTGTAGAAGACTATATAATGTCAGATTTTTTTTGATATGTTGGTTAGTTTTGCTGAGTTGAATTTTCCCCATTTTAAAATTCTGTTACAAAGGATGGTTTTCTGAGAGAGGAAGGAAGAGGAACATATTAGGAAATATTTGGTAGTTCATAAGTTTGTAGTTGGTAAAAAATAGAGATCAATAAAAATCTATTTTTTAAAAAACCAACAACACATTACCTTTCTAGCACTCAAGGACATGATTAGCCTGCTCTCTCAAGAGGGTAATATGGCTTTTCAGAAGTTTGTGTGCATTTTCTTTTTTTTTTTCTTTTTTTGGAGAGCAGTTGGGGTTAAGTGACTTGCCAAAGGTCACACAGCTAGTTTTCAGTTTAAGTGTCTGAGGCTGGATCCGAACCCAGGTCCTCCTGACTCCAGGGCCCGTGCTCTATTTACTGTGCTACCTAGCCGCCCCTGTGCATTTTCTATGGAGTCAAGAAACTATCCCCATCCTTTCCTTTTGAGATTCAGTCTCCTTTCTCAGCTGCTTTTGGATACCCCCACTTGGTTGATCTCCCACCATAGATATCATGTGTAAGCTCATCACCTTTCCTCTTGAAATTTCTTCTCTTTTCTTATTTTTGCTGCTAACGGCACGTCCACCCTGCACAGGCTGGATCCCTTCTCAGTCACACACAGCCAACCACAAAATGGTATTAGTCCTTCTTTGCCCTGTAATTCTTTCATCTGCCTCTCCCCTTCTATTCCATAGGTTTTTAGGGCCGGAAGAGATTTTTGAAATAACTCCCTCATTTTATACTTTCAACATTGTGGATCAGATCACATAAGTTATGTGCTCTAGAATAGGCTGTGGGGAAGTAGGAGCTCCTGCATTCTTATTCAGGGTGCCAAAGACTGTTTCTTTGTATTGCATCCTGTGGCCCATCCCAAGTCTTGCTCTTCATCATCTCTCAGCTGAGCTCTTTCAATAGCCTTCTTAATGATTTCCCCACCTCTAATCTTTTCCCCTTTTGTTCTACCCAATACACTACTGACAAATTATCTTTTGAAAACATATACTTTATATTTGTCACTTTTTTTTACTAGAAAGATAAAACTTTAAGGATTCTTTATTGTCTTCAACAAAAAAGTCCAAACTTCCAAGTTTATCTTTCAAATGCCTCTACCTCTCCATTAATTTCCCACTACTCTTGATTTTTCACAAACACACCCTGCCCTTTCTTCTCCCCTCTTCATTTGAACGGGTGTATCCATTGTTTCTTAAACACGTTATAAATTTCCTCTTTCTATGTCTGTGGAACAAATGCTCCAAGTCATTTAACTTCTCTCAGTCTCAGTTTCTTCATCTGTAAAATGAGGACAAAGTAGCTTTACTTTCCATAGTTAATATTTTTCAGTTAATCTGCATACCTTCAAGTGCTATATAAATATTAATTATTATTGTTTTTACTTTCTTTTGGACTGAACTCAGGATCCTATTAGTATAGGGAGCTTTGAGTAGTAAGAAAATACTCTCTACTGATGCAGATCTACAATTCCTCTGCAAGTCATAATCTTAGACAGAAAGCTAGGATGTACTGAGAGAGAGGCTCAGTGACTTGCTCAGGGTCACTCATCCAGTATATAATAGAGGCAGGGCTTGTACCCTGATCAATCTGACTCTTAGGTCAGTTTTCTATCTACTATGTCTCTGTCTTTCCATAGCAATACTTTTACAGTAATGGGATCAATGCAGAAAGCCAATCTGAGTAACAAGCCTCTTTCTTCAATAGCATTAAAATAATCCGAAATACTGAATAACTCACATAATTTGCCTTAATTATTGCTTCAGTTCTTCTTTGTGGAGAAAATCACAATATCATCCAATTGAATGAAGCTGAGAGGGCAGAGGAAGCAGCTACAAAATGAGTGTATATGGACCCTAAATCTGAATTCTAACTTCTATGGAAAGGAGGAAGAATGCAGCTTTTCCAAGGCAGAAGCCCAGCTATAGTCTTTTTAATAAGAATTTAATACTTTTCCCCCTGAAGAACACTAATCTAATTAACACAGTGTAATCTAAGAGTGAAAAATCAATTAATGATTTTTAAAAGGATAGTATTTCCTATTAATTAGTTGGACTTTCTGCTAATTAAAACTGTGCCATGAGGACATAATCTATAGTGGTTTTTTCCTAATAAATGTTTCACACAGGTAGAAAAGTGGAATGGACATAAAGATTTTATAGGATTCTGAAATGAGTTATCTATGGGCATCATCATTCCAGGTGATTAGACATTTTTAGCCAAATCATAAATTTCTAGTCCAATTAAATTGTTCATATTGATATGACTGCTGGGGTGGAGAGAACATGTCAGGACCTATAATTTATCCACTTAGAACTAGCCACCAGAGGGCTTTGTTACAAGAGTATTGAAATCATTTTACTCTGACTTTATGCTTTTCTCTTTTCTTTTTTCTTTTTTTTGAAGCATTTTGGGTGGAAGCAACAGTAACAATCTGAAGTCTGGGTCCAGAGTTGTGCACATTAAAAGATACACAAAAGTGATTTGTATCTTTAAAGCAACAACCATCCAAGTAAAGTATTTGGAGGAATGGTGAAAGGCAATGGAAAGATTATAGACTTGGAGTAATACAACCAGTTTGTGTACCTCCTACCCATGCCACCTGTAAACCATGTGACCTTGGGACTGAATTTCTTAATCTGTAAAATGGAATTAATATGTACCTGGGAGTTGCTAAGGAGATCAAATGAGATAGGGTATGTAGAGTGATACGTTAACTATTAAGTGTGATAAACTACTACATTATGACTTCTTATATTTCAGTTCTCTTTCTGATTTTCTATCATAAGTCACGGTCTCCCTTTGCTTCATTCACAGTCTCCCTTTACTTATAGATGCCAATGGGCACCAAAGGCGATTTTCTGTAATATTGGGGGAAAAAAGATCAAAGGTAGCAGTAGACTATAGTTTAAGCCAGCAATTCTCAAAATGTGACCTCAGGAACATAAACGTCCCTGTGAGCTTTTTCTAAAAGGTCAAAACTATCTTTATAATAATACTAAGACATTTTAATTTCTAATGTAGTAAACGTTGATAGATATAATGCACATAAACAAAAACTCTTAGTATGTGGGTATGCTCAATCATTTTTAAGAGTTTAAAAGGGGACTTGAGGCCAGAAAGTTTGAGAACTGCTGGTTTAGGACCAGCAAAACTTTAATAAATCTGAATTCATAATGAACTTGAATCTATGATGTGCCCTCCACATTTAGAAGGGAGGTAGAAAGGACAACAAAGCAAACATAAATTAATTGAACAAAAGGAAGTACCATGAAGTTTCCTTGGTTTAGTGTAGATTCAGTCCAGTCATCTACATTAACACCACAAAAACATCATTGGTCTTAGAATTGTGATCTTGGAGCCAATATGAGAACCTCAGTCCCAGGCTTGTCTCCTTTAAGCAAAAGTAGAGCAGGGACTATGCTTCTTATTCCTTTTAAAGCTATTTATTACTGCTTAGCTCAGAGCTGAGTACACAGTGGGTGCTTAATAAAAGTGACAGTTAGTCTTACCAGTAGAAATAAGTGGCTAAAGATAAGGTTATTTAAACTCTCTGGGACATACATTCCTTACTTATAAAATGAGACACTTGAATGAGATAATGTCTAAGGACTCTTCCAACTCTAAATATGTAAGCCTGTGGGATGCTGTGATGTGTGCATAGATTATCAATGCTCTAACACGAGGTTATCAAATCATTGTTGTAGGGCAGAGAATTTATATGGTACCAAACAGCAGGATTTTGTGGTCCTTCTCCCCCAACCTGCCAATTCATGGTCAATGGCTACATCCTGTTGACTCCTTTCTGTACCCTGGCCCCCTCCTTTTGCCAACCAAAGTAGCCTTCAGCAACAGAAAACTCATGATGACCCTGTGTCCTGGGGTGCCCATCCTCTGCTTGTCCCAGGTATGGTAACCGATAGGTACAACTCTATAAAAAATTATCATCATATTGTCAAGAATCATCATGGAGATAGGTGTTTCGAGATTGTGCAATGGCCATAGCTCAAGTGGCTTTGTATGCTATAATTTAGGGAAAAATCACTCACAAAAGAATGAAATGACACTTTTTATAGTGAGAAAAGTTGCCAATTAAGATCTAGGGTTCGCTAGCCCAGGGCACTGCCATTTACCCCATTCACCCTTGAGAAGATTAGCTGAAGATCTCCATAAGGAGTTGCAGCAGGAGCCAGTGGAAGGTATGGAAGAAAATAATGTGCTTTTAAAAAGGAACCCAAAAAGGAAGAGGATTTTAAAAACCTACCTTTCTTCTTTCCTCTGCAGCTTCCAGCTTCTTCTGGATCTCCTCCAGAGACACATCTTTCTTCTTTGGAGATGCTAAAGTTCGTGGAGCTTCAGACACTGGAGATGGCGGCTTTAGGATCAGCTCGAAGGCCTGGCCAGAGGCCCGTTTGTTAATCTGCTTCACTTCCATATCTGAGAAATGAATGGCAGAAAATTCTGAGGACATGCAGCAGGAATGAGAGGATAATTTTGACGATTACAGTGGCAATAATAACTCACATTTGTTTGGCACTTTAAAGTCTATACTTTTTCAATATTCTGATCTCCAATAGGCAAATGGAGACATTTGAATCTGAGTTGGAACAGAAGGGGCCCCGAGATTTTCTGTGCCATGCTCTAGAAATATAAATCCACACTTGGCGTAATTATTAATGCATTTGAGCAAGATAAATATTTATAGTTTTTGAGAAAGATGACGGGATTTAAGGGGCATAGGGTGGTAGGAGGCCTACTCAGAAGAAAGCCTTGTCCTCACTTCGAAGTTAATTTTGTTTATTTGCCTCTGGAATAAATATGAGCCACTTTATGAAGATGAAGTAGTACAAATTTGCTCTTTGGGTAATTGTCATGCCTGGAGACATCTTAAGGCCACCTTTTAAGTAAATGATTTAAGCATCCTGACATGCAGAGGCTGGGAATTACAAGCAAGTCACTTAGCCTCCCTAGATTCTTCATCATATTTAGCTTTTTTTAAAGCATCTTTCTCCCCACTCCACTAATTGCATTAACCTGAACTTAAATTTATTGCAGCAATTTACTATTATTCCTTAATACCTTCTCAGGTACCAATCAACTTGATTAATTAATCAATCAGCTGGGTCTCAGTGAAAGGGGTACCATGGGGGGGGATATATGCTTATTATATTTATAAAATATTGTGAATCAATTAAATCAGTTTTATAATTTATATATAATATTTAACTATATATCTATATCTGTATTTGTACATGGGATCCGGACATGATTTCATCAGGGTGTGGTATGACTACTGAGTCAAATCTTGTCAGGCAGGGTTATGACACACAGTTCTGGGCCTGGAGTCAGGAAGACCTGAGTTCAAATTGGGTCTCAGATACTTACTAGCTGTGTGACTCTGGGCAAGTCACTTAAACGCTGTCTACCTCAGTTTCCTCATCTGTAAAATGAACATAACAGTACAACCTACCTCACAGAGTTCTTAGGAGAATCAACTGAGACCACTTTGCTTACCACCAGTGTAAATTAGTAATTCCTTGGTAACTTAGGACTATGGAATCATAGAAAGGAAGCTGAACAGGACTTTAAAAGTCACCTAGTATAACATCTTCATTTTTACAGATGAAGTATCTGAGATTTAGTATTCTTAGAAAGTCAGTGCCTGGGGCACAGAGAAGTTAGTTATGGAATTAATAAGTATCTGAGCAGGATTTAAGCCAAAGTCTTTTTGATTCCAATTAGGATAAAAATTGCTTTTATCATATTTCTAAGAGGTGAGCCCACTCCTTCACGAGGCAATTCATTGCTTTGTTCTAAGTTATACTTCATATTCATCCCAAATAAACCACACCTGCATATTTACATTAAAAGTAGTGTAACTATAATTCTGGGGACCCAATTAGCACTGTTCTTCATGAGGCAAAAAGACCTGTATGGGTGCCCTTACAAATGAATGGACCATTTGAGGAAATTTGGTGAAGCAGATACTCTGTCTTCCTCTTCTTGTTTATTATTATTGGGTAAAGAATTGAAGGATATCCAAGGCTCACATTTCAAATCCACACAGCACCAAGTGAAATTGGGGACTGGAAAACATGAGCCAATTATATAAATAGTCTCCCAGAATCTCAGATTGAGAAGGAACCCCATAGGCCTTTGAGTTCAACCACTGCTTATACCAGAACTGCTTCTATGATATACATAAGATGTAGTTATCCAGCCTTTCTTTGAAGACAACTAAAGGAGGGGAAATTTACTACCTCTTTTTATTATTTATATAAATATAATAATATATAAATTATTTATTCATTATTATGTTATTATTATTATTTGATTGGTTTATTCATTTTTCCTGTCATTTGTTCATCTTTCTATTTATTTATTTGGATTTATTACCTCTTGAGGCAGTCTATTCTATTTTTTGATAGTTCTAATTTTTCCTCACTTATCTAATGATACAATAGAAACATAGGATCTCAAAAGCCACCAAGCCCAAATTTCTTCCCGATACATGAATCTTCTACTACTTCTTTTAAGAGATGGTAATTCAGTTTCTTAATGAATATTTCTAGGGACAAGGAACTCACTCCTTTAAGCATCAATTCATTCCTTTTTGCGAAGTTCTACCTCATATTTACTTCAAATGTGGTTTCTTAAAACTTCCATTTGGTCTTTGTTCTGCTTTCTGGGGCAAGACAGACTCTATGCGATACCTTTTCCACATTATAATCCTTCAAATACTTGAAGACAGTTATTACATCTACTCTAATGTTCTTCTCTTTTCAGGGCTATACAGCACGAGTGCTCTTAAATATTCCTCACATGAAAGGGTTTCCATTCTCTCTTGATTGCCCCGCTCTGGACACTCTTTGGTTTGTCAGAATCTACTCTGAAAAGATAATGACCAGAACTATACCCTACACTCAGTTATTTCTGACTAGGCGACATTACAGAACCATTACTGCCTTTCATCTAGCAGCTATACATCTATCAGTGCTTCTCATGGCTGAATTAACCCCCTTATCAACACAGTTATATATCTTGTGGTCTCTTTCACATTACCTGCTGTGAAACTGTCTCTAATTTTAAATTTATGCAAATAAACTTATACAAGTACAAAACTTTACATTTATCACTAGTTATATTTCACAGTGTGGATTTTATTTCATCATTCTAACCCATGTGAATGTGGAATTTTCTCTAAATTATTTGTATGTGTGACTTTGTAGGTCTGACTTTATTGAAATAACCCATGCATTATTAGCTGGTATTCTAGTAATTGGTTTTAACATTTTGATAGAACAATGATCTACTATGCCCATAGTGGTGGCTAGGAGATAGTGTATGATATTTTATGACAAATGTCTCCTAGATTTTCAATGAAAAATTAAATGATTTTATTAGATTTTTAGTGTTGAGTGGATTTGATCACCCCCTAATTCTTTGAAAATTATAAATCTATGTATAGTAATTTTCTGTAAATTTCAATAAACAAGAATTTAAACACATATCCCTACTGTGTGCCAGGCATTTTACAAGTCTAATTTCATCTGATCCTCAAAACAACCTTGGGAGGTAGGTACTATTATCATCCCTATTTTATAGTTGAGGAAACTGAAGTAAATAGAGGTTAAGTAATTTTCCCTGGGTTACATAGCTGGTAAGTGTTTGAGGCCAGATTTGAACTCTGATCTTCCTGACTCCAGGGCCAGTGCACTATTTACTACCCAACCTAGCTAGCTACCTTTCCTATCACCCAGATGCTCTGGGGATACAAATAAAAAGAATAAAATAATACCTACTCTATTGGAGCTCAAACTTTAATGAGTGAGATAAGTATAAATACTATATGCAGTACAAATATAAATTGAATAAAAGCAACCATAAACAAAGTGGCTACATACAAAGCAGTTTGGGAGGAAGGGCACTAGTATTGTGTGTGTGTGTGTGTGTGTGTGTGTGTGTGTGTGTGTGTAAAAGCTTCATGCAGAAGATGACACTTTAACTGTGTCTTAAAGGAAGAGAGGAACTGAAGTAAAGGTAAGAAGAAAGTGCATTTCAGGCTTGTGAGGTGGAATGTTAATCAGGATAGTCTTTTATGATGCTAATAATTTGAAAGTTAATACATACAGGGTGTCCCCAAACTCTTAGTGCAGTTTTAAGTTTAAGTATAGGTTGATTTAATTTTTAAGCTTAAAACTGCACTGACTTTTCGGATACTATGTGTGCATGTCTGCGCAAGTATGTGTATATACTATTTATATATGTTTATGAATGTTAATTTAGAAGTTTGTATGTACATGTTATTATATGTATCTTGGTTAGCTGATGCCTAAAATGGAAAAATTAATAAAACAAATTCATGTATTAGAGGAATTAGTTGGATTTTGGTTATGGAGAATTAACACTTGTTAACCCTTCACAATACTAGAAAAGTCTTTATTCAAAATGAAGTTCCTTTCCTATGTATCATATAAACTTACATATTGCTATAAATTATATCTATCATTCTAGACAGCTGAGATTTTTCCTTTTCATTATTATACTTGTTTCCTGTCCTTTGCACTCCATACTTAGCAACGCCTGCTAATATCCCTTATTATTTGCTTTACAACTGTCCAAGAGAGGTTTCCATGAAAGGCCAGTAAGAAGTCCTATTTAATAGATGAGTAGATCTTCCTTAAGCAGTACCACAAAAGGTCTCACTCTTTAAGGGATCACAACACCTTTAGAAATAAGCACTGTGTGTTAATATCCAATACAGGTCAAACTCTGGAATAATGCACATAATAGGGGTCGGTTCTTAGACCTCTAGTCTCCCCTTCCAGCAGTTGTTACTGAATTAAAGTATCTGCTAATGGCCTATGAATGGGCCCAATTCTAATGACCTTGTGGTGGTTGGATGGTAAATATATGATTAACTTTCAATTATGGGAGGACTTTTTTAAACTGTAGAGGAAACTTAATGTACCAAGATAGATCATGTGGCATGCATAAAGTCCTTGGCATCAAGGATGCCAAATATGAAGAGGTAACATGAACAGATACAGAAGTATCACTTTTGTCAATAGCATTTAAATCCCCCCCCAATTAAGAAAATATCCTCCTATTTATTGCCTAGGTAATGTTAACTGTGAGGAACAGTGAGGTTTCAAGATCCTTTTGAAAATATGAAGTTTTCACTGAAAGATTTATCTATGCCTATGTTTGTAGATATTTTAGGATGGAAGGAATGAATTTACACACACATACATGAGAATCAAATTTTTCTTGACAGAATATTTGATGAAAGTGGAAGGATTGGTGTGGAGGTGGAGTGGGGAACACAATGTGGTGTAGTGAGAAGGCTTAGGACTTGGGATCAGGAGGCTTTTCCCCCAGCACCTAGTATTGTGCCTTACATGTAGTAAGTGCTTATCAAATGTTTGTTGAATGAATAAATGAAACCAAAATCCTTGTCCTAGCTCTGTCACTACCTTGAAGTTGGGGCATCAGGCAAGTCACATTCCTTCTCTGGGCTTCAGTTTCCTCATTTTACAAATGAGGAGGCCTAAGTAAAATGATTTCTCAGATCCTGTCTAGCTTTAAAATTCTGATTCAAAATAGTGATTTTAAACCGATGAGTGCTGTTGACATAGATTTTATTTCCAGACCAAACAGTTAGTTAGCACTTATCATGAATGCCCTGCCATTGACAGAGCTCTCAACAGGATGACAAATAAAGTGACAGATGAAGAAAAACATCCTTGACCCCAATACTCAGCTTTAAAAACAAGGGAGAGTGGTAATATGGGATGTGGACCTCTGTCCCTTTCCTTAAGACCTCTATATTTGAGACGAGATAAAGTAGTCAGGTTGAAAGGATTGATTATTTTGATTTTCATGACTGAATGGGGGTGAATCGCTACATTAGTAATTAATGAATTAAAACACACTGGGGAATTGGGGTGCTTGGGCTTCCCCCAAATATCTTTATCTGGGTAACCCCCTGAATCAATGACCTCTTTGGCAGTCTGCTGAAATCCTTATCTGACTGCTTCTCAGAATAATGATTTTAGATGCTATATGTGTAAAATTACAAAGGAAGCAATTTTATTGAAATAAAGATGTAATATTGTTCCATTCATGGGGTGGCTAGGTGGTGCAGTGAGTAAGAGCACTGGCCTCGGAGTTGGGATGACCCGGGATCGAAACTGGCCTCAGAAAATGAGCACCCACACATAAATAATGACTAGCCGTTTAACCTTGAGCGAGTTACTTAACCCCAATTGCTTTTAAAAAATATAAATATATTGTTCCATTCAAATTCAAGGACCTGCTCCTCCCTGAGAAGTATGTATGGGCTGCTTGGAGATCCACAACCTTAGATAAGAACCCCTATTCTAAATGAAACTAATTTTCTTGTAGGTTCTTACTGGCTTTCTGACACTAATAAGCAAAATATACTTAAGTGTATTTCTCAAAGCCTAAATAATTTTTATAGAGGATTTTCTCTCCTTGCCTTTGCAGTGATAAGCCTGTTCTTGAAAATGAGGAACCACTCTAATTATGGATTAACATACTATTTATAACAAATAAATAGTAAATGAATGAATGAATGGTTAGAGGGAATGACAGATACAGACAGAGACAGGGGCAGATAGATGATAGAGACATATATATATATAGACAGACAGGTAGATAGATAGATAGATAGACAGATAGATAGATAGATAGATAGATAACAATTGTAGCATGTGTGATTCTGTGCTGGAAGGATTATTGTGGGTAATCTATCTGCAGCAGCTGCCAGTAACAATGTTGCTCTGCTTCTGATGAGGCTTTAATGTGTTGTTATTAGGGCCAAACACAAAATGTGACAAGTAATAGGCAATCAATAAGTGCTAATAGCCAGAAACACCAAGTCAATTGTGAGATCTATAGAGTATTGATTTAATTATAGTTGGAGCTGGGACAGGGAAATGAATGGTTTCCCAGCCTTCCCAATGATCTAAGAAGCTGTGATTTCCATCTTAAGTTACTCACCATCGTATGTATAGATGTTAATGTTGCGAGGTTCAGGATAAAAACAAGAGCAGATCAGTGACAGCATGGATAGCTCCTTCATTTTTTCCTTGTAAGCTGAAATAAAAGAAAAATATTGTGTGAATGGATTTTCATTTTTAACTTCCCGTGTCTTTAGTCTACATGTTAATTAGAGTAATTTGTAGAATGATTTCTGGCACATCAAACTGCCTGATCTTTTAGGTAGTCAATCTCACAGTCTATTTTGGAAGAAACATAAACAACTATGTACAAACAAGATATCTACAAGATAAACTGAGGTTAATCTCAGAAGGAAGGCACTAGCATTAGGGGGAACCAGGGAAGCCTTCTTACAGAAGGTAAGACTGTGACTGAGATTTGAAGAAAGCCAGGAGACAGATGAGGAGGAGCCTGAGGGGGAAACCAAAGAAAATGCCCAGATTAGGGAGGTGGTGTGTTGTTCTAGGAATGCTAAAGAGCTCAGTGCCACTGGATTGCAGAGTATGTGCTAGGGAGAAAACGGGGGAGTAAGAAATCTGGAAATATGAGAATATATTGAATCCAAGTCTCTCTTCTAATGCATTTTGTGGATGTCTAACTACAGGAACCAGCTATACCTGGAAGGCTATGCCGTGGCCCTCATAAAGCAGAAGGCTATGCCTATGATCCTCTTTTATTAACTTATTCAGCTGAAAAAATGGTTCCAGTTTTATCTGTAGATTTTAAGTTCCTCGAGGACACGAACTATTTTTGTTTTTGTATTACCAGTGCCAAGCATACTGTGGGCATGTAATAAATACCTGTACTAGTGAATTGACTCAAGTATAGATTTAAGTAGCAGCTATTCTGCAATTTCTTCAGAGTGGGGAACAATTTGTATCAGTAGGATAAATAAACAATGATGAATGAAAGAAGTGTTATGGGGGGAGGGTGTTATATAGGATAGATTGACAATAGGAGAGGTTGACTATATAGAGCAGCTGCAATAGTTTAGGCCTAAAGTGATCAGGTCTAGATTGAGGGAATAAGAATAGCAGCAAGGAGAAAGGAAAGGATGGGATCGGTGCAACACACATCAAAAAAGAACTTGTTGACTCTAACTGCATATGGGGGCCAAGAAACAGGGAAAAACGAAAGATTGCTTCAAGATTTCACACTTAGACAATGAATTACTGCACTAGTTCAGAAGAGAGAAATCGCCGTGGGCTGGTGTAGTCATGGAAAGCAACCCTGGAGAAATGGGACATGAGATAGCCTTGTATAAGATTCAGATAATCAGGCTTGGGGGTAGAGGGGCAGGCATAAACAATGAAACGTAAAAAGCATTTTTAAGAAAAATACAAAGCCCAACAAAACAAAACAAGTATGGCATGTAATAAGAAACGATGGTGCTAATAAAGCTTAACAATCAATAATGCAATTGCAAGTGTTGAGTGAATGGTAATTCTCCTTATAGGCTTAGGCTAATAGAATAACCACAGTCCTTTTAATATGTCCCAGCATAAAGTGGAAACGTGAGCTTTCTTGCAACTTCTGGGAAGTGATAAGTAATTTCATATAATCTTTTCCACAGTTGGTTGTACTTGACATTAGCTATTAACGTTTGAGGATAAATTTCCTGCCCTACTGAATTAATTTCAAATTCGGCCCACGTGACGAATATTGATATGAGAGCAGCATCTACTTAGCCAAATGACACAGGAATGCTAATTGTTTTCCTTCATTTTTCCACACAGTTATCATTAATCATGCCCCCTTACCCTGACTTTCAAACAGATCTTCATTGTTTAACCATTGTGTTTGAACAAGAAAGTAATGTATTATTAATTTTAATAATAAAGAGACTGAATCTTACATGTTCTAACTCTAAAACCTGTGATTCTAAGATGTTTTCCCCCATATTGCTTTTGCAACTTATATTTTAGATAAATATCATAAGGAGATCCTGTCCATTGGCCCAGGCCCAGAGATAGAAGGAAGGGGTACCATGATAAAGAGCTGCAGATTGGGATAACTGGCAGGAAGTGGGGTGGGGAAAAGCTTTGATGAGTTTTTAGTTCAGTGCTCTTTCCTATTTGCTAATGGAATTTACATAATCTTTACTGATGTAACTAGAAAAGCCTCAGATCTGAACTACTTATGCTAAGGCAATTATCTGGGGAATTTAGGACAAGAAAACTCTTTTGCCTAAATTATTTGGGCATTTTAAGAATAAGCATATTTTGGTCTGAGTGATCCCCTGTAATTCTATTTCATTATTATGTGGATATATACGACCTTTAATCAATCTCTCTCTCTCTCTCTCTCTCTCTCTCTCTCTCTCTCTTTCAATAGTTCATAGATTTTCTTCTAAAAGCTTTAATGTTATAGCTTTTTTGTTGAAATGAAAACTTAAAACAAGTATACAAAACAGTTGATAACTAATTTTGTATTGGAAGCAGTAAGTTTCCATAACACTAAACATATCAATCTTCTTTTTTTCCCTTTCTTTTTCCCCCTCTCCTTTTCTTCTCTCTCTCTGTTTCTGCCTCTCTCTTAAAGGAGAGTATTTGTGGAGGGGAAGTAAGCATATTTTGCATTTGATATATATGTATGTATGTATGTATATAGATGAAGTACTAAAACACATATATATATATATACATATATATATATTATAAAGCACTAAAATAGCAATCAACTATAGTTAATTGAATCATGGGAATAGATTAAAAAGCCCAGAAAATAATAATGATAATAATATATTATTATATATTAATGTAAATGGGGCAGTTAGGTGGCATAGTGGATACAGTGCTGAGCCTGAAATCAGGAAGACCTGAGTTCAAATTTGGCCTCAGAAGCTTACTAACTCTGTGACTATGGGCAAGTCACTTAGTCCTATTTGCCTCAGTCTCCTCATCTGTAAAATGAACTGGAGAAGGAAATGACAAACCACTCCAGTATCTTTGTCAAGAAAATCCCCAAATGGGACCACAAAGAGTTGGACACAGCTGAAATGACTGAACAATAAAAAATTAATATAAGTAATAATAATAGCTGACATTTATATAGTAAAGTTTAAAGTTTGCAAAGAGCTTTGCAAATATGATTTCATTTGATTTCTCTCAACAATCCTAGGAAGTGGGTGCTATTATCATTCCCATTTTATAGATGGGAATTGAGGCAGACACATTAAATAATTCACCCAGGGTCACATAGTTGCTAAGTGTTGGAGGCTGGATTTAAACTCAGGTAGAACTGCATTTACACACCAAAGTGGATCATTGAGAATTGGGGCTATTAGCCACTAATTTAGAATACATTCTCATCTTTAAAAAATGATACAGATAATAGAAATTAAATATTTTAATGGAACTATTTGGATAATTTCCTCAATTATCCATTTCATTTGGCCTGTGTAAATGTAACTGTAGATATGGGATTTTACTCTGTTTAGTAATCACTTTAATTTTAGATCCCCAGGCTTTATTACTCCCAGAGGAAATCAAGATCACCCAGCAAGAAAAAGGTGATGCTGACACTTTGGCCTACCTTTTCTAATTCCAGTGTTTTTTTACTCCATGAATGTGGAATAGGGTATGTGGCTCAGTGGAGGGAGTATTGGCTTTGCAAGCTCAAATCCTGCCTCAGATACTTACTAGCTGGGTCACCTTGAGTAAGTCACTCACTCCCTGCCTCAGTCTCCCCATCTGCAAGAAAGGGACTAATACAATTGATTAATACTTATTACACATGGTTGTGGTGGCAAGACAAGTCCTATAAAAGTATGTAAAGCACTTTGCAAACCTTAAAATGCTATACAAGATGCCCCCACAGACTTAGTACAGTCAATATGTTTAAACTACTGTAAGCCTTTTGAGACACTCTGTATAAATGTCAGCTATTACTATTATGTAGTAGGTTTCTAGTTTCATATTCATTAGGTTATAGAAATGTCAATGTTTCCTTTAGAGAAAAGGTTACTTTTTTATGGTTGTCCAGTTATTTTGACTGTAATACATAGCAATTGATATAAGCTCTGTTGACTAACATGTGAAAAGTCAAGGAGAAATATTCTAGAAAATTCCAATGTTCTGAACCCACAGTGGGATAATATTCATAGTCAGGTAAAAGTGAGGTACCATGATTTAGTCAAAAGGGGACAAATTAAAACAGATACTGGAATGGAAATCCTGAGACCTGAGTTTGACCCCTAATTCTAACATTGACTAGCTATGGAAACCCTGGGCAATTAATTTCATCTTTCTTAGTATGTCATTTAAAAATCGGGATTAATCATAGTTATAACACCTACCTTACAGAGTTGCTGTAAAGAGAGTGTTCTGTAAACTTGAAAGCACTATGTAAACTGGAGCTCTCCTTATATCTCAGACATCTTGACTATCTTAATAGTAAACTGATTTGCTTGACTGATGGTATATTGCCTTAAGTTTCTGCAACAGTTTCTGAGAAGAACCCAGAATGTCAGTTGGCTGCCAGTCTACAAATTGGAATCTCTGCATTCCCTTCCTCTTCTCCCTCTTTACCTGTGGCCCTTTTAGTAATGAGTTTTCTTGATAAATTCTAGTTATTGAACTCAAATCCAATTTTGCTTGTTTTCTTCAGGAAAGACCTCTGGGAATAAACTCATTGTATAAAGAAAAAGATTATACATAAGAGAACAATGCAAGGTACAATGGGCTTGCCTTACTTAGATGTACAGTAACTCTATTTACATTGGCCTCTGAAGAGATTTCATTGACAAAAGCACTTTTATTGAACTCTGGAGGTAAACGTTTGTTTATGCTGATTTAGATTGTAGGGCCTCTTTTCTTACAAAAGAAATTTTGTGGAAGACAGTCATTTCCAGAGACAGGGCATTTTAGCAATTGAACCAGGCCCCATATTGTGGTAAAGGTCCCTTGCTGCTGATGGCTGGCCAGGGACTGAGGGCAGAGACAGGCAGCAGCTCTGCCAAGTGGTGTCAGAGAAACCTCAAGGCATATACAAACATATACGATCAAATATCAATCATGAGACATACATACTAATAGTTGATATATATACATGTGCATATGTAGGCACCCATGTATGCATATACGTATTCATCTATCTCAGACGTAATTTCCCATGATACTTATCTTCCTTTCTACTTCCCTATTATTTTAATCCTGACTACCTTTTTGTTATCTTCAGATTTGTTCTTGATAATAATTTTAAGCTGATTTTATCTACTGGTAGGAGAATACTATGGTCAAGGGAAAGAAAAGATGCACTCCATTTCCATCTTAGGCCTCACACCTAAGGTAATAATAGTAATAAATAAAAATAAACTGGCATTTGTAGTTCCCTGAAGCTTTCAAAGAGCTTTTACACATGTTTTTTCATTTGATCCTTACAACCATAGGAGGGAAGTGCTATTATCATCCCAATTTTATAGATGAGAAAACAGGCAGAGAGAGGTTAAGCTTAATTGGGGTAATAATGCTAGTGAATGTCTGAGGTAGGATTTAAACTCAAGTCTTCCTGATCCCAGGTCCAATATTCTACTTACTAGAAGACATAACTACCTCTAGACCAGATTACTGGGCAGAGGCAGCTAGGAGTTTCAGGGCCTAGAGTCAGGAAGACTTAACTTCAAATCTGACCTCAGACATTAGCTGTATTCCTCTGGCCAAGTCATTTGACTTCTGCCTGCCTCAGGTTCCTCCTCTGTACAATAAAAAGTAATATTAGCCACTTCACAGAGTTGTGAGTCTCAAGTAAAATAATATTTGAACATCTTTTAGCACAATGCCTGATCCATAGTTGGCACATTAGTAATGATTCTACCCCTCTTCCTCCAAGGTTAACTCTTTTATCTCCTTGCAAATTTGATAAGATGCAAGTCATTGCAATTTCCTTCTTAAAAACCTGAACAGAGTAGACCCTGGCAATTTTAAGTAAAAAACATTTCCAGTCCACAGTGGATTCTAATCTGAGAGTGACCAATTTTTTGGGAGATTAGGCAGGGGAAGACTGTGATGTAAGAAGCTCATCATTTCAGCAAAATATAATTTAATTTGAAAATTATAAACAGTTGCTGTTAAAGCTGGCCTTGTTCCAGTTGTTTCTGGTCTGTATGATGTAATGGTACATTGTTGGGTATGAAACTATCCTTTTTATGTTCAGTTTCCCCCCAGTAAGAATTATGGCTCCCAAAGTACAATTTTCAAGGCCATTTCTGAAGGATTAATATTTAACTAATGTAAGCACTGTACCTTTCATGTGGGGACAGACAGCAAATCAAATAAAAGGACATTTTAAAAGGTCAAAGTGGAGCAACCCATCATTGGTTTTGTGGAAGCATATGAGATGCTAAAATTCTACTTCTCCATTCCTGGCACAGAAAATGTGACCAGAAAAATAAATTGGGTGACATGAATCAGTTCTTGTGATGAAAATCACAATAAGAATAATAAATTGTACCAATGAGAGACCTAACCCTGCCTTGATCCCCATTTAAATGTTCCCATTCATTTCAATCAGTGTCCCACTCTATGATGTGGAATGCTATCCATTTTTTTTTTCCTGATAAAGGAAAATTGGCTGCCTTTGGCGAGGCCTTGCTAGACTATTGTTTATAGAAATAATAGAAACACAATCTGTTTGCTATCAATGTTTTGTCACTCAGACTAATTCTCCTGTGGGCTCAGGGAATCATTCTTTTGTCTTGCTTTGGCACTCAAGGGTGGTCAGATGGCTACCCGACTTCTGTATGGCTAGACTGTCCAGCCCCTTAGATTATTCATTAATATGTTCAGACAAAAATGAGGGATGATTGATCCCCTAAACCTCAATATTTCTCTCTTCGATGTGGTCTAATTCACTCTGCAAAGACAGATTAGTGTGAGTGGAATAAGTGCTAGATTTTGCAATCAAAACAGTTTGGGATTCTGATTGCCATTGTGATACTTACTACCCATAAGACCTTGGGTAGAGCAGCTTGATGGTGTACTGGATAGAGTGGTAGGTCTGGAGTCAAGAAGACCTAAATTTAAATCCAACTTTGAGCACTTACTAGCTGTGTGACCTTGAGCAAGTCCCTTCATTTCTGTTTGCCTCATTTTCCTCAACTGAAAATGGGGATAATAAGAGTACCTATTCCATAGGATTGTTGTGAGGCTCAAATGAGATGAGCTTTATAAAGCACTTTGCACAGTGCTTGGCATATAGTAGGTGCTATATCTGCTCATTCCCTTCACTTCTTTCCTTTCTTGAGCAAGACACTTAATCTTGATGGATCTCAGTTTTCTCATCTACAAAATTAAGGCATTGGACTAGATGACCTCTATGACCTCTCCCAATTCTAACTTCATAATACTTATTATAGGAGAAGAGATTAGTCTTGAAGTCAGAAAACCTGGACTCAAATTCTGTCTCTTCCCCTCATTAGCTGTTGGACAATGGTTGAGTGTCATCAGCTTTCTGAGCACTGGTTTCCTCATTTGTAAAGTGGAAATTATTGTATTTACATTACTTAACTCACATGGTTGTTATAGGAAAATACATTGTAAATCTTACAGTACTGTATAAATGTAAGTTGCTATGGAGGACAACCCACCATTCTCTGAAGTCATTTTGTAAAGTGCTTGATGTATCCTTTCATTCCTAAATGGTTTAATTTCAGGTAAACTACAGGAGTTCATACCATAGACATTCCTAATTTTGGTTACACTGGTGTAATCATTCATTCATTCATCTATAAATTAACCCTTATCATGTTTAAGCACTGAGCAGATCATGCACAAAGTTCTTATTCGTCACTGTTATTAATACCATTTTACATTAAGTGACTTAATCAAGCTGCCATCCCATTTTTGAGATGTTTTGAAGGGATCTTGGAGAAAACAAACCAAAATAAGAAGCCCTCTGTTACTATTTCCCATTGATTAAGCATTTAAACATGACTACCTATGGTCCAGGTTTCTGCATGGGTGGACATCACTACAAAGCTGAAATACCAATTATACCATGGAATGCACTCAGTGACTGCATAAGTTCTCAAAGATAGAAACTGTAAAGACAGGACTCATTGCAATGGTTGTTGAGAATATGAAATTAAAACCATTTTTACTAAAGAGAATTCAATCACCAAGTCACTGACATTGCCTAGCTACTGTCAATGAGCTGCCAAGGGAAACTGCATTCTTCCATTCTTAATAAAGGTTATTTGTGACAGGCCAATTAATTTTTTTTATTTGTATCCTTAGGGCCTCTTTTGGCACCTGGCACAAAGCAGCTGTTTGATAGATTCTCACTGATTGACTGATATGAAACATAACTGTGGCATTTTCTTTAAGTTTTCGTGTAATATATACTATCCTCTTTGAAAGCTACTCTGTAAGTACCATGCATATGTATCCTTAAATTAATTAATTAGCTTTAATTAATTAATTTTAATACTGTTTTTAGGAGAGCTTGAATAATTTCTGAACCAAAGAAAGAAGGGTTGCAAAAATTCTGAATTTATATGGTTGAGTACTCATTCCTATAGATTCATTCTATCCAAAGATAGTAAGTAGAGATGTGTAATTGTTGGGCATCCTCTGAGGACATGAAGCCCAAACCATAGCCAGGATAATTTTAATTTTCAAACTTTTTCCCTTTAAACTTAGATTTAAAAAAGCATGAAATATTGTATTGAGAGGTTGAAAAATATATCAGGGCTATGTTTCCACTGTTCTAATAGAATTGATAAATGAATGAAAAAGTGAAGAAAAACCAGTTAGTTTTCTCTTTGCCTTCTGAACTCTAAATTGGTTGATTATTTGACCATTTTAGAGCCAGCATTAATTAACAGGCTTTAATGCAGTGCTGTACCTTGCAGTCCTGATTGGGTTAGGTGACTTGACATGACCAATAGTTAGGTTACTTTAGGTGATATACTTAGAAGAAACATTAGGTGGAAGAGGGTTACATTAATTTCTGGCCCAAGTCCTATCTGTAATAATTTAATCTGGTTTCTCTGCTATTATGAAAATTTGTGTATGTTCAGCATGCATTTTATGGTGAGACTGCAGATGAAACTTTAATTTGATGAATGGTTCATATTGTCATGGGTCAGTAAACCTGCGTATTCCTTTCCTTGCCCCATAAGTTTCTGTTACTTGTAAAATTATCAATTCATTTCCATTTAACAAGTGCTGATTAAACATACGCTAAGTGAAAGGCCCTGTGATAGGGAATGAAGACACAAAGCTGAAAATGAAGCAGTTCCTGCTCTCAAGGAGAATACATTCTTTTTTTTCCTGAGGGGGAAGACAGGGCAATTGGTGTTAAGGGATTTGCCTAAGATCATACAGCTAGTAAATGTGTCAAATATCTGAGGCCAGATTTGAACTCAGGTACTCTTGTCCTCCAGGGCAGGTGCTCTATACAGCGCCACCTAGCTGCCCCGAGGAGAATATATTCTGCTTGGGGATACAACACATGTTCAGATAAATGAATTTGAAGCATATACAAAGTAATGGAAATAATGACCATGAATTACTCATATACCTCTACTTGACACTTTTGAATTCCTTCAGAGAGGGAGTGAGGACCAAAAATAGTTGGTTGGACATGAGGTCAGGGATCTCTCATGGGTGAATAGGGAATACAGTATAGAAGGCACCCGACTGAGCTATGTTTTGAAGAAAGCTAGGGATTGTGTGACATGGAGGTGAAGATGAAGTGTGTACCAGATATGAGGGATTTGCCTGTGCAAAGGTGATGAGGTGGGAGATGAGATGTCATGTAGGAGGAACAACTAGTAGTCTAGTATGACTGGGACAGAGTTTGCATGGAAGAGAATAATAGGAAATAAGACTGAGAACTTAGGTAATAGCAAAATTGTGGAGGGCTTTAAGTGAAAGACTGAGGATTTTATATTTTAGCCTGGAGGCAGTAAAGTCAGTAATTGAAAATTTTTGAGTAGGGGGAGTAACCTGTGTTTTAAGAATACCAACTTGGCAATTGTGTAGAAAATGGATCAGGGAGCAGATAGTTTAAAAGCATGGAGACCAATATTAAGTACATGTGACAGGGGAATGTAATTTAATGCTCTATCAATACATCGAGTACTCAGTATTGCATTAGCACTGCTTTCATTGGCACTAATTCTAGTGGCTAGATTGTAATCCCTCTATACCTTTGGGGATAGCTCTGAGTTTTTGGGTCAGGTAAAGACTTTCTCAGACTAACAGGCACATAGTCTACTGCTGAGTCCAATGGAAGTTTTTCCAGGTTAGTTGGACCTTTCAGAGCTTGAATTCTAAATGGAACAGTCTTTGAGAATCCAGAGTTAACCACCTCTACACCACAATACATGCATGGTGGCATAGGACTTTATAATTACTCTAGTGATAAAACAGGTATTTTTTTCTTCCTTCATTCCCACTGACTACCATTATCTACATTTACAAATAGATAGTATTTATCAAAATTCCTCTGAAGAGAGGGGTTTTCTGAACAATATATAGGTTGTCCTCCTTTTAATTCCTTCTCGTACACCTAATAATGGTCTGGAAGTGATCTCAGATCCTACCAAGTAGAGTACAGGCCAGTCATAGACTGTATAGAGTCTATTTTAAGGACCAGATTTTTTTTTTTTGTGTGTGTGTGAAATGAGGGAAAAGGGCTTTCAATTAGGCTGGGCAAATGATGATGAATTTTTTGGTCATAAGCACCAAGTTACAGAGGGTTATGCTCTGTGCTGAAGAAACAGTGGGCTCTCAGAGACCTGCAGAGAAGGGCTAGGAAATTTAAGTTAGTATTTGAGCTTTGCTTTCCCAAGAAAAAAAATACCAAGGTTGGATTCAATGGAAATCACCTTGTAAAATACCTCTTTATGAGTCTCTAGCTTCCAAGTAAGTAAATGTCAAACAGAGACCAATAATTGACTGAGACTTTGAAAGCCCACTGAAACAATCAGTCCTTAAATGCCATATGAGGAAGCCACTCACTTAATTGACAGAAAAAAACACCCAAAGCTTCTACTCCAGCATGGCTGGTGTCAGATTTAAATTTACTCATGCCACTTTGAGATTAATCAGAGTGTAGGCAGAATCCCAGAATTCAAACATGATAAGGCTTAGGCTAAAATAACATTTAAGTGTCAAAGATAAACACAGAGTGATAAAGTGACTCTGGGCAGAGGACGATGGAGAAGATTCACCTCTGTCCCGTGTGGTGGTAGTGGAAGGATTATTGAAGTCAGAGGACATGCTCTTTACTGCCTGTATGATCTCTGGCAGGTTCTCCCTCGGACTCAAGTGTCCTCATCTGTAAAATGAGGGGGATGGACAAAATGACTTCTGAGGTCGCATCCAACTCTCATTCTGTGATTCCATGATCCCCCTGGCCCACCATGCAGTCAAAATAGCAGAAAACTATGAGTCAAGAAGAACATTCCATGCACCATCACAATACATCAGTCACATCCAGGCCCCCAATGCCCCAAATCATTCAACTGTGATTAATCTTATAGACATTGATTCATTTATTCAGCAGATATTTGAGCATCTATGCTGTGCAAGTTATATTCCTATTCCTGCTGCTCATTCTTAATTTGAGTGATTCTTCAGAGAAAGCAAGAAATAAATGAAATCTTCTACATTAAACTTTAAAAAATGTTTGATGTACAAAATAATGAATATTTCAACCAAACTTGGGGTAACTTTATTTTTGAGTAATTGCAAGACTCAGTCATTTAAGTGAGTGTTAAATATTTTGCTACTACACTGGAAGTATAATTTCCTTTAGAATCCATTTTGGAGACAGCTAAAATGGTGTGAAAGAAATCCTTCAGGTTAACCTAGATATGTCAGCTAAAGCTGCTTGTGTGTGTTGGCATTTCAAACACCCCACCTCCTCACAGTTTGCTATGGATGAGCTCATTCTTTTCTGAAATGGGCTTTGTTATATTGCAGGCTGGACTTTAATTAGTACAATCTTCTGTCAGTAGCACAGTAATACATTAGCCAAGTAGGGGATGAAATCACTGCGTTAGTCTGGAAATGATTTGTCTCTTCCCGTCGCTGCTGAATGTATTAAAATGGGATATAACCAGAGTGATATAAACCAGAAAAATTTGGGGGAAAGAATCCTCTTTTTTTCAGGCTTTATACTTTCTGGGAGATATTTTAAAATAGAATTCATTCCAAGTAAAAATCATTTTCAATGAGAAAAAAAGCACAAACTCAGAAAATACAATACATTAAAACATAATAAGATGGGGACAGATTCTTTGGAAACTGTATGTGATTTAGAAACAAAAGATGTTAACACAATTTTTGAAAAGTGTAATGAGAAATCTAGTTTAATTAAAAAAACAGACATTTCTATGTAGAACTATCAGCTTAACATTTGGCATGATTGAACTAATGGCATACTATGGGAAGGAAAAATAATTAAAATCTTAATTTTATTTACTAACAATAAACACTTTAATGCTAGAATAAAAAACTGGGAATATTCTTAATTATAAAAAATCTCTAGCAAGCAGTGGTGACTACCCACTTATAAACCAATGAAATAAAAAATAAAAATGCATATAAGATTCTCAAATCCCTTAATCAGAGGGCTTTTCAGCACCCCAAACCCATTATCATGAGCACTTGGTTGATTTGAATGAATGAATATTATTATTACTATTTGCAAATGTCCTTTTAAATAAATTTACAATTTCTGCACAAACTATAAAGTCTGTGGTTTCATTCTAATTTAACAACAATTATTAAGTGCTTACTGTGCGCAAACACTCTACTTTTAAAAAACGTAATTATAATAGAGTTTTAGAGCTGGATTATTACTTGGAGTCTTCTTCCTCTTCCTGCCCCCAAACCCCCATTTGACAAATGAGAAAACTATATCAAATCATCTTTCAGTCTTTGGTGTTTTAATCCTCTTGATGAGTGAAGGAAAAATTTCTCCCCACCTCCCCCAATGCCTTCTCCAAACTCATCATGGCTATGTTTGTCCCCAAGATAAATTCTAATCCTTTCAGTCAGTTTCCTGATAATTGGTGTACCAAAATACTCCTTTACTCTGAATGCTCTTTTCTGAAATTACTAAATCTACTTTGGTCCTCCCAAGTACCAGGCAACAGCAATTTTATAATGTATGCCACATCTATTGTAGTTCCCTTTGGAGCTATGAAATGCTAAACTCCTCTACATTGCAAAATGTCAGATTTTTTATTTTAACTGTGTACCATTGAAAGATTGGTGCTTGAAGAAAGGCAGATGGCATCTGTTGGGTCTGACTGAATGAAAACTTGGGGAAGGGAGTGGTTTCTGGCCATATATGACTGAGAAGTTAATGGCACTGTGGGATGACAATGTCTTCTAATTGGCTGCAGAACTGGAAGAACTGATGTCTCAGGGGCTGTTGGGCTGGAACTGAGAGGATATACAAAAGGGGTGACCTACCTCTTCATTGATCTATTTCCTTCCTGACTTTGAGTGAGGTAGAACTAATTTAAATTAATCCTTAGAGCAGAGTGGGAGAGGATGGTGGTGTTTTCTCTCACCTGGCCATAAGGCCTGTAAGCCAATGGGGAAAGGAGAGAAGGGAAGGTAATAAGCATTTATATAGCTATTCCTACATGCCGGGAACAGTGCTCAGTGCTTTACACACATCTCGTTCAATCCTTTCTTAGGTGCTGTTATTATGTCCATTTTACTTTGTGACTTGCCCTAAGGCACACAGCTGGCAAGTGTTTGAGGCCAGATTTGTACTTATGTCTTCTTGACTCCAAGTCTATACACTGTGCCACCTCACTGCCACAATGTGCTCCTCTATCTCTTTGTTCTTAGTTTTTTCTGATCTTAGATGAATGAGTATTTTGTGACGGAAGTGTCTGGGTGACCTTGTGAGTTTGGGAGAACCAGAGGTTACACTGGAAATCAGAGGTGAAGTAGTTATCAGCAAGGTAGCAGCACAAGGCAGTGGAAATGGTTGTACTGGCAGTGGAGGAGGGTTAACCAAGAAAAGATAGTTTCAGGGACACAGGATCCACCCGGAAGTGCTGCCTACAGTGTCAAGAATGGCATGGACTGCCTGCCTGATGGGAAGCTACACCTAAGCCAAATTTGGTGAGGACTCCACAAAAGGAGAGAAGTCTCCTAATGTAGGAGTTGGGAGTGACCCCTCTGTCTCTATGTTCTCTGCATCTGTGACTTCTTGTTACCTGTATGCTTTGAGTCTGCTTATTCTGCTGAGTGATCTTATGTATACAAGGAGAGAGTGTATCCCAATTTTAGGGGACTTTTTTGTATGAACTGTTCATGCTATACCAGTTAGTAAATGCCCTTGTAAAAGGCAATTAAATCAGGCTAATTATGAATGAGGAACACACTACTAGGGTCTTATGAGTGATAATACTAGAAACTCAATCCCTCACTGTTACCCCTAGAACCATGAAAGGAGAAATAGTCACAGACCCTCTGAGAAAACCATTCTGCCAGTGCAAGTGAAAATTGCGGGGACTTGCTACAGGAATAACTATCACATTATATAAGTGAACTTTATTAATTTTTCCTATTTTGCTGTTAGAGGTGGTGTAGAGAGGATTCATGTTATAGGATGGACTAGATGACTTTTGAAATTCCTTCCAATTCTGAGATTCTATGGTTTTAACATTGTTTCCTGGTTCAAGGACCTTCTTAATTTCCCCCTTCATCAAATACTTTTACCATCTGGGTAGAAAAAAAAATATCCTAAAAATCTGCTTTTCATATTATTGTCAAATAGTTTTAATTGTTTGATTTCTCAATGCAATCCTGGCCTGTTGTTCATTTTTACATCCACTTTGTGAATTATGGCAATTGTATTGTTGGCACTTAATGGTAAAGAGGAACATGCTAGATGTTGAAAAAACAGAGTCTGGCAGATGCTAGAGAAAGCAATGGAGTCTCAAATGGAAAATGAACAAATACAGGGTTTATGGCCAATTAACAGGAAAGATTCCATTCTTCCAACCACTACAACTAAAAAAGTTTTAAAATTTGGATAATTCCCTTCTGTTTTATTCAGGGCAAGTAGTGTGTGAAAAATAAACTTTATTGATGCCAACTAGACATCTTTGCTGATTCAAAGCCCCTGTTCAAGAGACCTATTACATGATGGGAATTCTGGTTATACCAGACCAGAATAAAGTTGTACCTGTCTCAATGATACCAAAAGGCCAAAACTGAGTCAGGTGTTTTTGTTATTTAATTTGCATCGACAAGTATTCAGTTCAGTCTAAGAAGTATTTATTAAGTTCCTATTGTGTGCAAGGTTCTGGGAGATCTAAAAACAAAAATGACAACTATTCCCTGCCTACATGTAAACTTACAAATTTGAAATGGAATTTGACATACTTTATCACTAATACTGTGAATAATTATGCCTCATTAAAATGTATAGGCACAAAGATGACTATACCTTACTTGCTTCTGGAATTCTTTTGTTTTATTTGGTGTTAGTTTAAGGTTATAACTTAGGCACTCCACCTAGAAAAAAAGGACTCCTTATTTTGTCTTTTGACTCCCACAATTCTCAAGGCACAAAAAGTCATGTCTTTGAGACTGAGTGTGGGAAAAGTGGTTTACTATGACATAGCAGGGTTCTGAATATTTTTACAATAACTTTTCCCTATGCAGAATCCTGAGTTGAAAGAATTTAGAGCATGTTTGGTCCCATTTTTGGGGGTCAAATCTATACTCCTATAATTCAATACTATTGATATTGCTACCTCTTCAACAGTACAGATTGCAACCTATTTATGTCTGCCCATCCTGTGCAATGCTTGTCCACATCCTCTCATAATTTCTTCACAGGAGGTCCACCCAATATGCATAGGACCTTTCCTAGTGTTCTCTTTGCATCACAAGGAAACCAATAAAAAGAGCATGATGTCCAGTGATTATCCCTCAGTCTTATTATGTGATTGTGATCTCTTTTTTTTTGCCATTTTAAATGACACCCATTTATATCTCCTTGAAAATAAAAGGGGATGCCCTATTATGGAATAACAAAATCTCAGAGTTGGAAGGGACCTCAGAGGCCATCCATCTAGGCCAAGTATGAAAAAAGCATCAACTCTATAAAATATCCCATAAGTCCTTGCTTGAAGACCTTCAGTGAAGGACCATCCAACCCACCTAAAGTATCCTTTGCCATTTTTGGATAGTTTTTATTATTAGGAACTTTTTCTTTAAAACAAAACTAAATCTCCCTCTTTGACATTTCCATCCATCATTCCCAAGAATGCTCTCCTGGGCCAAGCAGAACAGAAATAATCCCTCTTCAATACTGAAAGACAGTCATCATTCTGAACTCCCCCTCCTCCCTGGTCCTTCTAAGAATTTTCTTTTCTAGGACAAACATTTCCTGTTCCTTTAGCATGAAGCCCTTGACATTCTGATTGTCTCTTCTGGAAACTTGCCAACTTCTCAGCCTCTTTAATTGTATTTTACTTAAATTATGTTTCATGTGTGTTAATTTTATCTCTTCAACCTGATTTCAAGATACTTCAGGAGAGGAATGATGTCATATTTCTTGTTACTGAAACAGAGTTGTGTGGTGGAAAGAGTCCTGGCCTTGGATATAGGAGACCTACACTCTAGTGCCAGCTCTACCTCTAACACAAAATGACCTTGGGCAAGTCACTTAAACCTATTTGGTCCTCATTTCCTTAACTGTAAAATTAGGTAGTTAAACTAAATAGTGTCGAAAGTCTCTTTCATCTCTAAAATTCAATGATTCTATTGAACTTCTATACAAATTTGTTAACCAATCCATAGCCTGGGAATTGCTGTCCTGTGCAGGAAGTAGGCCTCAGAGAAGGAAAACCTCACAGATCTGGCTCTCAGATACTTACTAGCAGTGTGATACTGAGAAAAATCACTTAACTTCTGTTTGCCTCCATTTCTTCATCTGTGAAGTGGGGATAATAATCAAATGTACCTCCCAGGGTTGTTGTGAGAATCAAATGAGATCATAATTGTAAAGCACCTGGCACACAGTAAGCTCTATATTAATGTTAGCTATTATTATTGCTATCTGTGAAGACCCAAGTCCATCTCCCTCCTTTCTCAATGAATTTAGTGTCTGGCTCATTAATTCCCACTTCATTGCAACTTCCGCCCCGATACTTGGACACTTGAACAAACATACTACTGGGTTCCCAAATATTCCAACAGTACTGTTTAGGCACACTAACCCATTTGCTCTTTGTCTCAACCACTGTCTCCAGTCTTGGAACTTTTTCACTGGCTTGTTTTTGTGCCTGAAATGCTCTCCCTCCCACTTTGCCTCTTGGAATACTTTGCTTTATGACTCACCTTAAGTACTCCCTTCTCCAGGAGGCCTTTCCTGCCCCTCCCAGCAGCCAGGGCCTTCCCCCTCCTAGGTTACCTTTACATATCTACATCTGTCCATTTTGGTCCCCCCACCATTAGAATTTAAACTCCATGAGGAAATTTTTGATATTGTATCCCCAGCATTTATCTCAGTGTCTGGAAGATAGTAGTTAATAAATATTTGTTGATTAATTCATTTCCCGAGAGAATGTAGATCAATGCTGAGCACACAGTATACACTGAATAAATACTTACTGATTGACTAATGCTATGCCAACAGCAATTTAAGGAGGGACCAAAACCAACATATAGTACTCTTAATGATACCTACGAATTCTACACCTAGCTTCCTGATCTTAACTTCTAGAGAGGAATACTTATATTCACTTGGATTTGAGCATAACTGGATCTGTTATGTTAACTGTATGTATCCACATACAATGATGCTGCTAGAATTTTTTGATCTCTAAGAATAATTTCAGAAAGGGAACTTTTGTTAGTTTTCAAGTGAATAGCTCACCAATTACATCGCTGTAATCTTAGTGGAGGGGTATTTCTATGTTGAGAGAAAATGTGTTCTGTATGTATCTTGTCAGTCCATGGATGTTTTCCATTAGATTGTGAGTTCCTTGAGAGCAGGGACTGACTTTTGCCTTTTTCTGTATCCCCAGAACTTTGCGTGATTCCTAGCACATAATAGGTGTGCTATTACACATAATAGCATTATAATACATTACATATTACAATAAACATAGTAGATGTTTGTTGAGTGGCTGAGAAAAACGCCACTGCTGGAAGAAACTATTTTCTTTGCTTTTGCCTTCCACTTGTTCTACAAATAGAACAGAGACTTATTATTGACCTTCATCAAGCTGAGTAATTGACATTCACCTAAATCTGCTGAGGGTTTAAAGGTTAGTTATTATACTCTGTTATGGAGTTTTCAAAGCCTCTGATGTTACTGGCAATCTACTGGAATTATTAAGTAGCAGATTGCTGATTTGGGATTGGGCTGCTTTATCCTCAGCTTCTAGCTGGCTTCTTCCCTCATTCCAAAGGACCCAGAGAAAGGTCCATATTCAAATAGAAACATTGGCTTGTTTATTAATAATGTTGTTACCAGAAAATGAAAATATACTTTGGAAAAAAATACATGAAATATGACTTCTTTACTTTCGTTAGCATGATCATCCTTCAAAATGCTGCAAAGTCATTGTGACTCAAACTACCACCTTTGAATCTGGATATTCAGACCATTATATGATTCAATTGAAAACACAGTAGCTTCTGCCTAGAAAGCACCTACTTGGATGGTGTGCACTCATTTTGTACAAGCATAATCAACTGTCCCCATCTCTGGGACTCAGTTTTCTCATCTGTAAAAAAAAGGGAGTTTGACCAGATGACCCGTAGAGCCTCTTCAAACATTCACCTTCTATGGGTCTCCAAGCATGTGAAACAATCGCTAAATCACTGCTTATAGGATAGGAAATAAAATACTACTTACCTGCCCCACTGTTCACCAAGGTTACCTCTTTCACTTATTTATTCTTTCTTCTCTTGGCAAATCAAATAAAAAAAACAAACAAACATCTTTTCCTGATAGTCCATCATGTGCAAAGCACAATACATGGTGACCTCTCCTCAAGGAGCCTGCTATGTAGTCATAAACATTCCAACAGGAATGTAAGCTCTTTGAGGGCAGGGACTATTGTCCCTCCAAATTGGCACATAGTAGATATTTGTTCAGTGAATGGATGTGAAAAATCAAATAACAATACACAATTTAAACAACAGTAGAAGAGGTAACAACATAAAGCAGTATGGAGACTGTCATTTCTATAACTTTCAGCCTTTGGTTGAATTACCAGAATCTGCCTAGTACAAGTATTGTTTCGTTCCATTATTGCCTATTGAGAATGTATTGACTTGCCTATTCAGAATATATTCCTGGAATGATTTGGTTATGCCATAGTGGCAGAATTCTACCATTTAGTATTCTCTCTCTCTCTCTTTTTTAATTTTAATTTTTTTAAAGCAGTTGGGGTTAAGTAACTTGCTCAAGGTTATACGGCTAGTTATTTATGTGTGGGTGCTAAGTACTGAGGCCGGAACTGATCCCGGGTGATTCTGGCTCGGGCTAGTGCTCTTACTCACTGCGCCACCTAACCGCCCCTAGTATTCTCTCTCTTAAGGAAGACAAATGAATACCAAAATAGAGTTCTTTACCCATTTTTTGTTGTTGTTGTTGTTATCTGCGTTGCTCTTTTCAATTTAGTTCAACAAACATTCACTAAGTGCCTCTGAAGTCCAAAGATGGGTTAAATTCTCAAATAAAGATCTTATCACCTTTGGACAGTTGCTTAACCTGTTAGAATCCAAGGTAACTCTCTAAGACTTTTAAGTTGCAAATTAGTTGCAGATCTGTATTGGTAAAAGGAGTTTTCTCACTCAGAGTTTCCTAGAGCTATGAAATCACATGTCCTCCATAAAAAACAAAATCTCAGAAAAAACACTCATATTCCTAAATTTTCACAAGATGAATAGTTTTTTCTTATATTTGATGGAAAAATTAACTTCTATTTGGCCATGTTTCCTAGTATTACAGACTCTTTTACAAAGTCCTTGGTTCACTGTCAGATGGGATGCAGTTCCTTTTTCCCCTCTATTTATATCATTCTATCCATTTCAGAACCTTAAAATTTTTATCATTTATAAATCATTTTAAAATTTATATCATTCTATCCATTTCAGAACCTTAATTTTTTTCTTAATTGGAATGAATTTTTTATATTTCCTTCAACACTAATTCCAGGCTCATTTTGGAATCAGGCAATTTTCTTTCCCCATTTTTTCCTTCTCCTATTTGTAAAATAACCATCAACATCAATTCATTCTTGGAACCAAAAGTATACAGTTGAAAAAATACTAGTGTCCAACGAGGCAAATCAAAAAAGCAAGAAGTAAGGTTTCTCAAATGATCAAAGGCATGAAAATTCTAGGGAAGTCCACAACATAGCTAGAGAAAGCCAGGGCAACCAAGTTAGCAAAGCAAACAACTGTGGATATTAACTCAGAATACTGTAAAAACCTCTTTCCCACTCTGAGTTTGCACCCAAATGGCTTATCAGAAAAGGAAGAAGCAAAACTTTTGGGTCAGTATTTGTTAGATGGCTTATTCTACTACTATTTATCTTTTTTTTTTAGAGGGGAGGAAGGCAGGGCAATTGGGGTTAAGTGACTTGCCCAAAGTCACACAACTAATAAGTGTTAAGTGTCTGAGGCCATATTTGAACTTAGGTCCTCTGATTCCCAGGCTGGTGCTCTATTCACTGTGCCACCTTGCTGCCCCTACCACTATTTCTCTTGAAAAGGGGGAGAGATGATGAGCCTGGCGACTTCTCCTTGTGGTAGAACAATGTGGCTGCAGGGTTCTGTTCACCCTCTTTCACTTTCTCTGTCTCCATATTTCTCTGTTATTGTATTATTATATGTGCCATCTCTCTGTTGCCTGAAGTTTACTCATAGAAAATTAGGGCACTGGTTAATTTGTATTGCAAACTCATTGACAGCTACATCTTTGTCATTCCCTTTGAGCCTTTACATATACTCTTAGGCATGCCTAGGTCAAAGATGAGGAGACTGAGGATCAGTGAGTTCTCCAATGAGGGACACTATTTTTGGAAATGAATACTTTCATACCTAGTGAAAAAAAATCAACAAAATACCTTCTTCTCCTCCCAAACTAGTTTAACATCTCTTGGCAGAACATGGATAATTAGACTTCAGGGAGAATGACATATTCTTTAGGACTACTTACAAAAACATTACTATATTGACAATGTATTGTGTATTTCAATGTTTGTGACCAGGCCCCATTTTGTGTGGTCTTTAGTAGAACGAGCTCCCTAGGAGATATGAGGAGGGATTTTTCCTACATCATCTTGGTCAAAATGCCTTTTCTTTTCCTTGGTGCTAAAACCATGATGAAAATAATGAAAAACACTCTGAAATTAATGTCATTTCTTCTGAACAACTGACTCCCTAGATAATGAATAGAGCAGTGAAAAAGTTAAAAATTGAAGACTGACATGAATCCCAACTTAGTAGGATGTAATATCTCAAATGATCAAATGAATAAGAAATTGAGACAGAGAGGAAGAGAGACAGGCACAGGGAATGTGCCATGAATTTGCAATGTGTTTTTTAAAGCATAATGGCTCTTCTGTGTAGTTATGCTAGATGAGAATTTGGTTCTTAATTGAAAAAGCAATTGTTTGTTTCACACTGAATTTTAAGTATGTCTTATTTTCCTGAAATAAGTAGTGCCACCCTGATATTCTGCCCAAAGCTTTTTTGGTGTTTAGAAATCTTATAGCAGAGAATACCAGGATCTATACTTCCCATAAATATTTTCGCTTTTCATATTCAGTGGTAGAACTGGAATATAAATCTGCGAGAGGAGTGGATTAATGCTATGTTGATGAGGTAAGAATACAATGTCTTCTTTCATAGAAATACAGAATCTCAGTATTAGAAGGACCTCAGAGGTCATCTACCATAAACCATAACTGGTTAAAAATGGCTCCCCAATATACCTGAAAAGTGGCCATCCAGCCTTTGACTGAAGGCTGCCAGTGGGCAGCAGCTCATTCCCCTTTGGGATAGCCATTTCTAAATCTTAGGAATTTTTTGTTTCTGACATCAAACTTAAATGAATCTCTTTGTAACTTTCCCCTTCTGTCACCTTTGGTTCTACCCTGTGGGGCCAAGGAAAAGAAGTTCAATTCTTCCATTTGACAATTCTTCAAAGGCATGAAGGCCACTATCATTCTCTTTCCACCCTTTTACTTGCAAGTCTTCCCCAGGCTAAACATCCTTCATTTCTTCAACTTCTCCTTAGATGGCATGACCTCCGTACCCTTCATTATGTTGATTGCTTTCTTCTGGGTGCTTTCTAGCTTATCAATCACCTGAAAATGTGTCCTAGCCCAGAACACTGTCAAAGAGTTCAGGGTATTTTCATATACATCATTTCCCATACCTTGGGAATATAACTGAAAAGAAGGTCTGTGACTATTGTTACTTTCATTTTATACATGTGGAAAATGTGTAATGAATGTTTCAGTTACATTGCATATATGGTGGTCACCATAAATAGTATCTTGTTTGAACATGAAGGACATAAGGGAATACCTAATGACTTCTTCACTTATTGAATTTTTTCCCAGGGATGGGGATAGCAAACATAAAATGTCCATTTGCAATCAATAGTAAGTTTTCCCATCTCCAAATTAAGTATAAAATCAGCCTTCCTGTTTTTTAGCTTTTTATAGTTATAGGAAATGGAGATAATTGCTACTTAATTGATCTAAAATTATATTGTGATAGAATGTTATAAAATTTTAAAACATTTTGGTTGGTACTCAACAGTATTGGTTGGTACTCAAAGTACTACGGAATAAGATATTATGTTCCCATATTAGGGCTAAGAAGAAGCAAGAAACATATGGGAAAAATAGAAAGATTTTTTCTATTTAATGATTATAGAAATTTCTTTGGTTTTGACTTCTGTAAGTTGGAATGCAATTTAAATTATACTGAAGCATAATTAAAAAATGGACGGATATATTTCCCCAAAAAAGGTGTGAGTAAATCTCTGGTAGGAATTTAATTTAGGCCTTAGATAATCTTCTCATCAATATATTTGTGGGTTTTCTTAGTTATAATGCAAGTAGTCCCCTTAATCCTGATATAAAGATATAGAATGAAGGGGCGGCTAGGTGGCACAGTGAGTGGAGTGTCGGCCCTGGAGTCAGAAGGACCTGAGTTTGGATCCGGCCTCAGACACTCAATGCACAAACCCCCCCCTCCTGAAAAAAAACCTAGCTGTGTGACCTTGGGCAAGTTACTTAACCCCAATTGCCCATCAAAAAGTGCAAAAAAAAAAAAGATATAGAATGAAAACATAACATTTACATATTATTGATAATATACTGACATACTAGCTAGCTCCAAAGAGTAGAATGAGCTGGATGTTACAAAGAGGAAAATTTAAGATTGATGTAATAAAGATCTTCCTCTATCAGAGCTAACCAGAAGTGGGTTGGGCTGCCTTGAAGTGTGGTCAGGAAGACATCTGGTGGCACAGTGGATGGAGCACAGGGCTTGGTGTCAGGAAGACCTGAGTTCAAGTTTAGCCACAGATACTATACCACTAACATAGTGACCTTGGGCAAGTCACTGAACCTTTGATTGCCTCAGTTTCTTTATATGTAAAATGGGACTAATAATAATAATACCTACTTCCCATAGTTATTGTGAGGAGCAAATGTATATATCTATACACATATGCATATATGTATATTATATGTATGTATATTAATTATATGTATGTTATAATTATATCTATATCTATATGCATGCATATATGTACAAATATAGATAAAATTATTATAATGAATTTGCCCTCATCAGAGTTCTTCAAGCAATGATTGGAGGGTAACTTGTATGTGATGCAGCAGGAATTCTTGTTCATGTACAGATTGGATTAACAGGTTGCTGCATTCTTTTCTAAATTTGAAATTCTGTAGGTCTGTGAGTGTATAGGACAATAGTAAATGAGTCAATTCTTCTGACTGCAGAGTGATTGTTCTAGACCTGTAACTGTTAAATAAGCACTTTACAATGCCCATAAAAATCATTCAGTTATAAAACATCTACTTCCCCTATGAAAATGGAGAAATGATTATTTATTAAAATTCCATGTGAGGATTGTAATTATTTACTTTTTGCTTGCAGAAAAATAAATACAGTCATGATAATGCTTCAAAGTACCCAAGACTATAACCTTAAAAGCAACCAAAAGTATAAAAGAGAAAGTCTTAATCTTTACAACATAATCTGAAGTTTATTTGGGGATAGGCATCTGTATAGTGACTAAACATCAGGAACCAGAGAGGCTGTATTTTTCTATGACTAGGAAACCACTGTTCAAATGCATTAATTAACCTTTACGTTCACATAAAAGTGGTTTGTGAGAACAAATACATACAAAATGGCTAAATGTTATCTTTAATCATGACTAATAAAACGGGTTATATAAACACAGGTTTTACTACTGCAAATGTCTCTTTGACAAATGATGAGCCCCACTTCATTTATTAAAAGATAATTAAAATGCTTCACAGGGGGATTCACAGCTTTCTCACAGATCTTTTCTATGTGCATCTATATGAGGTAAAAGAGATAAAGAGTGACTTGAAGTTACATTTAATGGTATAGAAGGATGTTAACCTTTTAGTCACATATATATCTTAAGTCCAAATCTAAGAAATATTTCCTTAAAACCAGCATGACATAAAAAATTCTATTTTATTAAAATGGCAAAGGAATCATTCTGGAATTCATTATTTTCAGTGAGATTCAACAGCTAAAAGAAACTCATCCTGAGTAAAATGTAGTCATACTAGAAAGAACACTGGATCTTACCCATAATTGTCCTGACCTTGGATCAAGCATTAGATAACCATGCATTCCATACCTCAGAGGAGAACACAGCTGGCCCGACAATGTTTCACAGCTTCATTTCCCATAAAGCATAAGGACAAGTCAAGTATTTGAATAAGCCCAAGGCCAACTGTTAAAACTATACACATAGCTTTTTCTATATGCTTCTTGGCCCAAGTGAGCTTGACTTTAGAGGACAAGGATAACTCATGTAAGAAACATAAAATGGAACTATTGTAGGAAACACCTCCAAGGTTGGAGAGTTCCTCTGACACTACATACATGTAAGGGTAGAAGGTTATCATCACACATGGATGGGCTGACATTTGCATGAAGGCTAGAAAAATGATCCTTTCAGCAGAAGAGATATGAGAGCAGCAATTTGAAAAACACATATAGCTAACAAAGAAAAGGGATCCCTTGGGGGTTTAGTCCTGCCTCAGTAAATATAGCAGAATATCCTGTTAATTCTGCTGACTTAGGCTAACATTTTAATGCGCTAATACATATGTATATGTATTGGTATCATTGAAAATGAATGAGAAAGTCTCATTTGGGGAGGTCTGCAGTCAAAAAGTCCTTTCATATATGATGTTCATTTTCTCAGAGCAGTAAAAGTAAATATAACCTGAAATTCTGTAGGGTGTTTATGATCCACTGCCTCTCATAGGTACTTTTTCAGTACATATGGTATCCTTGTTGTTATTCTTATAAGAAATACTTTTCTGGGTAGAACTTGCTGGAAAATCAATCTCCAGGATGGCTGGCTCAGTGGGCAGTCAAAATGCTGAATTCATTTGAAATTAGAAAGCCTGCTCTTCCATTGCATGGCCAATTTAAAGATAACGACAGCCATCACCACAACACAACACAAAACAACACAACAAAAGACAAACATATATTCAAGTTTGAGAGTAGATTTTTTAAAAAAGGATTCTTCTAGAGATAAAAATGTGATATCCAGGGCATAGGGTTATACTAAAAAACAAGCTAAGTTATGTTCAACCTTTGTGATCCTTAACTCTTTGTCTTAATCCCTTAAGGTTTTGGAAAGATTCATTAGTGCTGAAGTTCTGAGGGCAGAGCTCTTCTTGTACATTGATCAATAGAGTCTACGTAATGGACAGTCATCAATATTAAGGGATAACTCAACCTTTTGCACTTATGTTACCAACTGACAAAAAGGCCCCTTCATTTCTTCTTGGATATAGATTCTTAGGCACAAACATGCAAAAACAAGATGGGCCACGTTTTCATTTTCTGTATCATTACTGAGAGACTTCTGCTGTATCTCTCTTGGAAAATCTCCAATTATCAATGTATGACAATGCAAAAATCCTTTCTTTCAGAAAGGAGACCCCTGTATTTTAATTTTTCAGATAAGTCTTTAAAAATTGATAGGGTAATACATTTATTAAGACTTAGGGAAATTAAAGAAGTGCAATAAAATGAACACCCAGGTAATGTGGGCAGAATTAAGTTCTTTGTTTTACAAATTTTCCAATGGCTAATTTCGTGCAACTTTTAGAATCTTTGACTAATTTAAAAGCTTAGCTCAGGTTACTCCTCCTATTTGGATTCTCTCCCCTCCATTTGTAGCATCCTCTTCCCACTCAAACTATCATCATTTTTCTTTTTACTGATTGTTTACAGATTACTATTTACTGACCTTTGTACATATTGTATCCTTCAGGATATTGTAAGATACATTGGGCAGGGATGGGTTTTTGTTTGTTTGTTTGTTTTCTTTTGTATGCATCAGGACTTAAGACAATGCCTTGGACACAGTTGTAGTTGTTGTTAGACATAGGAGGGGCTTAGTAAATACTTGCTTAACTGGATTGAATATTTCTTGAATTTGAAAATGAAATCGCATGAAATAATGATAGAAATAGCCATGATTTTTGAAATGCCAGGGCATACTACTTTAACAATGAGGATCAGATACAGGAAATAATTTTATAATTCCAGAGTGTTTATGATTCAAGTCATTTAACAATTAATTGTAAGCATCGTAGATTACTGGAACTATAAAATTATTCTGCAGATAGATAGTCTAATAATATGAAATATGAGTGTGTTCTACCAAAGCAAACAGGGAAAAGTCCTAATTGAATCAAATGTTTTTCTTTTGTTCTTTAAAACAAAAGGAATTTTAAAATAATAAATTAACTAAGAATCTAGTGGTAATAATAATAATAATAATAAATAATGAATAACTCAGAATCTGTATGCAGTAGATGCCCAATAAGTATTAACCAATCAAGAATTGAGAAGCAGCATGGTATAATAAATACATAGCTGACTTTAGAGTCTGGGTTCAAATACCATTGCTGACGTCTATGCATCTATATCTATATCTATATTTTATATGGCTATTCATTGAGAGAGGGCGTTTCCTCACTGGAAGTTCCTATAGCCAAATGAAATTTTAGGATTGGATAAAAATTAAGTTTTAAATTTCCCAAATAAAATCACATTGAATTTGTGGGGGCAAGGCAGAAGAAGAAGAAATTTTAAATAGAAAATAATATAAATATTAATAAAACCAAAATTAATAAAATGTTCTCTTGCTAAGTCATAGTGTAATTGTTAATGTTCAGTTTTCCACTGTCTTGGACGCATATAAATTTATGCTATCACTAAAAACAATGTAAATGGCATAAAAATAAATAGTTTTCTGAGACCACACTGAAAAATAGTGAAACCAGATTATGCCAAGGTCTAAACTGCTCCTGTTGATCTACATCCTTAAAAATTACATTAACTCTTGGCCCACAAAGGTAATATTTAGAATAGATTGTAACCCAGATGATGGAATTTGCAAAGTATACATCATTAGAGCTGAAAGGAATCCTAGGAATCATAATTGTCATCTGAATTTTTGGATGACATCTTACAAGTGCTCAAACTGAGGCTTACACAGGGGATGGGCTTTCCAAGCCCATGTAAGTTAGTGACATTACTGACATTCAAGTTCCAGTTTCCTGAGCCCTAGTTCCATTTGCTTTCCACTGCCCAGAAACTTTCTAAATCATTTTTTGATTATTCATTCCTGGATGAGTATTTGGGAGAATGCAGGGGCAAGGTTCCATTAGGATGTTAATACTTGTTTGCCATTTAACTTTTTTAGGGCCCAATAATAGACACATTTCTTTTTATTTCTTTTTTTTTTAAAGACAAATTTCTAGTCCAGCATGCTAAAGTTTGCCCTACCATCACACAAGAGTTACTGCAGTTAACAGATCTGGTCTGCTCTCTGTTTGGGAATAGTTGAGACCCCGGGAGCAATTAGCTCATTCATCACTCTTATAGTATTCAGGTATTACAAAGCAGATTTTCCTCAATATAAGGAAAATTTACTAATAGATCTATCTGTGGTTCACGTTGGGGGCCAATGATTTTTTCATCACTGTAGGTTATGTTATTTTATAGTTGTGGAGATGGCTGTTGGGAAAAACTAGAATGGTTGCCCTAAGGTCAGATTAGAAGTTAGTAGAAATGAAAGTTTGAATTTACATCTTTGGGCAAAAAGCACTTATGAATGTGGAAGCACTATACAGACATGAAAGACAGCTTGACTCCCAGGCATGTGTCCCTAGCATAAAACTGTACTTGATCTAACTCCAAGGGTATCCAGCCTTCATGTGGGCAGTCATCTTGTGAATCTGAGAAGTATCAACAGTTTGCCGTGTAGAGCATAATAAAACCCATCTTCCCCCTCATCCCCCAAATCCCCATATCCTGCTTGTTGGTATTATTCGATAATTTTAGGTATTTTAAAAATGGTATAGATTATCAGTACTCGATTGTGAGCTTTATTTTTTTTTTTTTGGGGAGGGGGAAGGCAAGGCAATTGGGATTATGTGACTTGTACAAGGTCACCCAGCTAATAAGTGTGTCAAGTGTCTGAGGCTGGATTTGAACTCAGGTCCCCCTGACTACAGGGCTATTCATTGGGACACCTACCTGTCCCATAGATTGTGATCTTAATAGAAATACTATATCCAGAAAACTGGAGGTGACCAGGTTAGGCCACATTTGGATTATCATGTCAGATTACTTGTATCACATTTCTGAAGAGAGACAAAGTAGAGCAGGTTAAGTAAGAGTAGGGTAACCAAAACAATGAAGGGATTTAACATTTTGTCTTATAAGGAATTGGTTGGAGGAACCAGTGGTTTTTAATTTAGAGAAGATTGGAGGGGGCTGCCAGCAGGGGTGGGGGAAAATTATAGTTGTCTTCATGCTTTTAAAAGACATGTGGGAAAAAAAAGGGGGGGGGGCGGCTAGGTGGCGCAGTGAGTAGAGTGCTGGCCCTGGAGTCAGAAGGACCCGAGTTCGGATCTAGCCTCAATTAACCCACACAAACAAAAAACCTAGTCGTGTAACCTTGGGCAAGTTACTTAACCCCAACTGTCCTCCAAAAAGCAAAAAAAAAAAAAAAGAAAAGAAAAGAAAAAAAAGACATGTGGAAGAGATGTAAGAATTGTAGAAAAAGGAAAAAGAGGTGAAAATGACAGGGAGTCAGAATATATTTCTGAATTAAGAAAGCTTCTTAATTGTACTGTCCCAAAGGAGAAAAGGCTGATCAGAAGATAGGGGTTCCTGTCAACAGAAATCTTTAAACTGAGGCTAGATGACCATATGTATGGCTGCTGTTGAAAAATTCTTAATCTTGGAGGCAGTTTGTCCTCCAAAGCCTTTGAGGACCCTTTCAGTATTAATAAATCAGCATCTTTTCCCATTGTGCTTAGTTGTATAGACCTTATTCTCCACCTTCTCCCATTTTGTTTTATAGCTATTGTAATGTCAAAGGAGCACCAAGGGAAGTTTTTGTTCTAAATTATTTAAGTAGTAACTCTTCATTTCACTGAATATGATGTGGTTCTGTTCTGAGACAATGAAATATATATATTTTTTAAAGTCTGAATAAAACTTGGAATGGTGCACTATTTTGACTAGTGGGAAACGTCCTGTTTGATATGTGATATTTGTGATCTATCAACCAAAGATTTATCTCACAGTCTGACACACGACCACACATGCTTTAAGAACTAAAATGTACTAAAATAATATTTGAGAAAAAAACCTTTTGAAAGAAAATTAGTGTCAATAGCTTAGAGCAAAGGTAATTCCTCAAACAATGAAAACATTTGTTAAAATGTGTGACTGAAAAAACAATGCCACCACCTCCAGGAGAAAACAAAATCTAAACAGGTATGAGGAATCACAATGAAACTGAACTTGGATCTGCAATTAAGGTTCTGGGACCTAATAACACAAGTCACTATACTTTGCAAGAACATCCAAGATGCTCCGACAAATATCTGGGGCAGGATCCCTTATAATACTGAATCAACTCATCTACAATGGGTAAAGTCAATCACCCAAATTGCTTTAAATTACTCAGCAACAGCCCAAGAGCCTCAATTTTTATAGTCCTACTATTAGCTCCTTTGCTATTTCATTTTTACCATCATCCAGAAACCATACCCAAATCTCTAGAATATTCACTTTGTTAATTATGCAGCATAATCTACATGAATATTTTAATTTTCACGTGTCTAGTTCTTGTAAATTCTATTTCTTCTCAAATCCGGAATAAAAATCACCCAGAAGGTACTTGAAAGCTAAAGACTTCAACTCACCTAGCAAACATATTGCATGCAATAATCGTGTAATGAATAAGAAAAACCACAACCACCATCAAACAACAGATTCAGCATTGTAACCGGAATGATTATCAAAGTAATTTTAAATACTTCAGCAAATATTTTAAGTAAGAATTTGACTTGATCACTAAATTTGCAAATGCATGTTAACTGCCGCTAGGGAGGGTGCTTGTGTTGCCTCCTTTTGGCAGTTTGGGTGTCAGTTCAGGGAGGTGGTGATTTGTATTTCACCACCAGGCTTCTAATTCAGAATTTAGATACTTTAGTTCACAACACAGGCTACTAACCTACCGACAGTGGGGAAAGCTAATCCTAAAACGACGATTTTATCTTTACATATTTTCAACCTTGCAGAGACTGTACTGAAGGAACCGAAACCTCAGAAACATCCCCCCCCCCCACCCTTTCAACTTCACGGACCAACTAACTTGAAGCCAATTTTTCAAACCAGTCCTTGGCAAACTAACCCTTTTCTTTTCAAAGGCACGGACACCCATCATGGACACATATACACACTCTTAAAATACGGTGACATAATCTTTAAAACATTTAAACGTATACACGACATTTATAACTTTATATATCTATAGAGTGAGGAGAGATTTCTAAATGTCTCTGCATCTCAGTGGGAGAAAAGAAAACGGGCTATATAATCTTATTTGAGAATAACCTGTCTCGTTCCCCCACCCATTTTTAATTTTTTAAAACAGATATCTTGAAAAATTTGAAATAATTTCCCCAATTATTTGTGAGGATAATAAGGCGACTGGGTACTTAGGACCTCATTAATTGAGAAGGGGATGGGAGAGGAATTGAATGTAGAAATTAAATTATCTCCGGAAGGGTTGGATGGTTTGAGGGGTCCTTTTTCCCGACACAGAACCTCTCTCCATTTTTTTAAGTATGTGGGGCAAGAACCTTACGCAAACCCGAGGGAACCTTAGGGGTGGAGGGAGAGAAGTTAGAGGTGGAGTGGGACTCCTGCTGGGGTTAATTTCTCAGACTACGAATACCCAATACCAGATTGGTATCACCACCAGACTGCTGCAATGGGGAGTGAGAGCTGCGGGAGGAGGGCGCGTCCAGCACTGCAGGGCTGGCTATCCTCCCACAACTCTGGTCTCAGTAGATTTGCATATCCAGCTGTTTTCTGTCCCGCTGTGCCCCTCTCCGATTTGACTCCTCCCTCCTCTCCCCACACCCAATTCTTTCAGACTTCCTGGGGGAAATCGATGGAATGGAGTGGGATGGGGTGGTGGCGGGTGGGACAGGTTTCCGCTAGCTCAGGTTCCTTATCGGTCTGTGGGGAAAAGCAGAAATCTAGGGAGACTGCATAGTGGGGTTGGAAGGAAGATACAATTGTTCCGACCCCTGAGAGCTTGAGTGACGAAAATGGGTGGGTGTAGGTGATGAGAGAAGGGGAAAATACCCCTAGATGGCTTCCGCGGGCTGTCAGGGGAGGGGCTCCGAGTAAAGAGCACTTCTCTGCACTTTGGCCAGTGCGGGGTTGGGCTGGGGCTGGGGCTGGGGCGGGGAGGGTAAGAGAGGGCAGGGCAGGGTGGCTTTGTGTAGCAGGAATGGATTGAGGTTACTCCCACTATTGCCTCTAAGCATAGTCTGAGACTTTCTGAGGGTCCAAGGCTCCCCTTAAATTAGCTAGCGTAGATATTGATGCTACGCAAAAGAATGGGTGGGGGGGGGTTTGGGCTGGGTCAGTAAACTCAGGTTTGGAGGGGAGGGTGGGCACATAGCGAACCGAGGCAAAAAAGAGTGACCATATTTGCAGAGCCCCCCAAGCCACACCCTCTTCCAGCATTTCAGGTTTTTTCTGACTAGGAGAACAGGAGACACCCTAGCCCGGCGGGTGGGGCCAGAGCTCTAAACGCCCCACTGCGATCGGCTCCTTTCATTTCTTCCCTCACGCTGCATTCACTATCCTGGAGGCGTGCCCAGATCCAACAGCTACTGGACACACCTTGCCTCCTCTCTTCTTTCTATCCTCCCCTTTGCTTTCTCCCTCCAAGTCCCCAACCCCCAAAGGGAGGCAGCCACAGTTTCATGAAAACTATAGTATCCCAAGACTAGTTTGGTTCCAATGATACAGAGCAGTTAAGGAGGAAAAAAAAAACTTTAGTAATCGCAGTTGGGTTAAAAGGCATTGAGACTTACTTGGTATCAACATCTAATTATCCAGTTGTTAAAACCTATCAGATCTTATACATTCATTTGTTTATCTAAAGACCGAAAATATCCACTTCCTAAACCAGAAAAAGATTGAATGGAAGCAGGAATAATCTCTAGATCATTGGTTTAGAAGCTGAGAGACACACCTTTATATTCTGCTGTGTGCCCTCTTTACCCAACTGCAGGGTAGTGTCTCCTTATATCTCGTTGTTCTATTCCCCACTCTTGCTCCTTTCCTTCCCTAGATTTCTGATATGCTAAGCAGGGATTATTTGGAGAGAGAGAGAGAAAAAGAGAGGGGGGGGGAGAGAGAGAGAGAGAGAGAGAGAGAGAGAGAGAGAGAGAGAGAGAGAGAGAGAGAGAGAGAAGGAGAGAGAGAGAGAAAGAGCGAGCGCCCTAGCGCTTCTGGGAGGAAGAGGACGAGGAAACAGCAGCAGCAGTCTCAAGCAGATGGGTGGGGTCTGTCTGCATTGTGCTGGGCTGCTGGAGTGTGTGGCACTGAGCTCTGCAGGTGCCCTCCCCACAGGAACACTCAGCCTTACACAAAGAAACCCAACGCAATCTTCATCTGAACCACCCTCCCTCTATCCTTCTCCTCCCCAACCCCACCCCTGCAGCTCCCCACCCGGCACCCTCCCACCCCCCACCTCCCCACACCCTTTCTACTGTTCTTTACTTCTTCCCCTTTCTACTAGTCTCCCCTCCCCCAAAACAAAGGAGCGGCTGCTCCCTTCTCCAATACTAGCGGCTTAGCTAACTAGTTAAAACGAATTATTTCGCCCTATTCTCTCTCCTTTTCCCCACCCAACCTCCAACCGCAGAGTTGGAATCAGTTTGACTTTGGATTTTTCCCCTCTTCCTTTCTTTTCGCCACCCTTCCTCCCCCTTCTCATTTCTTCTGGTTTACTAGGGGGAAAACTGGAAAAAAAAGAAGAACGTTAGACTGGCAGTATAAAGCTTTCTCATAACTCCAGTTTCTGGCTTTTCTATATCGTGCTTTTCTACATTTAAGAGAGAGGTGGTTGATATAACTTTTCTCCCCCTGAAGCATGGAGGGGCTATCAGGACTAAATAAAACCTTTATGGGTGGGAGACCAACTTACCTGCTTCTATGACTCTGGAGTAATTTTCGATGGGATTTCAAAGACTCCCCTCTCCACCCTCCCACACCCCACCCAGGGCTGCCAGTTCTCCATCTCCTCTCTTTCCTAGCTTCTAGTACTTGATATTACCAGTAGCATATTTTTCTTTATAAACCACGCCAAACTCTTTAAAAAATCCAAGGGACAGTCTATGCCATCGTCTTCAGGAAAAAGCTAAAGGAGTAAAAACGTATTTCTTACCCATTGCTGTTTTAGCCATTGTAGAGATGTGCGGATGGATGCTCAGAGGTGGGGAAGGCAAAGGGGTCCAGCTACAGCAGCGGAGAGAGAGAGAGAGAAGACTGAATAAGGCACTGAGTCTGCAGAGTGGGGCTGTGGAAGAGAAAGAGCAGGAGGCAGGAGCCCATGAATAATTATCACTTCTCAGTCCAAGCAGATTGGCTCTGGAGGTCCCCTGACATGACTCCCGCAGAGCCAGAATCTCCAAGCATTAAATATTGATCTGCCAATGGTGCTGGAGTACAAAGTGCCAAAATGCAGTTTGAAATGGAAATCAGTACTTCTCAGGCAGCTCCCCCCATTTTAGGGGGCTTAATAGTACAGTCCATGTAGAATGTTTGGTGCCTTAACATGAGAAGCCTCCTGGAACTTAGAGCTGGTCTTTGCCTACCTGGGGGGAAAAAGGAGACTTGACATTGTTCATACATGTTTTATTACACAGATATGAGATTTGATCAAAGGGACAGGATAATTTAGATGTTTATGAAGATAAATTGGATACTTGGATTGTCCAGATTACTACTTTTAGAAAGAGAAACTTTTATTATTAAACTGTGGATTTTGACCTATATATTATATATAATATATGTATGTATTTATGCATGTATACATTATATATGTATGCATATATTTATACAACACAGATGTATATATGTGTATATGTATATATGTTCACACATACATACACTCACATACATATATCTCTATGTAGTTGGGTCTTGTCCTCTAAGAGCTATTTTTAGTAATTTTCCAGTCTTTCTGTCTTTAGTGGTACCATGGAAAAGATTAGACACTACTTTATAGTTCTTTGTTCTTTGCTAAGACTAGAGTGAATCAGTTGTCTTTCAATGGCATTCATTTCCTCAGGGGTCCACTCAGTGATGGGATAACTAATTCTATGTACTCTTTCCTGTAGAGTAAGGGAATAGGATTTCTAAGCTGCTGGAAAAGTGGCATTCAAGAAACATTATTATTTTAGAAGATTTAGATCTCTGGATACATGGGTTAAAACTCTATTACAGATAATTACTGTGTTGGCTTGGATAAGTCACTTAGTCCCTTTGGAGCACCAGTTTCCTAATACGTAAAATGAAGGAATTGGAAGTGATGATCTCCAAAGTTTTCCTTCCAGCTCCAAATCTATGATCCTATCATTTTCAATCTTAGAGACTTCTAAGGGATCAAGTAGGCTGATTAATTTCCACACAGAGTGAAAGCTAAAGTGAGAATGACCAAAAGCCTTCTCTGGGGCATACTTTCACTGGCTCTAGAAATTTTGCTTTAGTTGGAGAAGGGTTTGTTAAAGTGAAAGGTCCAAGGGCACTTCTTGGGTTAGAGATACAAAGTACCTTTGCATTAGTGATAGTGTGGTATAGTAGGGAAAAGTATTGGGTTTAGTGTTAGGAGAGACCTATTTCTGAACTCCAGATTTGACAACATTTAGTAGTTTTCTGACTTTTGTTATGCCACTTATACTCTCTGAGCCTCTTCCTATATCTGTAAAATAGAGATAAATAATATATACACTATTTGTTTTAGAGCAGTTGCAATGAAAATGCTTTATAAGTCTTAAATAACTATATGAATTTGAGTTATTATTATTAAGGGCAGGTCATATTAAATTGGACTTTTAAGTGTTACTCCCTTAATCATTCATTCTACTGAGGTCTAAGTAGAAAAAATGAACTTAAGTATAGCAAAATATACAAATAATGAAAGGTAGTTCCAAAGAAAATAGAATGAATAATATGCAACTTATTTTTACAAGCAGGTAAAAATATATTTACAAGCATAACTTCATTGGGACTGTACAAATTCACCCTATCATTTTACTAAAATGAAAAGAAATGTTTATACGAATGAATTTCTTGGGATCCTATTAAATATTTCTTTAATATAAGTTTATATATAATATGTATATAAACTGGGATGCATATATCCTAGTTTATATGCTGTTTGGGTTTAGAAAACACTAGGGCACTCTCCTTGGTGCTGAAATAAAATAAAATTCCATGACTGCTATAAGCTATGATACATAATATTAACTCCATAAACCCTTCACTAAATGTTAGGTAGCCAAAAGAACTGTAACATTTTCTGATCTGCTGAATCATGAAGAAAACCTTAAATAAAGTAGAGATCAATAAAATTATCTCTCTTTTGGGAAGATTAGAAATTATTTTTCCTGTCATAGAAAGTTATGTGGCTATGACGCAGCAGACAGAACATGTACAAAAAGTATTCAGAATACAAATATAAATAATTACTTTTTCTGACTCTTGTCATTTTCCACTTTAAATGTTATGTTTAAGTCACACTAAGAGGAATAGTTATTAGTCTTAAGATGAGAAATCTTAAGGGTAACTGTATGAATAATACTTTAGCCTTTACCTGCTTACATCATCAATGAGCTACTCTAGTCAGGCCTCAGTGAAAAATGAAAGTACAAATCAAGGTAGAAAAGAGTCTAGTGACTTCTATAGGCATATTTTAAAGAAATGTCTCCCTCTCAGTTGGGGACAAACAATAGGATGACCATCAAATTTTCATTTCTAGGTAAGTGGATGCAAATGGAACATTCCTATAGAAGTAGATAGAAAAAATAATTATCCGAGTGTACCAGGGTAGACGGCCAGTTTCTACTGGTTTTAAATTTTGAATAGCTAGATAACTTGTGCAGGCTGGAAGTTATCACTCTAAGTAGAAATGAACTAATAGGGAGAAAGTGCTGTTTTTCAACTATGTCAGGCTAAGGAGGGAAGGAAACCAGTATGGTAAAGAGGCAATGCTATATGAGAGATAGTTAATGAAAACAGGGGAGGGGGTGTGTGTTTAACCTGGAATTTAATATTTGAAAAACAACCAGCAGAGTGACTTTTAGGTTTTATTGAATTTCAAACTGGGAGTCAGTGAACTTCAAACTCAAAATAATTCAACATTCTAATATGGAATGGCCCCAAAACTAAGGTTGGATTGTACATCAAATCACTCATAAGAAGGATGTTGATGGACATGATATTCTTTGCCCTTGTAAGGCCATACTTTTTTTTTTACTTTCTCAAGTCCTGAGACCTCATTTTAAGGACATTTATAGGTAGGGCAGTGATCAGGATGGTGAAGGGCCTCTATGCTGTGCCACATATATTAGAGATGCAAATTTAGATTTGATATAATGAAATTAAAAAAATGTTTCTATCAAATGGGATGTCTCAAAGAAATAGCATGTTCCATTTCACTTAAAGTTTTCAAGTGAAATATATATGATCATTTGTAGTGGATGTTAAAAAAGGGGATTCTCAAGTAACCTTGAACTATAAAGCTTTTGAGGTACTTTCCAATAATGAGATTTTATAATTCTGCAAGTAAGAAAGCTGTTAACAATGAACAAGATCATGTCAATGAATCTGTTAACTACCAGTTGGTCAGCAGAAATTTTTTTCCTATAATGCTATCATTGACCATGATTTATTTCAGTTTATATTTTTAAAGTATGACTGTCCTTTAGAGCCATGGAGGTAGGGGAAAGGACAAAAGAGGGATATATTTTGAGATTTTTCAGAAAAATAAGCATAATCATTAGTTTTGTTTTAAGAAATCTGTGATCCTCCTTTAATCTCCTCTTAAACCCACTTTACTCAAATAAATAGTATAATAATATTTCTTGTTACTAGAAAGTAGGTGAGGATGATGGCAATCGACTGATGTCAGAAAGATACTTTTAGAATTTTCTCTCTCTCCTATTGAGAGCAAAATTCCATTTTATTTTATACTTTCTTCTTTTCTATAACTGCTATAACTTATGACAACATTTACGGAACCTGGAAATCAAAGAAATTTTAATAAAGATCTTAGTTACTTTGGGCTGGGAAGGTTCAGAAATTGTCTCAGAGAATAGAAGGTGTTGGTTTTCTTCCCAGCTGTTGAGGAGCAGCTGCTTAAGTGGATTAGGTAATACCACCAACTAAAGTCACATGGCTTACTGCCATAATAACCAGCAATTAAAAAAGACAAAATCCTAAGTGAATTGCTAAAGAACAGTGAGAAATGAAGAATATTGTTAGGATTGAACTTATTGTTTGGAAGTAAACCTCAATTTATTTTCAAACCTCTTTCCAAAGAGGTGTCCTACATAAAAATCTTGGCAATATACCATACATACAAAACTTCAGCAGAATGAGATTTAGCATTCCCAGGCACTGGAGAAGGTTAGAAAGGGAAAACTGGGAAGACAGAGAGAAATGTTTACCTCATAGAGTTGTTGTGAGAAACAAATGAATAAAAAACAGTGTTTTTCAAACCGTAAGCTAATAATAATAGTAATAATTTCATCCAAGGAATCCTGAAAGATCTTGATATATGGATGGTACACACTTTTTTGCAAAACAGCCTGTAAGGCTGCATTTTGTTCTTACAAATAAAATTCCTTTTCAGAATGAACAAGTAGCAATTAGAATGAGATCTTCTATTCTCTGTATTTTTCAGCTAATTTGAGATGGTAAAGATATGTGGTGCATTGTTGAATTGCTTGTAAAAGCATAAGTGTTCCCCACAAATAAGTTCCTTTCATATTCCCTCCTATTTTTCATCTCCCTTTTGTGTGTTTCCTTCCCTTTAGCACCTTGAGGGTGGAGATTGTCTTATTTTTACTTGTATTGGTACACCCAGCTTTTTAGCACAGTGCTTGGCACATACTAGGTCCTCAATACATTCTTCTTGCCCTGTGTTCCCTTGTGTCATGCTGCCTTTTCAGATTTATCTTATTCTATTTCCACTCCATATATCTTGACCTCTACCTAAATTGGACTGTTGTTTTTCAAACATTCCCTGTGCTCTTTTGCCCATATGACTTTGCTCAAAATTACAACTTCTTCATCTATTGTGTTCCTGTTCATATTTTAATTTCAATTCAGATGCTGCTTATTCCATGGCTCTTTCCCTAATCCCTTCCACCCATACTTCTCTTTTCCACTGACTACTTCATAGCTAATTTGTTTTCCAACTAATTAATTCATCATGTGTTATTTTCTAGTATTGTTAGCTGTGTACACATCATATTCCATCTTTTGACTGGAAGTTCCATGAGGGCAGGGGCGATGTCTTGAACAAAAATTATGCTTCTAATAGTTCTCTACATATAATAAGTATTTAATAAATGTTTGCTAGTTGAATTCAAAATAGTTACATGTTTGAACATTGAATTGACTAAAGGAAATAAGATTTCACTTTTTTTTTTTTAAAGCAATTGGGGTTAAGTAACTTGCTCAAGGTTACACGGCTAGTCATTTGATTTATGCGTGGGTGCTCATTTTCTGAGGCCGGATCTGATCTCGGGTCATCCAAACTCCGAGGCCGGCGCTCTTACTCACTGCGCCACCTAGCCGCCCCAAGATTTCACTTTTAACATTGATAAACAGTCTTAAAAGGAAGAAAAATGATTTCTTGTTCTTTAATGGGCCTATTCAACAAACTGTATGTAAAAAGAAAGTCACCCCAGGGAGAGAGGGATAGTTTTCCTTAAAAGCAATTCAATCTATATTATTTCAAGATTCTCAAATATGTTGGGGAGTTGATTCAGAAGTGGTAAATGGATGTAACATGCTTTATTGTTTGTTTGCCTCTTTAATCAATTATTTGAGAATAAAGAATGAATTCGGTTAATTATTATCTCTTTTTCTTAATCAAGGCTTCTTTTTATGTCAAGCAGGCACTTATACATATTGGTAATTAGTAGGCCTGATCCCTGAAGCAAAATGACTGAATTAAAATACTAAATCCTATTGATGATAGTTAATAATTGAGTTTTTCTGGAAATTAACTTCTTTTGCCCATAAGAAGCACTTGATGTAAATTTAATAAGCTGAATCTTTAAGTCAATTTATCAGTTTTGGTACCTTTGGTGTCTTGGCAGCAACTACTGTAACTTTTTTTTTCTTTACTAGGCATGTTGATTTCCAGCCTGGGTCAAAGGAGGACATTTGTTTCACTGCAATCAGACTTGGGGGATGTATTTCCCATGGGAAACCATTAATTATTTCTATGTCATCTGAGGGAGGAAAGTTTGGACACAGTGATGAAATGCCTTGGACAGATATCTATGGTAAATCTGGATGATTTGGTTCAGTTCAATAAGTTTTTGTAGAAATTTGTTAACATATAAAATCATATTGGATGCCAGGATATTGTGAGCTATGTGATTATAGGGTAAATTGTTTATAATTCAAGGTTAGGAATTACTTCAAGGTTAAGAATGAAAAGGTACCATGAGGAAGCACAGTCTTTTGGTACATAGTAAATGTACTACTGAGACTTGTTGACTGACTGACTAACTGAATCTACTGTTATGCCTTTTATGAAGAGGGGAAGGAAGACAAGGCTGAAGTGCTTGACTGTGTGGTCTTCCACCAAAATTGTCTCACTAGACTTTCATTGTTTCACAATTACAGAATCTCATGGAATGTAGCTCAAATTTAATCTAATTTGTGCCTAAACAATATTCCTAATAAACAGTTATTCAATATTTACTCGATCCTAAGTACATATGTGTATATATAGGTATATGTATGTATGTATATATGTGCATGTCTTTATATATGTATGTATATGCATATATATGTATTCCTCCTCCTTCTTGGGGGAGAGGGAGGAGGAAGGAGAAAAAAAGAGCAAAGTAAAAAGTGCACAGCAGAGAACAAAAGAAAACTTACAAGGAAGCAAAGAAAAGATGGACAGTTCTGAACACAATATATGGTATTTATCATATAGGCTTTCTTGAAATGTAAATTTATTGTTATATATTTTGAATCCTCCCTTGTATTCTTCTGTGCACATGGCAATGCTTTTTTCTTTTCTTATTTTATATTTAAGTTTTAATATTTAAGTTTATAATGTGTTTCTTTTTCTTTACTTATTGTGTGTTCAAGTTTTAGTATTTAAGTTTAAAAAAATATTCACTTGATCTCAAGTGAAAGGATTCTTTTCACTATTCCCTATAGCATGGAATTCTTGTTTTTTTTGTGTGTGTGTCATTGATTCCTTTAGAAGCCTATGCACCACTTCTTGGAATAATGATTTTAAATACAGAAACTACATATATTATAAAGGAAATAAATTATATTTTGATACAATTATCCCCACTCCCCCTCCAAAAAAATTAAGTCAACAAGGCAACAACATTTATTAATCACTTACTATGTGCCAGTCACATTTTATTTTATTAACAAAAAAATGCTGGCTGGGGAAGGGAAGATATGAAGGTCTATGGCATGGGAAAGCAAATCTAGGAGATTCAGGAGTGTAGTCTGGAAAGGAAGGAAGATATAACTGGTCTGGACATTCTTCTTAAAAATGAAAGGTCTGAGAAGCACTGACCAATCAGAGGGAGAGATCAAAGGGGTGTAGGGTACTTCCAGTTTGTGAAGTCTAGAGGTCATTTGAGTTTTCAGGGTGAGAAGGTTTCTAGAGCATTATAGAGGAAGTCTGGGGAAAGACAGGAATGCAGGCTGGAGAAGATTGAAGTTCATGGGCCCTAAATTAAGAACCCCTTATTTAAGATAACTCAGTCTGGTATTTTTTCGAGGGGGAAAGGCAAGGCAACTGGGGTTAAGTGACTTGCCCAAGGTCACACAGTTAGTGAGTGTGTCAAGTGTCTGGGGAAAGATTTGAATTCAGGTCTTCCTGACTCCAGGGCTGGTGCTCACTGTTACCTTGTTTTTTTTTTTTTTTAATTAGCTTTAAGTGTTATGAGATTTCCCCCCTTGTATCAAACACAGATCTGTCTCTCTGAACCTTTCATCTATTGCTCCTAATTATGTCTTCTTGGGACAAGCAGAGCAAGACTTATCTTTTCTATTACTTGAAGACAGCTTGAGTCTCCCTTAAATCTTCTCTTTTCCAGGCTAAATATTCTTCTCTCCCTCAAGTGGTCCTTACCTAGCATGTTCTTCTGTTCTCTCACTGTGCTGGCAGGTCTCTTCTGACCATGTTTCAAATTGTTGATGTCCTTTTAAAAATATGGTCTCCACAGTATGCCAAATTTGTTCTCACTGTGGTGGAATTCAGGATCATGATTCCCCAGGATATGATGCCTCTCTAAAGCAACCTGGGATACATTTTATTTTTTTTATTCCTATATCATGTTTTTGTATGATATTGAGCTGACAATCCTTTGCATAAAATTCATAAATCTTCTTTTGACCATTGTTTAGCTATACCTTCCCTGTCTTATACTTAGGAAATTGAGTCCAACTATAGACATTTTTATTCTTTCATATTAAAATTTCATTCAATTTAGCTATTTTTTCTAGCCTGTTAAAATCTTATGGATACTAACTCTCTTAGCATGCTTTATTTCTTAAGCAAATTTGGCAAGTATGTCTTCCGCAGTACTAAATTGACGATACTAATGTTCAACAGCACAGGGCCAAAGACAGACTTATAAGACACTCCATTAGATATCCTCCTCCAAATTAACACCACCAATTAATGAACAAATGCTATTCAATTAAGTTCAATTCAATATAAATTTATTAAGAGTTTATTTGCAAACCACTGTTCTAGGTGCTCAGGATTCAAAGAAAAAAAAATGAAGATAGTCTCTACCCTCTTTGGAGCTCATATTTTATAGGTAATTTAGCCAGTTTTGAATTAACCTAACCTACATCTCTCTGTCTTGTTTACAAGGGTAACAGGAGAGAATTTGTCAAATGCTTCAATGAGATCTATGTGTATACTATATCTATAGCATTCACTTACTTTGTCAGTATAGTTTGTTGTTCAGTCATTTTAGTCATGTCTAACTCTTTGTGAGCTCATTTTTTTTTTTTTTGGCAAAGATGTTAGAGTGGTTTGCCATTTCCTTCTCTAATTCATTTTATAGATGAGGAAACTGAGGCAAACAGGATTAAGTGACTTGCCCAGGGTCATGAAGCTAGGAAGTCTCTGAGGCTGGATTTGAACTCAGGATGATGAGTTTTCCTGACTTCAGGCCTGGCACTCTATCCATTGCACCACCCGGTTGCCTTACCCATATAGTTTGTCATGAAAGGGAATGTGGTTAGGTTGTTGTTGACAGTCATCCTGGTTTTTAATAACCATCATTTCCTTTAAACAATACTTACAAAGCATCTCTTCAAAAACATGTCCTAGAATTTTGTCAAGAGTAGATGTTAAGATCAGTGACCTATAGTTGAAGACAGACATATTTTCCCCTTAAGTTTTCTCTAGACAATACAGATCCTTGTATTGCATAGTTTTGAATCTTCTTGTGATGCAGATTAGTCTCCTGTGTACACCCTCTCTCTCACTGATGCGTCTCCAGATTCTGGTATTCAGAACCAAGTATAATAGTAAAGATATAGTTGAATGAGGGCTGGGTTTAATGGGATAGTTTTCTCCCTGGGAGAAAACCACACAAGGTTGTTTTGAGGAAGCATTTTCTAAACTGTAATGTGATATGTAAATGAGAGCTATTACTACTTTGAGACCTAGATGGATCTGTAAGTTTACTGGTACAATTATTACTTTCTACCAGTACAAATCACTATCCTTCCAAGAATTCTTATCCTGTATGATTCATGCTCATCCCTTTACTTAAATCCCCCACAGAGTAGCCAATCAAGCCATTTCCTCTAGTTCATTTTAATAATTTGGCAGAATCAGTGAAGTACTCAAACTGTCCATCTACTCTCTCTCATGAGACTGGCTCATCTTTTCTGTCATACATACTTTTGGGAATACACAGCATGCTCTAGTGGTCAGAGACTGCAGTTTGAGTCAATTATTTGTGGGACCTGGCTACACATTTATTCTCAAGTATTTCTCACAATTTACTAAATACATTCACATCCAAACTCTGGATCCATTGTTTCCCCCCCTAAGCAGTCTCTTTTTTTCCATGGAGAGATCACTTGGAAGTTTAGAACTATGCTCATCAGTTTTCTCCTTCAGCTATGATTGAGTCATTACAGTTGCCCTAAAGCTAGTATCACTGTGTGGATGGATAGAGGACTCCATGCCCACAATCTCTTTGGCTACTTGTAACAAGGGGTCATCTTCTGCCTAGCCATAGAATGTACTCTTCTCACACCCCACAAGGAATCAGTTATGAGGGTCTGCACTTACATGCCCTTCCTTCATCAATTCATTTTCCAGTATTCTACTCTCACCTAGCACACATAGTTGACTGATGCTCCTTCCCATCTCTCATTCAGTTTTGTTTTCCTCAACCAATAACCATTCTACACTCCATTAAAATATGCCCAGGGGTTGGAATCATCACAATTTGTGACATCCGTACCAATTTTGTGTCTTCCCATCAAAGTTCTCTACTTGAGGGATTTTCAACCATTGTTATTGCTATTATAGCACAGGCTGTGCTTTGATTTACATACTTTAGAGTGGGAAAAACGTACATTTCCAATTTTTATCATGTGTTAGTCTATTTGAAAAGGCTATTTTCTAAGGGAAACTTAAACATGATTTAAATAATATCTTTAGTTCATATGAAATGATCTTGTCAGAAATTTTTTGCAGGGTCTGGAGTTTTAAAATTAGGACTCAACACCCAGGAAGTCTAAAGGTCTTGCACTCTACTTCCTAAAATATACTCAGACTAGAGTTTTTGGAATCTATGTGAAGTCTATTTAGGTCCAGTTTGTAGATGAAATTGAGAAAGGTATTAAATTTGGAAGCAGGAACATCCTTTCTTAAATAATGAAGTCAGTTCTTTTTAAACGACTGAGAACTACATATATACCTATGAATACAGCCTACATGTAGGGGTTATATTTGCTTACAGTCACATAGTAAATAGCAGAAGAATGATTTAAACTCAAGCCTTCCACTCTCTAAGGCTGATCTTCTATTCACTTTAAACACAATGTAAATATATATGCATATAAGCATATACTTCAAATATTATATAATGAAACATTTTATTAAAATGTTTATGGAAATTCTAACTTCATGGTTATATAACCTCTCCTCACTCAATCAATCACATTTCATCTCAAGAATTAATCAACAAAAGGGATCAGAGCTTTAATTATATAAAACAAACAAGACTGGGATACAAGTAACTCTAGTTTTGATATTAATTCAGGGACGGCCTCAATTTTGGGTCACATGCATTCACTGGAAGAGATATCTAACAACATGTGGTAAGTCATAAAAGGTAGAACAGATAAAACACAAAAGAAAGGAATCCTTATTTAGGTTTCTCTTTTCCTCAAACAATCTTGGCCCCCAGGAATATAGAACTTGGAGAAAGAGGAGTAAAGTTTGACCAGTGCATTGGCACTTCATTAAGCAGATTCAGCTTTGGGGGTTTTCTTAAGAGATAGAATATTTATCTTGTCTCTTGCTGTTGAACAAGAAATATTTTCTTATTCTGATCCTAAATCTTGCCACTTGGAATCTAAATATTCTCCTTTTTTCCCTTGACTGATCTGTCTATTTCTCTACTTTTCCTTCTCATGTGAAATTTATACTTTTCTATACTAAGTTGCTAAAGAATACTGCTGATTGTGTCATCTAAGCTTTTGCTCTTTCAGTGAATTTTGTCATTTTATTTTCTAGCTCTATAAAATAATTCTTAGGTAGTTTTATGGGTATGTCACTGAATAAGCAAATTAATTTAGGTAGCATAGTCATTTTTATTAAATTGGCTTGGCCTACACATGAGCAGTTAATATTTCCCCAATTGTTTAGATCTGACTTTATTTGTGTGAAAAGTGTTTTGTAATTGTATTCATATAGTCCCTGGGTTTGTCTTGTTGGGTAGACTCCAAATGTTTTATACTGTTTGCTGTCATTTAAAATGGAATTTATCTTTTTTACCTCTTCCTGTTGGGTTTTATTGGCAATATGTATAAATGCTGATGATTTGTGGGTTTATCTTATTTCCTGAAACTTTGCTTAAGTTGTTAATTTTTTCAACTAGTTTTTCAATTGATTCTCTACAGTTTTCTAAGTATATCATCATATTGTCTGCAAGGAGTGATAGTTTTGTTTCCTCATTGCCTATTTTTATTCCTTCAAATTATTTTTCTTATCTTATTGCCATAGCTAGAATTTCTAGTACAATACTGAATAATAATGGTGATAATAGACATTCTTCCTTCATACCTGATTTTATTGGGAAGGCCTGTAGCTTATTGTCATTACAGATAATGTTTATTCTTGGTTTTAGATAGATACTACTTATTATTTCAAGAAAAATTCCATTGATTCCTAGGCTTTCTAGTGTTTTTAATAATAAGGATTATTATATTTTGTCAAAAACCTTTCTGAATCTACTAATATAATCATGTGATTTTTGTTGTTTTTGTTATTTATATAGTCAATTATGTGATAATTTCCCCAGTATTGAATATTCCCCAATACTGGGGAATGCATTTCTGGTATAAATCCCACCTTGTCATAGTATGTGATTCTAGTGATATATTCATTAATCTCCTTATTAGTATGAATTTTTTTGCATTAATATTCACTAGGAAAAACAATCCATAGTTTTCTTTCTCTGTTTTTGCTCTCCCTTGGCTTAGGTATCAAAACATATTTGTGTAATAAAAGGAATTTGTCAGACTCCATATTTTTTTTGCTTTTTTTTTGCTTTTTAGAGGGCATTTGGGGTCAAGTGACTTGCACAAAGTCACAGGGCTAGTAAGTGTGTCAAGTGTTTGAGGCCGGATTTAAACTCAGGTCCTTCTGACTCCAGGGTCAGTGCTCTATTCATTGCCCCACATATCTGCCCCTCTCCTTTGATTTTCAGTATTATTAATTTGATATTTAATTTAGGATTTAAAAATTTTCTTTTTCTAGTTTTTATTGTTGTTGTTGCAAAAACAATCCATTGATTTGGGGCAGCTAGGTGGCACAGTGAATAGAGCATTGGCCCTGGAGTCAGGAGGACTTGAGTTCAAATCCAGTCTCAGACACTTAACACAAAACTAGCCACGTGACCTTGGACAAGTCACTTAACCCCAATTGCCCTACCTCCCCCCTCCAAAAAGCAAAAAAACAAAAACAAAAACACCCAACAACATGGGGGCGGCTAGGTGGCGCAGTGAGTAGAGCACTGGCTCTGGAGTCAGAAGGACCTGAGTTCGGATCTGGCCTCAGACACTTAACGCACACACAAACAAACAAACAAAAACCTACCCATGTGACCTTGGGCAAATTACTTAACCCCAATTGCCCTCCAAAAAGCAAACAAAACAAAACAAGACAAAACAAAACAAAAAAACAACCCCAACAACAACCCAAAAAACAAAACAAAACCCAATCCATTGATTTGCTATTTCTCTATTTTACTGATGTAAACATTACCCTACTTTTAGAGAGAAACATTTTGTCCTATAAGTATGCTTTGGCAACATCCCACAACTTTTGGCATGGTTTCTCATTGTTGTCAATATGTTTAATGAAATTATTGATTATTTCTATGATTTGACCCATAAATACATTCATTCTTTAGGATTAGATTGTTTAGTTTCTAATTTGAAATCTATACTTCCAAAGCACTTTACAGAATACAAGTATTATTGCATTTTGGTCTGAAAAGGGTACATTTGATATTTCTGCTTTTCTGCATCCATTTGGAATTTTTAAATTCCCTAACATTGTTTTTGTTCAGTCATTTTCAGTCATGGCCAACTCTTCATGACTCATTTGGGGTTATCTAGGCAAAGATACTGGAGGGGCTTGCTATTTCCTTCTCCAGATCATTTTCCAGAGGAAGAAACTGAAGCAAACAGGATTAAATGACTTGTTTCAGATCACACAGTGAGTACCTGAGGCCAGATTTGAACTCAGGAAGATGAGTCTTCCTGACTCCAGGCCCAGACCTCTATTTACTGCACCACCTAGCTGCCCTAATACATGGTCAATATTTCTGACAGTATTATATACACTTGAGAAAAGGGCACACTCCTATTTATTCTCATTCAATTGATTCTTTTTTTTTAATTTTTTTTTATTTTAAAGCAATTGGGGTTAAGTAACTTGCTCAAGGTTACACGGCTAGTCATTATTTATGCGTGGGTGCTCATTTTCTGAGGCCGGATCTGATCTCGGGTCATCCAAACTCCGAGGCCGGCGCTCTTACTCACTGCGCCACCTAGCCGCCCCTTTAGGGCAATTGGGGTTAAGTAACTTGCCCAAGGTTACACGGCTAGGTTTTTGTTTGTGTGGATTAAGTGTCTGAGGCCTGCTCCGAACTCAGGTCCTTCTGACTCCAGGGCCGGCGCTCTATTCACTGCGCCACCTAGCCGCCCCGATTCGATTGATTCTTGAAGTCTATCATATTTAACCTTTTAAAAATTCTATTAGTCTACTCCCTTCTTTCTTATTTATTTTATAGTTAGATTTATCTAGTTTTGAGAGGGATAAATTGAAGTCCCCCACTAGTATAGTTTTCCTGTCTATTTCCTCCTGTAATATATTTAACTTTTCCTTTAAGAATCTGGATATTATGCCACTTGGTGGATATGTTTAGCACTGATATTTCTTCATTGTCTTTGGTGTCTTTTAGCAAAATATAGTTTCCCTGCTTCTCTCTTTTAGTTAGATAAAATTGAGTCCAGTTTTGGATTTACTTTGTCTGAGATCATGCTTGCTACCCCTGTCATTTCTTTTTTTTACTTCAGCTGAAACATAATAGATTTTTCTCATCTCCTTATTTTAACTCTGTGTCTTTCTGTTTCAAATATGTTTCCTGTAAACACCATATTGTTGGTTTCTGGTTTCTAATCCACTCTGCTATCCACTTCAATTTTATAGTGAGTCATTCCTATTCATATTCACAGTTATGCTGAATAACTATGTACTTCCCTCTATGCTATTTTATTTTATTTATCCTTTCTCTTAATTTTTTTATCCTTTCCCTCCTCAAAAGTCTGTTTTGCTTCTGACCACTACCTCCCTTAAGCTACCACTCTCATCACTCTCTCCTCCTTTCACTTATCCTTTTCCCCTCCCACTTCCCTGTTGGGCAAGATAATTTTTATACTTTCTTTGAACCTGTTTAGATGAGAGTAAGGTTCAAACATTGTCCACTGACTCTTGTATCCTCTCCACTTTAAAAACTCTTTATTGTACACCTCTTCTTTGTGAAATAATTTTCCCCATTATTCTTCTCTTGCTCTTATTCTAGTGTATTCCTCTTTTTCAAACCACCATTTTTGGAGATCATTCCAATATACTTGACTCACATTCATGACTACCATCTATGTAGACTACTTCTAACTGCTCTAATAATAATAAAGTTCTCAGGTATTCATGTATCATCTCCCCACATAGCAATGTAAACAGTTTGACTTTATTGAGTATCTTATGCTTACTCTTTTATGTTTACCTTTTTATGGTTCTCTTGAGTCTTATGTTTGAATGCCAAATTTTCCAATTCAGCTTTCATCTATTCATCAGGAATGTTTGAAAGTCCTCTGCTTCATTAAATGTTTATTTATTTTTTTTGCTCAGAAGTATTTTGTTCAGTTTTTCTGACTAGACTGGCTGCAATCTTTTCTCTTTCTTCTTGTGGAATATCACATTCTAAGACCTTTCTTCCTTTAGAGAGGTAGATACTAAATCTTGTGTGATCCTGACTGTGACTCCATGTTATTTGAATGGTTTCTTGAAGTGGTAGAGAAAAACTGAGAAATGAGGGCAATGAAATGTTTTCTTTTTTCCTAGGAGCTCTGAAATTTGGCAAAAATATTCCTGGGAGTTTTTATTTCAGGATCTAATCAATGATTTCTCTCATTTTCTATTTTGTCCTCTGTTCTTAAGGTATCAGTTAAATTTTCCTTTATAATTTCTTGAAATATGATGTCTAGGGTCCCTTTTTGATCATGGATTTCAGCTAGCCCAGTAATTCTTAAATTATCTCTTCTCAATCTACTTTCCAGGTCAGTTGTTTTTCCACAGAGACATTTCACATTTTCTTCAATTTTTTTCTTTTTTTTTACTTTAAAAAATGTTTCTTGATGTCTCATGGAGTCATTAGCTTTCACTTGCTCAATTCTCATTTTTTAAGGAATTATTTTCTTTAGTGAGATTTTGCACTTCTTTTACTATTTGGCAAATTCTGTTCTTTAAGGTATTTTTTGTGCCTCTTTTAAAAAGCTGTTACTCCTCCCCCACCCCCCCATAATTTTCTTGCATTGCTCTCATTTCTCAGTTTTTCTCTACAACTCTTTTTTGATTTAATTTTTTTGGCTTGTAAAAAATCTCTTTCTTTAGCTCTTCTAATAATTCTTGTTTGGTTTGTGTCCAATCTACATTTTTCTTTGAAGCTTTGTTTATAGATGTTTTCATATCAATGCCATCTTCTGAATTTTGTGTCTTGAGCTTCCCTCTCACCATAGTAGCTTTTTTATGGTCAAGTTCTCTTTGTTGTTTTCCAGCCCATTTTTTTACTTTGAACTTTATGTTAGAGTTGAACTCTACCCAATTTTGTGGGGATCATTTCCACAAGTTTCAGGCTTTTTCATCTGCTGTTTTTACAAATAGTTCTGGGATTCTGTAAGTTTTTATTGCTTCCAGGTTGGTATAATCTGGGTGGAGGTTGATCCCTGTTCTCCAGGTATGTACTGTGGTCTTTACCCAGGTGGTGGGCCTGTTCCCTTGAAATGACAAGTTCTCCTTTCTACCTTGGAAGTGTGACCCTATCTGGGTAATAGGCAATGGAATTGCCGAACGACACCCAGTCATGTGTCTAGTATTAGCACAAGAGTCTCTTGTAATTTTTTCTGACCAGTTTTCCAATCCCCTTATCATCTTTGGGCACTCAGAACTCCCCAAACTGCTGCTGCTTCTGTTTCTACTATCTCCAAAGCACACATATGGTATTGCCATCATGTACTTTTGGCCAGTCCCCATCACAGTGACGCTGACTTTTCCATCTTAACCCAAGTTGTCTTGGGCTGGAAAAATGTCTCACTCATATATTTTGTGGCTGTGCTCCAGAATTCAATTTAACATGTTATTTTAAAGTTGTTTGGAGGGGCATGTTGAAGAGTTTGGATTGTTTGTTCCTTCCTGCATTTTGACTTTGCCTCTAAGTTTTTAAAGGAATAGAAAATTGCCTCCCCTTTTTGTGGAGAGTATGTAATTTCCTTCTTTCCACTTATCTACTTTTTTTCTGGATGGTTATGTTATCATTTTTTATTCTCTCCCTGACTACAAGAATTACTGTATCAATATTGCTAGTCTTCTATTTCTTTTCTACTATTCCCAACAGTTCCTTGAAGGAACATGGCTTTCCTTTTTCCTTGTCATGTCTTTGTGTACCATATCTCTTCAGAATCACTGTTTCAGTGTAGGAAGAGAGGGTCTTTCCATTTCAGATCCCTTAGAAATATACTGTTGTGTATTCCATTTATTATCACTCTTGTCACTGGGGGTTGTCTATCTTTGGCTTTTAATAGAAAACTAGCAGTCTTACTCTTGAAACACTCAAGCCTTGGAGCATGGAAAATAAAATTATTTATAGATTTTTTCCCTTGAGTTCTAGCAAAGACCTTTTGAGACAACTATCCATATATTCCTTAATCTTCTATTAGAAACTCCTCAGTATGCTTATATCTTTCCAGTTTCTCCATTTAATATCTTTTGTTGAGTATTGGGTTTTGATAAAAGCAACTTTTTCTTGCTGATTCTCCAGTACTAAATTTAGAATCACAAAGTCCTAGAATGTGAATTCCTTTCTTTCTCTTCTCCCACCCTTTTCTTGGCAATGATTTCACCTTCAACAGTCTTTGACAGGTTTTTATTTGCCTAACTACTTGCCACCTGATCAACTAGCAGAGACTTTCAATTATGTTTCAGATTTGTATTCATGTAATATTTAGAGATTTCAAATATAGAAATATAATGTGACTAGGAAAATGGAAATTAGACTTGTCTGATATGGTTGAGGCTGGGTGGAAATAATAATAAGGGAGGTGAATAGTTTCATTCCCTAAATTATCCTCTAATTCTATAGGTTAACCAGTTTCCAGACAATTCCTGGGGAAACATGAGTTTGACCTCATATGGACCAGGGTGCAAGAATTGAAATAGAATAATGGAAATTTAAAGTCAATAAGTATCTTAGAGAACATATAGTTCAACCCTTTCGTTTTTTAGATAAAGAAACTTCCAGGGTCCAGAGAATTATAATGACTTGTTTAAGGTCACTCAACTAGATAGTGATGCAGCTCACACTAGAAGCCAGCTTTTTCCGACTTCTACCTAATACAGTACTCTCTTCTATTTCAGTATAAGGGGATATGTCTTGAAGGCTGGGAGTCATTCTAAGTCTAAAGAGATTAAGTTAATTCTATGGAAAAAATGGACAACTCTTCAGTGGATTTTAATTTTTATTTTAATCAAGTCTTCCCTTGGGAAATGTGATTCTTCTGGGAAAACTTTTATCTCATCTAAAATCTCGATGGTCTTTCTGACCAAGATTTTGAGATAACCTAGATCTTGTTATTCTACAGAATCATGAAATCCCACAGTAGAAAGGGATCTTAGAGATCATTTACTCCAACTTACACCTGAACTAGAATTCTATTGATAATATCTATAATAAGAGGTCAACTGCTTGAGGATTTCCAGTGAGAAAAATCCAACTCCATCTTAAGGACAGCCCATTCTACTTTTGGGCAGCTCTAATAGTTCAAAGAATTTTCCTTATATATGGCCGTGAGCTGCCTTTTTGTAACTTCTATTATTCTTCCTAGATTTGCTCTCTGAAGTAAAGCAGAGTATGTTAATCTATGTTCTCTATAATGGCCCTTCAAACATGAGAAGACACTATCATGCTCCTGCTTCTTCTCTTCTTTTCTCCAGGTTGAACAGCCCTAGTTTCTTTTTGTTTTTAATTATTTATTTGCTTTTAGTTTACATTATTTATTTCCACAATCCCTTGAATTTCAAATTTTCTACTCCCCTTTCTCCTCCCCTCATCCTCCATGGTGGTATGCAATCAAATATAGGTTCTACAAATACCCTCACATTAAACATTAATCATGTTGTAAAGGATTATAACCAATGAAGTGAACAGTGAGAAAGAAGAACCCTATTTTCTTCAATAGAACTTTAAATCCCATGATTTTCCATCCAGTGATTATTTTATATAGGATATACATGTCAGCATATATGTTCATATAAGACATAAGTATATCAGTTTATCAATGTGTTGTATTTTCTAAAATGTTCCATCTAGCATTAAATATAATGCTCTAATTACGGCAGTGTATGGTGGAACTATCACTTTCCTCTTTTGAGATACTATTCTTCTGGTAATGTACCCTACAGTTGAAGTAGCTACTTTCAGTTCCCATGTCACACTGTGGATTTAGAATGCATTTGTAGTTCACTAAATCGCCCCATAATGTTTTCATAGTAATTATTGCTTAAACATGCCTCCCCTACAATGTGATTAGTATTTTTCTTTAAAAATAATATTGGACTTTATATTTATCCTTATTAAATTTTATTTAATTATGTTTAGTATATTTTCTAGTCTTTTGTGATCCTGGCTATCATCCATCATATTAGCTACCTCTCTCTGATATGTGTTACCAGCAAATTTGATAAGCAGGTCATTTATCTTTATAGCCATTTCATTGTAAATATGTTGAATAGTATAAGACCAAGAATATTTCTCCAGATCTACTAATGATCATTTTGGTTCTGTCATTCAACCAGTCCTCTACTTAATTGTACCAACAGCTAACAATTTTTTTTCTTAATTAGTTTTTCCCCCCCAACTTATTTATTTTTAGTTTTCAACATTCATTTCCACAAGATTTTGAGTTACAAAATTTTCTCCCCATCTTTCCCCTACCCCACCCCAAAATAGCAAGCCTACTGAATACCCCTTCCCCCAATTTGTTCTCTCTTATAACCTCCCTTATCCCCCTCACAAGTTTCTAGTAGGGCAAGATGTATTTCTATACCTCAGTGCCTGTATATCTTATTTCCTAGTTGCATGTAAAAAGCAATATTTTTTAAACATTGGCTTTTAAAACTGTGAGTTCCAGATTTTTTCCTTCTTCCCTCCTCACCAACCCCCACTGGGAAGATAAGCAATTCAATATAGGTTGTACATGTGTAGTTATGCAAAACATTTCCATAGTAGTTATATTGTGAAAGACTAACTATAATTCCCTCCATCCTATTCCACCCCCACTTACTCTATTTTCTCCTTTGACTTTGTCCCCTTTCAAAGTGTTTGCTTCTGACTATGCTCTCCCCCAATCTGCCCTCCCACATTCCCCCTTTGTCCCCTTCCCCCCTATTTTTCTGTAGGGTAAGATATACAATTGAATGTGTATTTTATTCTCTCCTTAAGCCAAATTCAATGAGAGTAAGGTTGACTCATTCCCTTTCATCTTCCTGCTCTTCCCCTCCATTGTAACAGTTTTCTCTTGCCTCTTTTACATGAGATAAGTTACCCTAATCTATCTCTCCCTTTCTTCTTCTCCCAATATATTCCTCTCTCGACTCTTAACTTTATTTTTTTATATATCATTCATTCACATTCAACTCATCCTGTGCCCTCTGTCTATGTATACATGTAAATACATATGTACATACTCACACACATATATATATTTATGCATACATACACCCTCCTATGCAGTGATATATATGTATGCATATACATATATGCATACATATCACCTTCAACTATCCTCATACTGAGAAAAATCTTATGAGTTATAATTATCATTTTTCCATGTAGGAATGTAAATAGTTCAACTTTAATAAGTTCCTTATGATTTCTTTTTCCTGTTTACCTTCTCATGTTTCTCTTGCTTCTTATATTTGAAAGTCAGATTTTCTGTTAAGCTCTGTTTTTTTTCATCAAGAATTCTTGAAAATCCTCTATTTCATTTTATGACCATATTTTCCCCTGAAGCATTATACTCAGTTTTTCTGGGTAGATGATTCTTGGTTTTAATCCTGCTCCTTTGACCTCCAGAATATCACATCCCATGTCCTTCAGTCTCTTAGTATAGAAGCCATTAGTTCTTGTGTTATCCTGATTGTGTTTCCACAATACTCAAATTGTTTCTTCCTGGCAGCTTGTAACATTTTCTCTTGACCTGGGAGCTCTGGAATTTGGCTATGATATTCCTAGGAGTTTTCTTTCTGGGATCTTTTTCAAGAGGTGATTGGTGAATTCTTTCAATTTCTATTTTGCCTCTGTTTCTAGACTATCAGGACAATTTTCCTTGAGAATTTCTTGAAGGATGATTTCTAGGCTCTCTCTTTTTTCCCCAAATGCTTTATTAACTTCTGGTTTACATCATTCATTTCTGTCAGATTTTGAGTTACAATACTTTCCCCATTTTTCCCCTACCCACCACCCCAGAATATCAGTCATACAGGATATCCCCTCAACCAATCTGCTCTCTCCCATCTCTTTTCCCATACCCCCTTTGACTTTTCCAGTAGGGCCAGGTAAATCCCCGAGCCCCATTGCCTGCACATCTTATCTCCTATTTATATGCAAAATAGTATTAATCATAGTATTTATATATTTTCTTAAAATTTTGATTTTAAAAGGAAGATAAACAACTCAGTTTATGCTGTACATGTGTAGCTATGAAAAACATTATCATAGTAGATATATTGTAAAAGACTGACTATATTTCCCTCCCTCCCATCCCACCTTCCACCTGGTCCATTCCCCACCTTGATCCTGTCTCTTTTCAAAAGTGGGTGCTTCCAACTTCCCTCCCCCCCAGCCTGCCCTCTCCTCCACCACCTTTCCCCATTCCTGTCCCACCCATGCTCCTGTAGGGTGGGACACCCTATTTAGTATGCATGTCATTCTTTCCCTGGTCTGAATTCAACGAGAATAAGGTTTTGCCTTTTTGCTTTCCTGTTCCTCCCCTCCCCTGCCACCACCTTCCCCTGCCTTCTCTACATGAGACAGTTCACTCCATTGTCTCTCCCCATTCCCCCTCACCACATTACTCTCTTACCTTTTAACCTCACCTTTTAAGTATCATCCCTTCCTATTAAATTCAACCTGTGCCCTCTCTCTATGTATACCTGAAAACATATATACACACATTCACATATGTATTCACATGCCCATATACCCTTCTTCAACTATTTTCATACTGAGAAAAGTTTCATCAGTTACAGTTATTGTTTTTCCCTGTAGGAATGTAAACAGTTCAACTTTGATAAGTTCATAGTGATTTCTTTTCCCTGTTTACCTTCTCAAGCATCTCTTGCTTCTTGTATCTGAATGTCAATTTTTCTATTCAACTCTGTTTTTTTTCTTAAGAATGCTTGAAAGTCTTCTATTCCACTGAATGACCAAATTGTCCTCTGAAACATGATGCTCAGTTTTGCTGGGTAGGTGATTCTTGGTTTTAATCCCAGGTCCTTTGACCTGTGGAATATCATATTCCATGCCCTTCAATCCCTCAGTGTAGAAGCTGACAGATCCTGTGTTATCCTGATTGTGTTTCCACAATATTGAAATTGTTTCTTCCTGGCTGCTGGTAATATTCTATCCTTGATCTGGGAATTCTGGAACTTGCCTACAATATTCCTAGGAGTTTTCTTTTTGAGATCTTTTTTCAGGAGGTGATCTGTGGATTCTTTCAACCTCTATTTTGCCCTCTGGTTCTAAAACATCCAGGCAATTTTCCTTGATAATTTTTTGAAGGATGGTTTCTAGATTCTTTCTTTGATCATGGTTTTCAGGTAGTCCAATAATTTTTAGATTGTCTCTCCTGGATCTATTTTCCAGGTCAGTGGTTTTTCCCATGAGATATTTCACATTGCCTTCTATTCTTTCATTTGTTTGGATCTGCTTAATAGCATCTTGATTTCTCATAAAGTCATTATCTTCCATTTGCTCCGGTCTAATTCTGAAGGAATGATTCTCCTCAGTGAACTTTTGAGATTCTTTTTCCATCTGGCAAATTTGGCTTTTTAAGGCATTCTTCTTCTCATTGCCTTTTTGAGCCTCCTTTACCATTTGAGTTAATCTATTTTTTTTTTAATCAATTGGGGTTAAGTAACTTGCTCAAGGTTACACGGCTAGTCATTATTTATGTGTGGGTGCTCATTTTCTGAGGCCGGATTTGATCTCGGGTCATCCCAACTCCAAGGCTGGCGTTCTTACTCACTGCGCCACCTAGCCGCCCCTTTTAGGGCAATTGGGGTTAAGTAACTTGCCCTAGGTCACACGGCTAGGTTTTTGTTTTTGTGGGTTAAGTGTCTGAGGCTGGATCCGAACTCAGGTCCTTCTGACTCCAGGGCCAGCGCTCTACTCACTGCGCCACCTAGCCACCCCAAGTTAGTTTATTTTTTAAGGTGTTATTTTCCTCAGTAAGGCTGTTGACTGTCATTTCCTACTTTTCTTGCATCTTTCTCATTTCTCTTCCCAATTTCCCCCTACTTCTCTTATCTGCTTCTTAAGGTCCTCTATGGCCTGTAGCCAGCTCATATTTTCATTTGGAGCTTTTGGTGCAGGAGTTCTGACCTCACAGTCCTCCTCCTGTTCCATGCTTTGATCCTCTTTGTGCCCAAAATAGGAGTCTAATGTTGCATTTTTCTGTTTATTTTGTTTCCTTTGCCTAGGCATGTTGCCACTCAATTACTTGACTTTTGGGCTTGTTGCCACAGTAGGACTTTGCCACCAGCTAGGGGAACTTCAGTCCCAAGTATTGGGATTTTCTCAACTGCAAGACGTATTAGTTGGGTGGCCTCTGGGAAGCCTCCACACACTCTGGCAAACTGGTCACACACCCCAAGACCTCCACCCCAGACCTCAATCCAGATTCAAGAAGGGTAAAGCAAGAGTGCTTAACCCCCAGACTGATTGCTAGATCCCCCTACAGTTTGCAGGCCAAGAGCTGAAGCTGCAATGTGGCAACATGGTGCAAGCTGAGCCAGCTCCTCAGTGGCTTCTCACCCCCAGGGGAAGAAGCTGACACATTCTCCCAACCAGTCCCAAAGTCCATAGGGCACTAACCTCTCACTTTTTCCTAGGCATCTATGTGTCTATAATTCTGGAAACTCTACAGCTGCTGGTGTTTTGGGGTCCCTCCAGCAGGCATCTGGTCTGGCCACCCTAGGGCTAAAACCGCAACTCACTCAGACCTGGGCTTGGCTCCCAGAGGTCTGTTCTGGCCATTCCCTGCTGGGCTGCAGGACTGTTCTCAGTGGGAGGTTAGCTTCTCCTCCTGCTGGAGCTCCAGAGGTTGTTCATAGTCCCCCTTTTACATAATTTTGAAGTAGTGTGGGCTGGAGCTCTGTGCAAGTGCTGTTTCTACTCTGCCATCTTGACTCTGGCCCCTCTAGGCTCTTTTTTTTGATCATGGCTTTCAGGTAGTCCAATAATTTTTTTAACTTATATCTCCTGGATCTAATTTCCAGGTCAGTGGTTTTTCCAATGAGATATTTCACATTGCCTTCTATTTTTCATTTGTTTGGATCTGTTTTATAGTGTCTTGATTTCTCATAAGTCATTAGCTTCCATTTGCTCCAATATAATTTTGCAGGAATTATTTTCTTTAGTGGAATTTGAAGGAATTATTCTTTTCTTCCGAAATTCATTTTCCATGTGGCAAATTCATCTTTTTAAGGATTCTTATCCTCATTGGCTTTTTGGGTCTCTTTTGCCATTTGGGTTAGTCTATTTTTAAGGTGTTATTTTCTTCAATATTTTTGGGGGTCTCCTTTAGCAGGCTGTTGACTCACTTTTCATGATTTTTTTTGCATCATTCTCATTTCTCTTCCTAATTTTTACTCCACTTCTCTTACTTGATTTTCAAAATCCTTCTTGAGCTCCTCCATGTCCTGTAACTAATTCATATTTTTCTTGGAAGCTTTTGATGCAGGAGTTCTGACTTCATTGTCTTCTCCCCATTCCATGCTTTGATCCTTTTTGTCCCCCAGAAAAGGATTCTACGGTCTGTTTGTGCTTCCTCTGCTTGCTCATCTTGCCAGCCAATTACCTGATTTTTGAGCTCTTTGCTATGACTAGTACTCTGCTTCCAGATTGTAGTGAGCTATGTCCCAAATTGCTGGGATTTTCACAGCTGCTGGAGCTATTAGGAGGGCACCATCTCTGCAGCCCCCATAAGCTCTGACACACTAGCTTCACATCACAGGTCCACCACCCAAGACTGTGATACAGATCCAAGCAGGTTAAAGTAAGAGTGATTACCCTCTGAATGGTCTCTTAGTCCCCCTACAATCTGCAGGCCAGGAACTCTGGAGGCAGCCATATGGCAGCAGCTGCAGAGCTGTGCCTCCACCATTTCTTGCCCCTGGGGACAGGGGCTGAACCATGCTCTTCTCCACCCAGTTCCAACAGGGTTCCCGATTGACCTTTTACTTTCTTTTTGGAGTTTATGGGTTGAAAAGTCTGGAAAGCTGGTGATTCACTCTCCCTAAGTCTGCTCTGGTCATTGCTGGTTGGGGCTGCCCTGGGGCCAGAACATCAGGAATCCCATTGAACTGGGCTCAGCTCCCAGTCCTATGCAATAGACCTTTCCTGTCGGCCTGCCAGGCTGCCTTCAGCAGAAGATTTGTTTCTCTCTGTCACTTTTGGGTTCTGTAGCTCTAAAATTTGTTTAGAGTAATTTTTTAAATGTGTATTGGAGGTGGTAGGAAGCAGAGCTTCATGGAGGTCCTGTTTTTGCTCCACCTTCTTGGCTCCACCCCCACAGCTAGCCATTTTTGAGGCTGTCTTGGATCAGCTTTGGGAGATAATGGCTACTTACATTACTGTCATGATCTTATTTGCATCATAACATATATGATTTTACAATTGACATTTCTTGTTTATAATACTGTATCTTTAAAAATCACAGAGTCACAAAATAATAATAATAAGGAGCCTTGTTGTCCGTATAGTTCAACTCCTTAACCTTGTTGTAGAAGAGGAAGCCTAGAGAGATAAAGTGACTTTTCCAAAGTTACACAGAAGGAGATGTAAGTATTGGAATTGAAATGTAGGTCTTTTGATTCCAAACACAATGCCTTTCCATTATATCATGCTTTTATATGCCTTATGTCATTTGTTCTTCACAGTAGTTGCCATGAGATAGGTGGGATATTTTACAGATGAAAACAGTTCAGAAAAATTTATGTGGCTCTGTAAAAAGTTCAAGACAAGCTCATTTTCCTCTAGGCTTACCTCAAGAATGGTGGAAAATAGTGCCAAATGAATCTGAGGAATTACAGACTGGAGACTTAAGGTAAGAGGATAATTCCTGCCCTCTTCTACCCCAAAAGACTAAAAACACACAAAATATTACTTATTTGAGTCCATAATCTAGGGGCCTATCTGTCCTTCTCTAGCCCTATCCAAAGCTGTGGAGAATAAAGAGAGAGAAGACAAGATTCCTGATTCAACATATCCATCCATAGCTTCTCTAAACAGTCTAGAACTATGGAAGGGATTGAGGCCTAACCTAGATGTCTAGAGGCCTAACCTAGATGTCTAGAACCACAGTACAGGGTAGGAAGGCCTTGATCCCTGCTCAGCTCCTTTTTTAGGACTAAAGGAGGGAAAAGGGCAAAGGCATTAGTATTTTAGGATTAGCAGCACTATTTGGTACAATAGTCTCCCCATGGTACCCCAGATGAAGAATCCTGGGAGAGAGAATAAAGAGCCTAAAACCAGCCAGCCTTGCTGGTTATTGTATCTAAGAAGATGACTAAAACTCAGCATAGCTGCTTATAAATGCCACAGGCTATTAACTGAGGGATGGGAGTGACAAAAATTTCAATAATTGTATAGCCAAATTAAAAAAACAACAACAGTCAGTCAGGTGGTTGTAGACTTTGTAAACCCTTCCTAATAAAGGGATAAAGACATAAGCAAAAAGAAGAAAATTAATACAATGAAGAAATGCTATGGTCTAAGAAAATATCAAGAGAAAATCACAGAAGAAAATAATTGCATAATACCAGAACTCCAGAAAAAAAAATGGATTGGTCTCATGACTACAAAAGTGGCTGGAAGAAATGAAGAGTTGGACAGAGAAAAGAATGAAATCATTACTATTGTAAGAAAAAGAAACAACCTTTAACAGAAAGTGGGAAACCTTACTGAAGTAGTAGACCCACTTAAAAAAAAACAGAATGAAATACATGGAATTCAAAAATCCCGTGATATAATGAGAAATAATTGGACAAGATCAAAACACTGAAAATTCAGAACATGTGATATACCTGCTAATCAAATCACTGATCTAGAAAGCAGAGTGAGGAGAAATAATTTAAGAAACACTGGGATCCTTAAAAATTAGTGTGGCAAGAAAATACACTTATGAATTAAAATATAAGTCAGTAAAATGTCTACTCTATACAGTTTTATAAGTGGTGATAGAAAGGAACAACAGCTGTCATGTAGAAAAGTATCTGTCTTTGGAGCAAGTGGGTTTCTGAATATAAACCATTCCCCATAGGTGCTTAGAGTATATAGAAAACACATGTCATCTATATTCACAAAAACATTGTGAATTGGCCTTGGGAACAGTTTGTTGCATTTCAGGAAAAGGGAGATGAAATATTTTAATTTGCTAGTCAGTAACTGGCCTTAGAAATCCAAGACAATTTCAATTCTGGTTATCATTTGGTTGTACTTGTACAAGAACTCCTGTAAAGCAATGAAAAAATAATGGTTATACATGGCTGTCCATTTATACAAAAAATGGAGGCTTATTTTAAAATGGTGATGCTCATGTCATGAACCTGTCACTATGCTATGACAAAAAGAAAACCTGGATACCATATTTCAAACAATCATAAACAAAAACCACTTAGAACCATTGGATCCAGAAGGCAAAGTTAAAATAGACAGATTGCATAGGTCACCACCTGAAAGAAATGCCAAATTTCACAAATCCATAAATATGATTGACAAAATCCTGAGCTTGCCTGTCAAATAAAAAAATACATCAAGGAAGAGAAAGATTAAGTACCGAGAAACTACAGTCAAAATGACACAAGATTATTCCCCAAATATTAAAAAAGAAAGAAAAGTTTAGAAAAGGATAAACCAAACAACCAGAGAAATAAAGGTCCTTCAATTAAAGAAGTTAAGAACTTAATAGAAATTGTTTGAAAGTTAGTCTAGAACTCTAATGATTACTAAATAGGAATCCTATGAAGTATAGTTATGCATAAAAAATGGGATACGTAGTCCAACACACCTTAGTGAAAATACCACTGGTTCCTTCCCCGAGGCACACAACCTCTTCTCTATGCATAATTATACCTTGAGAGGAAATGGATATCAATAGTACTGCTTGTCTCAGGGTGTGCCAGTATACCTGGACCCACTAGGTTCACTCTGCCCATTTCTCTCTTAAAGTGTGTACACATTTATTAGCTGACATAGCACCTTTAAATAAAATGACCACATGTTAAAGTATAAATAATTCATAAAAACAGAAAAAGTGTTCTTTATAGACTATGACACAATTAAATTATAATCACTAAGGGGAAATTGAAGAAAGGCCTCAGAATAAAATGGGCAATAAATTACAAAGTCCTAAAGAATGAGTGTGTTAAAAATAACATTACAGAAAAAATAAATGAGTTTATTAAAGAAAAGGACAATTGTGGTGAGCCAAAGAGGCCTGAGCCAGGACTTCAGATAATTACCCTGATATCAGTGGACCTGAACAACAAAGACCTCTTCGAGATGCGACTTTTCACTAAGTCAGCTCTGGAGTTCTTTTGATATGGGTTACACTTATAAGGATGGTATTTGAGTTCTGAGGCTAAGAGGCTCTGCCCCAAAACTATTAGTTGTCCAAAACATTTGCAGGAAGTCAGTTCTTATGCAGATGTTCTTGATGATGCGGCCTTGGCCATTAGGCTTTGAGGCCAGCTCTCAGAGCATCCTTTCAGATGTAACTGACTGAGATAACTGCCCAAGACTCTATGGCACCCAGGAAACAATAGGCCTTATTACCATGCTACTTCCAGGATACAACAGACTAAGATAATGATTTCTCTTCCTTCCTGCCCTTTGTCTCTTTGCTCTATAAAAACCTTTCCCTGAGTATCAATAAATGGAGTTCATGGTTCTTCCTTGAGCTACCCACATGGCCTGGTCATTTCTTATTCACGTCTCCGAATCATGCTAAGTGCTGGACACTGAGCAGCCCACGGCAGACAATAATTAGATAATCAGTCAATTGTAAGCATTTATTAAATGCCTACTATGGTGCTAAGTGCGAGGGATACAAAAAGAGGCAAAAGACATCCCCTACTCTCAAGGAGCTTATAGTCTAACAGGGGAGACAACATGAAAACAAATATATACAAAGCAAGCTATATACAGAATAAACAGGAAAGAACTAAAAGAGAGAAGGCACTAGAATTAAGAAGGGCTGGAGAAAACTTCCTGTAGAAGGTGGGATTTTAGTTGTAATGCATTGTTTGTGGTTTTTTGAATGGGTCCACTCATTTTAGAAAACAGCATGAAGTTATCCTAAATTTATCACTAGCCTTTGACTTGGTAATGCTGATGCTAGGCATAGACTCTAGGGAGTTCAGTGAAAGATGGAAAAGCCCCATGTATATACACACACATATGTACACACACACACACACACATACACACTTGTAAAAATGTAATTTTAGCAGTACTGTCTGTAATAGCAAGCAGAAAACAGAGTGGGTTCTCATCTATTAGAGAATGAATAAACTGTGGCATATGAATGTAATGAAATGTTATTGTGACAAAAGAAATGACAAATATGAATAAAAACTTGCTAAAATTTGTTTGATGGATGCAGAGTAAAGTAAGTAGAACAAGGAGGATAATTTCTTTAATGAGCATTTTATATAAATGAAAACAATATTGATAGGACTTCAGAATTCTCATATTTGTAATGCTTAGTTTTGGTGGTTCCCCCTCCTTGTAAGTCTTTAAATAATAGATGACCACTTGTCAGATGTGTTATAATGGGGATTCATTCCATGTATAGATTAGTCTTGAAGGCTGCTGAATTTCTTTCCAACTCTCAAAGTTTAAGTGTGATTATATGACTTCAGAAGACTTGATGATATGCTATTTGAATGGCAAAGAGGTGGTAAGACAGTAGGTGTTGAATGAGTAATACATCAACATGGTCAATGTTTTGATTTATTTGTCTTGACTCTAATGTTTTTAATATGGAAATTTTCTATGGGAAGAAGAATGGAATCATTGGTAAGTGATAGTGATTTTAAGGGAGAAAAACATTAATAAGACATTAAAAAAAGAATGTTCAAGTTTATATGGCTGGTAAGAGCCAGAATTAAAACTAGAACACTAATCTTTTGGCTATTAGTGCAGGCCTCTTCCCCATACTATTTCTTCTACCATAGTGTCCTTTGTAATGGTCTCATTCTCTCTTACAAAAAGTTTCTTTGGACTTTTTGTTGGTAGAATAAAAATGTCACATACAAAAATAAATGGTAAAAATCCTAGTGAAATCACGGAAAGCAACCAAAGTGACATTTTCTTATAAATATCTCTTAAACAGACCTGAATATTTTGCTATTTGTTTTTATTTTATCTCTCTATTTTTTTTTTTTTTACTAATCTTTCTAGGGAAGAGTTTAAAAAATGATAGATGCCTCACAGGTTTGTAAATCATTCTTAAACATAAAAAAATAACAACTTAAAAGAGGTGTCAGATTTTTATCTGATTTTAGATGACTCTCTAATCTACATTAAACATGCTTATGGATTCTATTCATGTTTTCCTGGAAAACTTGTGTACCTCTCTGTACACAAACATTTGGCCAATCTGTGCATCTGCAAAATGGGAATATTTTCAAATGTCTAATGTTAAACATTTAAGAACTTTTCTTGTATATGAGCCCAAGAAGGATTAGAATAAGTTCATAAAATGCCTTTAATACAATGATATTTTTCACATAGAAGCAATGGAATATATTCTTTTTTGAGAATAGGCTCACTTACACCTGAAGCATCCAGTTTCCAAACTTATCTTTTAGAGAAATATTGCATCTCTTTTCAAAAGACAGTAGTTCTAATTTGTTTGATCAAATACATGTAATTTGTGCCACTCACCACGGGGAATTATTAGCCTAAAGGCATATGCATAAAAGCAGTGAAAGAAGATGACTGCCTTATTAAGTTTTGACAAACTAATAAGAATAATTCAGAATCGAAGAAAAGCAGTTGTCTTCTGCAGCATGCAAAAGGATTAATCATAAGATGAGGAGGTAATTAAATGGGGCAACTGGCAAATTTTACTTTCTTTTAAACATAAATGCTATCTTTTTTTGTGTGTTTTTTTGGGGGGCATAGCTAATACAGAAATTTGTTTTGCATGACTACATATTTGTTATGATTTTTTTTTCTTAATGTGTGAGGGAGGGTGGGGGAGAGAGAATTTGGAACTGAAAATAAAATTGAATTAAAAAATGAAAACTAGCAGGAGTTAGCAATGGTATCTCTCCAATTAAAGTCACTATGAGCATCTGTTGCTTATCTGCTTACGCAGTCCCAGGTAACCTTTCAATTCAATTTAGTTCAATTCAACAAGTTCAATCACTACAATGTTTCATGCACTGAGAATATAAGTACAAAAAATGAAAACAGTATCTACCTTCAAGGAGCTTGCATTTTGTGGGGTCTTACAATGGAGACCTTCTTAGGATTGCTTCACTGTTGTGAGGAAGTACTATCGTTAGAGGGGAGGCAGAGTTCTTAGTTTTTCATGGTGGAATTCCATATTAGCTTTCAAAGAAGATTCTTTTGGCACCAAATATAATAGGAGTAAGTACAATGTCTAGAAAGACAGTTACCATACCCAATCCCACCCAACTCTGTGATAGTCACACCACATCTATATCATTGTATTCACTTTAAAAGTCATGTTGTAGAAGGTGTTTGATTGATAAACTGGAGTATACCCAGAGGAGAGTGACCAGGAAGGTGAAGAGATTTGAAATAATGTTACTGGTTGAAGAAACTGGAAACGCATTACCCCAATTATGAGCAGACTTAGAAGGGACATGATAGCTATCCTGAGGGCTTTTATTTTGTGTGCAGAGAGGTCTTTCTCCTATTGCCCACTTGTAGAATGGGGCTGTTGTGTCTTGAAGGGAGGTATAGGCATCTCTATTCTTTTCTCTTCCCCTCCTCCCCTTCTCCAAGGGAGACTTTAATTCCTTCCAGGAGGTGGATTAAGAAGTTGGGGCTGGAGGCCACTCTGTTCTCTTCATAGAAGGGGTATTGGACTAGAATTACATTTCTCAGATCCCTTAAAAATTGTTAGTTTAGTGAATATAATCAGGTTCAAGCCAAGTTCTGTTCATTATTTCATTATTGGGGGAAGCAAGATTCCAAGCTTTCTGTGCAAGGGTTTGACTTTCTTCCCATCAAACACCAATTCCACAATGAACACACATATAGCACTTATGAAGGAAACCCATTTATCCAAATTGGGAGGAAATAGAAATCAGAGAAGGTATATATAGAGGAATATATACCAGACAATACAGAGTGAAGGAGCTCTAAAACTGAGAGCAAGATAACCCAGCTCAGCAGAGAGAAAAAGAGAGAGAGAGAGACAGAGAGATAGAGACAGACAGGCAGAGTTAGATCTCAGCCAAGTGCAAACTCCTAGAAGTGTCTAGTTTAGAAAGGTGAAGACAGGGACGTGATGGAAACAGCCAGAGCCTCTTAAGTTGGCTTCTTCCTAGAGGCTTTTCCTTTGGTGACCTGAAGTGAGATAGTCCTCTTGCATATTCCCTTTTGAAGCTGGAGGCCAGAAGTGTTTGATATGACTTGAATGTTGAAAGAGATCTGAAGAAAACTGAGAGAGACTCCAGCTCTCCCCCTCTTGCCAAATCTGTCCTGCCCCTCATGAAGAGTAGGGTATTCATTTTCACCAATAAGGAGAATCCTATATTAATGGGTTTTGGGTCAGTAGTTACACATGGAAGGTAGATTTGACTTATTCTGCTTAGCACAAGGGAGCAGAACTAGGATCAATGGTGACTGTTCTAGGGAAATGAAGTTTAGTTTGAAAATAAGCACGAACTTTCTTACAATTAGAGACAAGAAAAAAATGGTGAGGTCCCTGCTACTGGAGAGGATTTCAAATGGAGGCCTGTTTGCTGGGTATGTTGAAGAAATCCATGCTTCAGGTAGGAGTTGTATTAGATGACAATAAGATCTTATCCAACTCTAAGATTCTATGATTACTAAGTATGAGGCTAAATCTGCACCATTCCTGTTCACTTAAGAATCCCAAATTTTACAAGAGGGGGGGGCAAGCAGTGGGTGAAGCTGCCATTTAGGCAATGGATGGTAGTGGAATAATTTTTTACCCATTAATAACATATATGTGAAAGGAAAATCTCAATGGAAAAATTAAATTAGCAAAAGCAGTTAGAGGGAAAGCAATAGTATTATTTATAGTGGGACTCAGTTCTTTCTATCTTCAGAGTACCTAATATTATTACCTAATTAATCAACCTCAGATTTGTGCTGAGATTACTACAACACCTGACATGTCATGATAAATGATTAGAAAATAATGTGACAATTTTAAACACAGGAAAGAGAAATAATTTAAAATAATTCTAGATCATCTATATAGAGAAAATCAACCTAAAGTACTTGTAAATGGGTAGACATTCATGGGATTTGTAATGGAGATTACTGCTCTAATTGAATTTAAATTGTATTGATGCATCTTTTTGTTGATGAATTTCACTTAGATGCTGTTCTTCAAATTGCAGTTTAAAAATTTCAGGAAAATGTTTGAAAGTTATAGATTTTCTTTTTGGTGCTAAGGGGGATGCCTAATTTTTGGGAAAAAAAAATCTAACAGTTATTTATCTCTACTAAAGTCCTACTTCAATGCTTCATTGTGGTGTGATACTGATCCAGGGTTCTTGGAGGCTATGACAGAAGAACTCAAGGTCCAGCATGCCTTGCCAAGCTGGAAGGGTCTTGAGGGCCTTATGAGAAAATCTGATTCTGTCATATGAAGAATAGCCTAGCTAAGTTCAGAGAAACTCATTATCAAAAATTTAAGTATCAGGCGATAATTATTCATTTTTGGCGATTACAACTTTAGGACTGTCTGCTAAGACATTAACCTATATCTCTAAAGCTGATATTTAAGAGTGATGAAATCACAAACCTTTTGAAGTATTTTATCTACCTGTCTAAAGTCAATTTTTAGATAAGGGACATAAAAGCGTATTATTTTGGGGTGGCTAGGTGGCGCAGTGAGCAAGAATGCTGGCCCCAGAGTCAGGAAGACCCAGGATTGGTTCTGGCCTCAGAAAATTAGCACCCACACATAAAAATAACTAGCTGTGTAACCTTGAGCAAGTTACTTAACCCCAATTGCTTTTAAAAAAGTGTATTATTTCACAGAATCATGGAATTTTAGAGTTGAAAGGGATCTCTATCTAGTCCACCCCATCCCATCAATACTCACTATAATAAAACTAGTCAGTCCAGCCTTTTCTTGAAGATTTTCAATGAGGAGGAACCCACCACCTCCTGAGACAGTCCATTCCACTTTTGGAGATCTGTATTGTTAGGAACACTTTCTTGATATTAAGCCTAAATTGGAATCATTTAAAGAGACAATTATTCCTGGTTCTGCCATATAGGATCTGACAAGCCTAATCCCTTTTATATGTCTCATCTTTTCAAATACATGAAATTAGCTGCTATCCCTCCTTCCAGTCCTCTTTTTCCCCCCGAGGCTAAACATATCCAGTTCCTTCTGCTGATTCTCAAATGACATGGCCCTACCCCCTGAACTTGTATTGTAGATAAGCTACTGTAGATAAGATCTGACCAAGGTGGGGTACTGACAGACTCTCTTGCCTCCATATTCCTTGAAACTATGCCTCCTTTAATGTAACTGATATTGCATTATCATTTTTGGCTGTTACATCACACCACTAATTCATTTTGACCTTTCAGCACATTTAAACCCCTTGATGTTTATTAGATAAACTATTACCTAATTATGCCTCCCCTATCTTGTACTTCTGAAATTGATTTTTGAATCCAAATATAAGCTCTTACACTTATCTCTATTGAAATCTATCTTCTTATGTTTTACTCAAGGTTTTAGTTTGACCAGATAGTTCTGGGTCCTGATATTGTCACCCAGTGTGTTACCTCTGCCTCCTACTTTTTTTTTTCTTTCTGGTGGTCTCTCCACTGTTTTTTAAAAATCATTTATTTACTTTTAGTTTACAATATTCAGTTCCACAATCCCTTGAGTTTCAATTTTTCTCCCCCTCTGTTTTCTTTCCCTTCCCCCCCATGGCAGCATGTAATCAAATATAGGTTCTACAAATACCTTCACATTAAACATTAGTCAAGTTGCAAAGAAGGACTATAACCAATGGAGTGAGCAATGAGAAAGAAGGGATAAAACAAAACGAAACACAAAAGAAAGAGGGCAAGAAGTTTGTTTCAATCTGCATTCAGACTCTGTAATTCTTTCTCTGGATGTGGATATACCTTTCCATAATGAGTCTTTTGGAGTTGTCTTATGACCTTGCATTACTGAGAGGAGCCTGGTCTATAAAATCATCACAGATATGATGTGTCTGTAATTTCGTACAAAGTTCTCCTGGTTCTGTTCTTTTCACTCACTCAGCATCAGTTTATATAAGTCTCTCCAGGTTGTTATGAAGTCCATCTGATCCTCTTATAGCAGAGTAGTATTCCATTACATTCATATACCACAACTTGTTTAGCCATTTCCCAATTGATAGGGATCCCCTTGATTTCCAGTTCTTTGCCACCAAAGAACTGCTATTGACCCAGCAATGCCACTTCTAGGGTTGTATACCAAAGAGATCATAGAAGTGGGAAAAGAACCTGTATATACAAAAATATTTATAGCAGCTCATAGCTTTATTTGATCTGAAAATTTGATAAGGATGCCATCTATGCCTTTAGGCAGTACTAAAATAATTGATAAAATGTTAAAGTGCATAGGGCCAACCACAGATCCTCTGAGGACTCCACTGAGAACCTCTTGCCTAATTGACAGTGGACCACTGATAACTACCCTTTGAGCCTGTCCATTTAACCCACTCTAAGTCCATTTAACTATATGACCATCTAGTCTCCATCTTTTCCAAAAGAATAATATAAAACAATTTGTGAAATGTATTGTTAAATTTAAGAAAAATTTATACCTTGTCAAAAAAGGAAATAAAGTTAGACAGGAAGGACCTGTCCTTGAGGAAACCATACTGCCTCTTTGTAAATCACTTCTTCCTATGATAGATATTCACTAAGTTGTCTTCTTATTGACCTAATGCCAGACATTAAAGATCAGCTTACTGGGCTCTAATATGCAGACTTCAGTCTCTTTCCTTTTCTGAAAATTGAGATAACATTTGTACTTTTCCATTTTCCAAGTACCTTTATTGTTTTCCACAATATTTCAGATATAACTGATTATGCCTTAGCAGCCATATCTCCCAGCTTTCTTGGGACCCAAGGATGGCATTTCATTTGGGCCAGGGGATCTAAATTCAACAATAGCAATTAGGTATGCTTTTACTAATATCATCCTAACACTATGATAGTCATTTTTTCCCTGTCATTTTCAGTTTAAAATTCATTCTACTTGGAACAGAAAACAGAAGCAAAATAATAATTAAATATCTCTGCCTTCTCTCTGTTGTCAGCTATCAATGTCATACATGTCCAGATGAGCTTACTTTGTTCTTCTTTCTCACATTATAGCTAAAAGACACATTTGTAGACTGTATCTCCCTTTTCCAGATTGAATTCTTTTATAACCCTAGCACTTTACATAGTTTTATAGGACTGTACCATGCTTTTAAAAATTTCCCTTTATTTGATCTTGTTTGATCTTTTGTATTTATTTTTAAAAATAATATTTCTTTAAAGTCTAAGTTGGTTAATGAGCTCTTTGTCATCCACATTATTCCTATAAGATATATCTCATTTTTTTCTTCTCACTGGAATTGTTTTAATTTGTGTTTTTAAATTTTCATTTTGGAGAATTTCCCATATTTTCTGGACTGACAACCTGTAGAATTTGAAGTCATGTCATCTGTGCCTGATTATTCTCACAAACTCTAAGAGGCAAGGGTCACTTTCCCAAAATTTTTCACCTGAGCAACTAGTTCTTCCTGTCTAGAAGAAAGAGATCCCTTATTAATACCTAATTCCAAAATACCCCTAAATCCTTTAAAAATGGTTATTACCTTTTTTTTAAACAAATGCTTTATTAACTTCTGTTTTACATCATTCTTTTCCGCCAGATTTTGAGTTACAATCATTTTCCCCCCATTATTCCCCTACCCAACCTCCCAGAATAGTAGTCCCACAAGATATCGCTTCCTCCAATCTGCTCTCTCCCATACCTTCTCCCATACCCCCATCGACTTTTCCATTAGAGGAAGGTGAATCTTTGTGTCCCAATGCCTGCACATCTTATCTCCCTATTACAAGCAAGAGTATTAATAATAGTATTTATATATATTTGAAACATTTAATGTTACGACCTCGAATTTCAGATCCATTTCCTTCCTCCCTTGTCACCCATTCCCTCTGGGGAGATAAGTAATTCAGTATATGTTGTACATGTCTAGCTATGCAAAACATTATCATAGTAGATATATTGTACAAGGCTGCTTATAATTCCCTCCCACTCATCCCACCCCCCACCTGGTCCATTCCCTACATGATCCTGTCCCTCTTCTATAGTGGGTACTTCCAACCTCCCCTCACCCCAAGGATGCCCTCCCATCCATCATCCCTCCTCTCATCCCCCTTCCCCCTATCCTGCTGCAGGTTGAGATATCCCATTTAGTATGTATGTCATTTTCTCCCTGAACCAAATTCAATGTGAATGTGGTTTTGCCTTTTTAGCCTTCCTTATTCTCCCCCTCTTTGCACCCACTTCCCCTACATGAGATAGTTTACCCTACCATGTCTCTCCCCATCTCCTCTTGCCACTTTCCTCTCTCACCTCATAATTTCATCCCTTGAGTATTCTCCCTTCCCAACAAAATCAACCTATGCCCTCTATCCATATATAATTGTAACCATATACACACACATTCACATATGTATTCATATGACCACACCCCCTTCTTCCATTATTTTCATAGTGGGAAAGATATCATCAGTCACAGATATTGCTTTTCCATATAGGAATGTAAATAGTTCAACTTTGATAAGTTCCTTTCGATTTCTTTTTCCTGATTGCCTTCTCAGGCATCTCTTACTTCTTGCGTCTGGATGTCAAATTTTCTATTCAACTCTGGTTTTTTCCTCAAGAATGCTTGAAAGTCCTCTATTCCACTGAATGACCTTATTTTCCCCTGAAACAAAATACTCAGTTTTGCTGGGTAGGTGACCCTTGGGTTCATTCCCAATTCTTTTGCCCTCTGGAATATCATATTCCATGCCCTTCGATCCCTCAGTGTAGAAGCTGCCAGGTCCTGAGCTATTCTGATTGTGTTTTCACAATATTGAAATTGTTTCTTCCTGGCTGCTTGTAGTATTTTCTCCTTGATCTGGGGATTCTGGAACCTGGCTATAATATTCCTGGGAGTTTTCTTTTTGGGATCTTTTTCAGGAGGTGATCGGTAGATTCTTTCAACCTCTGTTTTGCCCTCTAGATCTAAAACATCAGGGCAGTTTTCCTTGAGGATTTCTTGAAGGGTGATTTCTAGGTTCTTTCCTTGATCATGGCTTTCAGGTAGTCCAATAATTTTTAAATTGTCTCTCCTGGATCTATTTTCCAGGTCAGTGGTTTTTCCCATGAGATGTTTCACATTGCCTTCTAATCTTTCATTTGTTTGGATCTGCTTAACAGTATCTTGATTTCTCATAAAGTCATTAGCTTCCATTTGCTCCAGTCTAACTCTGAAGGAATGAATCTCCTCAGTGAACTTTTTGAGATTCTTTTTCCATCTGGCAAATTCGACTTTTTAAGGCATTCTTCTCCTCAATGCCCTTTGGGCCTCCTTTGCCATTTGAGCTAGTCTATTTTTTAAGGTGTTGTTTTCCTCAGTCAGGCTGTTGACCCTCATTTCATACTTTTCCTGCATCCTTCTCATTTCTCTTTCTAATTTTCCTCCACTTCTCTTATTTGATTTTTAAAGTCCTTCTTAAGGTCCTCTATGGCCTGCAACCCGCTCATGTTTTCCCCTGGGGCTTTTGGAGCAGGACTTCTGACCTCACAGTCCTTTTCCGCTCTATGCCCCCAAAATAGGAGTCTAGGGTTGCATTTTTCTGTTTCCTTTGCCTTGGCATGTTGCCACTTAATTACTTGACTTTTGGGCTTGTTTGCCACACTATGGCTTTAAGGCCAGATAGAGGAATTTTCGTCCTGAACGTGTGGGGGGCAACTTCCGTTTCTGGCAAGCTGTAAACCCACCCACAACTTCCACCCTAGATCACAATCCAGATCCAGGGAGGTTAAAGCAAGAGCGATTACCCCCCAAGACTGATCGCTGGATCTCCCACGATTTGTAGGCTGGGAGCCGGAAATGCCTCTGAAAACTACACAGTGGCGTGTCTCCTCAGCAGCTTCTAGCCCCCAGGGGAGGGAGCTGACGCATTCCCCAAATACAGGTCCCAAAGTCCATAGGACACTAACCTCTTACTTTGTCCTAGGCAAGTCTATGTTGATAATTCTGGCATCTCCACAGTTCCTGGTGTTCTCTCTTATTTGATTTTTAAAGTCCTTCTTAAGGTCCTCTATGGCCTGCAACCCGTTCATGTTTTCCCCTGGGGCTTTTGGAGCAGGACTTCTGACCTCACAGTCCTTTTCCCGCTCTATGCCCCCAAAATAGGAGTCTAGGGTTGCATTTTTGTTTCCTTTGCCTTGGCATGTTGCCACTTAATTGCTTGACTTTTGGGCTTGTTGCCACACTATGGCTTTAAGGCCAGCTAGAGGAATTTTCGTCCCGAATGTGTGGGGGGCAACTTCCGTTTCTGGCAAGCTGTAAACCCACCCACGACTTCCACCCTAGATCACAATCCAGATCCAGGGAGGTTAAAGCAAGCGCGATTACCCCCCAAGACTGATCGCTGGTTCTCCCTACAAATTTGCAGGCTGGGAGCGGGAGCTGCCTCTGAAAACTACAAAATGGCGTTTGTCCTCAGCGGCTTCTAGCCCCCAGGGGAGGGAGCTGACACATTTCCCAAATACAGGTCCCAAAGTCCATAGGACACTAACCTCTTACTTTGTCCTAGGCGTGTCTATGTTGATAATTCTGGAATCTCCACAGTTCCTGGTGTTCTGGGGTTCCTCCAGCTGGCTGCTGGCCCTGCCGCCCTGGGGCTAAAGCCTTGGCTCACGCGGACCTGGGCTCGGCTCGGCTCCTGCGCTCTGCGCGCTGCAAGCTGCCAGGTCCCAGACCTCTGCGCTGGTCCTTCCTGCAGGGCTGCTGGGCTGTCCTCAGCGGGAGGTTAGCTTCTCTGTGTCGTTCTGTGGGTGCTGGGGCTGCAGAAGTTGTTCAGAGTCCCCTTTTACATAGTTTGGGGGGAATCTGGGGGCAGAGAGGCTTGGACGAGCTGTTTCTACTCCGCCATCTTGGCTCCGCCCCTTGGTTATTACCTTTTAATAACTTTAAAATCACACCCAAATCCCACTCCTTTTTTAGTCTTGATATCTTTATAACATCCTAAATAGCTTTTATGATTTTGGTAGAAGGATGGGAATGGAGTAAAGAAGCCCTTAGTTTAAACCTGGCCTTAGACACCTACTAGTTATACCTCTGACTGCATCAGTTTCTTTTCTTTTCTTTTTAAATATGGTCTTGTCAAAGTTTCGCCTTAATTTTTTTTCTGTTCACTTTTTATTTATTTAGCTTTAGTTTTCAACATTTACTTCCTTAAGATTTTGAGTTCTAAATTTTCTCCTCCTCCCTACTCTCTCCCCTTCCCAAGACAGGATGCAATTTGATATAGACTAGATATGCACAATCATGTTGAACATATTTCCACATTAGTCATGTTGTAAAGAAGAGTTAGAACCAAAGGGAAAAGACACAAGAAAGAAACAAACAAACAAGAAAGGGAGCAAGTAGTATGCTTTGATCTACATTCAGACTCCATAGTTCTTTCTCTGGATGTAGATAGCATTTTCCATTATGAATCTTTTGGGGTTATCTTAGGTCCTTGTATTACTGAGAAGAGCTAAATCTATTGAAGTTAGTCATTGCACAATATTGTTGGTACTGTGTACAATGTTCTCCTGGTTCTGCTCACTTCACTCAGCAGCAGTTTATGTATGTTTTTCCAGGTTTTTCTGAAATCTACCCGCTCATCATTTCTCATAGCAAAATAGTATTCCATTACATTCATATACCACAACTTGTTCAGATATCTACCAATTGATGGGTTCCCCCTCAATTTCCAATTCTTGGCCACCACACAAAGAGCTGCTATACATATTTGTGTATGTGTGGGTCCTTTCCCCATTTTTGTGATCTATTTGGATGCAGACCTAGAAGTGGTATTGCTGGGTCAAAAAGTATGCTCGGTTTTATGGTCCTTTGAGCCTAGTTCCAAATTGCTCTCCAGAATGGTTGGATCAGTTCACAACTTCATCAACAATGCATTAGTGTTCCAGTTTTCCCACATCTTCTCCAGCATTTATCATTTTCCTGATTTGTCATGTAATCAATAGTGATTTAATGCATTTTTCATATGACCATAGAGAGTTTTAATATTTACACCTGAAAACTGCTTCTTCATTTACTTTGACCATTTATCAATTGGGGAATGACTCAGTTTTCTATATATTTTAGAAATGAGGCATCTATCAGAGGCACTGGTTGCAAAAGTTGTTTCCCAGCTTTCTGCTTCCTTTCTAATCTTGGTTGCATTGACTTTGTTTGTGCAAAAGCTTTTCAATTTAATGTAATCAAAATAATCTATTTTCCTTTTCTTAATGTTTTCTACCTCTTATTTGGTTATAAATTCTTCCATTTTCCATAAATCTGATGGGTAAACTATTTCTTGCTCTCCCAGTTTGTTTATAGTATCAGCCTTTATATGTAAACCATATATCTAATTTGATTTTATTTTGGTAGAAGGTGTGAAATGTTGGTCCATGCCTAGTTTCTGCCGTAATATTTTCCAGTTTTCCCAACAGTTTTTGTCAAATAATGAGTTCTTATCCCAGAAATTGGAGTTTTTTGGTTTATCTAGTAGTAGATTGTTATAGTTGTTGCCTACCACATCTTGTGTACCTAACCTGTTCCATTGATCCACCACTCTATTTCTTAGCCAGAATCAAGTAGCTTTGATTATTTTATAATACAGTCTTAGATCTTATGTCTTGGTCACCTTCCCTTGCATTTCTTTTCATTAATTCCCTTGATATTCTGGACTTTTTGTTCTTCCAGATGAATTTTGTTATTTTTTTTCCTAGCTCTATAAAATAATTTTTTGGTAGTTTGATTGGTATGGCACTGAATAAGTAAATTCATTTAGGTAGAATTGTCATTTTTATTTTATTAGCTCAGCCTAGCCATAAGCACCTGGTATTTTCCCAATTATTTAGATCTGACTTTATTTGTGTGAAAAGTGTTTTGTACTTGTGTTCATATGGTTCCTGGGTTTCTCTTGGTAGGTAGACAAACCCTAGAACTATGGGAACACAATTGCCTCAATCTCTTCAACTGTAAAATGAGAATAATAAAAACACCTACCACCCAGGGTGTTTCTGGGGATCAGATGAGATGATATTTGCAAACCTCTTAGAATATTGCCTGGCTTATGGTAGGCTATTAGTATATGTTTCCTTCCTTCTTCATTCCTTCCCATCTCTCCCCCCACCCCCAGCCTCTTGTACAATTTCACTGATTTACCCCACTTATCAATTGACTTTACCAGTTGTGGGCGGAAAGCAAAGTGAGATTTTTTTTTTCTTGTTGGAGTTCAGTTTCCCAGGATGATGCTAAATTTAAGCATCTGAAGGATCAATCTCCTTTGAACCCTGATAATTCACAGCTGTATTGAGACTCATGGGCTTTAGTGCCTTCTGGCTCTGAACCTGTTAGTCAAAAGTATTATACATTTTGAGGTGAGATATTGCCTCAGGGCTAGCTCATGGAAGGACATTTAGCCATTATTAAGGGCTCCCCTGGCTCTGAATGTGAATCACTCATCAAGGTTTGTAGAGGAGACCTCTGATAAAGAAGGAGACCTTTGATAACAACCCTTCTGAGAACACTGGAACATTGTTTAATTAAAGTTAGTTATTACTCTAAGACAGTTGGAGCCCTGTCAATTGGATATTTCTTGAGTCTGCGTTGTTTAATTAAAGTAAGATTGCTAACCTCTTTGAAGTGTCTTTCCTTTAGAAAAGCAGATCAAAGAATGTGTGCTAGCAGCCTGCCTGTGTGCTGGTATCATTGATCTTACACCTCCACAGCAGCTGCAAGTATCATTAACCTTACACCAGTAGATTTTATCTTCCAATTTCTTTCACTATCATCTACTTACTTTGCCTTGCTGTCTTCTCATTTTCTTTCTCCATCATTTCTCCTTGAATCTTTCTTTTCAATTTGTTACTCCTTAAACTTTTTGAAACTTCATTGATTTTATTTCTCCTCCTTCAAACTTCTCTCAAAAGGAGTGAAATCTATAGATCTTTCAATGTTTCAAAATTTCTCCAACTTTCTCTCTCACAAGTTGATCATTGTCCTTTTTCACCAGTCTAAATTGTTTTCCTGATGTCGTGATCCTTTTCAAAAACAAAGGACAAACAATTTGTGAGTAGTCTGAGCTGCCTGAATGGGGTCCTAGTCAGTTGGGTAACACAGCTTGACCTCTCCCTCTCCTCCTCTCCAAAGGAAGGTAAATTTTAATGGCCGAATGTTCCTCAGTTAACTTGGGTTTTACTGCCTAGATTCCTTCCCTCCCTCCCCGCCATTTTCTCACCTATTTCATTCTGAAGCTCACAGATTTCACCACAACACATCCCTGCCCAAGTTCCACTTAATGGCTATATTTTGAACCCTTTTGACTCAGAGTGAATGTCAATGGTAACTGTTTCTCTTTGGTTTGTACCCTGAGGGTCTTCCCTTCCCAGGTTTTTTTTTTTTTTCTAATTAAAGGTGAGTAGTGGCAACCACAGTGGCATACTCAGGATGGCTGCTAGCACAAATTTTTAGACCTGCTTTACTAGGAAAGATAACTATTTAAGGGGTCAACAATCTTCTTAAATTACATTCAGTAGTTCAGGGGAAAAATTAGTACCCTGAACTTCAGAGAAAATAGAAACAGATAAAATACAAGCAGAGAAGTAAAGACCAACAGAAAGGGCTTCTAATCATCTGAGAAATTAGCACACATCAACAGACACATCCAACTATCTGACCAAGCCAATACATACATAGTTACTAGAGAGAGAAGCACCAACATTTGGGTTTTTCAAAGCTGGGGGGGCTCCTGAACGGATACAAGGGGTCTCATCTGGTCAAATCATTAGAATGGGTGAAACCAAATGGGTGAAACCCAAAACAAAATGCTAACCTCTGAATATATATGTGTATGTGTGTGTGTGTGTGTGTGTGTGTATGTATATGTATATATGTATGTGTGTATATATATATATATATATATATTTAGAGCCAGAGGGCATCACAACCCTCTTGAGTGCCTAATTAGAAATTAACTAAAGGTGTGAAAACCTTCCTACAAACAAGCCTCCCCTAAGCAAGCTTCCTTTAATGGGCTCTACATGAGGCCTATTAATGGGCTATGAAGATCTTATATATGACTCACTTCCTAAAGAGGCCTATTCACTGAATAGGTGTTACCTCACTCAAAGTGAGAACCTGAAAAGGCCTTGGCCTAAAAGGGTCAGGGTCTCTCATTCTGTGCCATCTCCAGTCATCTTGATGAATATCAGACCACTGGACCCAGATAGCTCTGGAAGAGAAAGTGAGACTGGTGAGCTTGCATAGTTCTTCCTTACTCAAATCAAAGTCAACTGCAAGTCATGTCATCATTTTCCTGACGTCATGGTCCTCTTTGAAAATGAAGGACAAACACAGCCTATGACTAGTCCAAATTGCCTGAATGGGGATCTAACCAAGTTGGGTAACTAAGCTTTGGCCTCTCCCTCTTCTTCTCTCCAGAGGAAGGTAAATTTTGATGACCAGAAGCTCCCCAGTTAACTTGGGGTTTACTGCCTAAATTCCTTATTCTCTCTCTCTGTTTCTTTCTTTGTCTTTTCTCACTCATTTCGCTCTGAAGCTCACAGATTGGATCACAACACAGTTCCTGTCCAACCTCCACTTAATGGCTATATTTTGGGCCCTCCTGGCTCGGAATGAATGTCAATAATAACAGTTTCTCATTAGACTAGCAACCCTGAGGGTATTCCCCTCCCAGCTTGATTTTTTTCTTTTTCTTTTCCTAATTAAAGGGGCCATCCCTTGACTCACTTCTTAAAGAGGCCTATTCATTGAATGGGCATTACTGAACTCTTAAGTGAGAACCTGAAAAGGCCTTAGCCTAAAAGGGCCAGGGTCTCTCATTGCCTCTTGGACCATCTCCAGGCATCCAGACAAATATCTGGTCACTGGACCCAGATGGTTCAGGAGGCGAAAGTGAGGCTGGTGACCTTGCACAGCCCGCCCCCACTCCCCTCACTAAATCAAAATCAACTGCAAGTTATGTCATCATTTTCCTGATATCATGGTCTTCTTGATGTCTTGTCCTCTGGACAAACACAAATTTTCAATCACCTACATTTCCTTCTCTTTTTTAATGCTCATATCCTTTTCTTTTCCTCAGTCCTTTTGCCAAAAATCTATCCCACAGAAGCTAGATGTAACATTTTAAACTTGGCTTCCCCTCATCCTTCACTAACGTCTGATACTGGTGCTTCACTGTGGTGGAGAGGTAACCTGGATTCTACAATACCTTTCACATGGTAGGTACAAAATAAACATTTAATGAATTGAATTAATTGCAGAAGTACAAGTCATATTAGTGAAAAAGCAGCTCTGACAAATCTCATGATGCAGGAAAGATCCAGAGATAGATAATTGACTGTGTATGAGTCTGGCTTAATTAAAGAGCCTCATCACTGGAAGAATGGCAACAGAAAGCCATAAGATCATCTATTAAGGTATAGAGATTGGCATCAGAAGAGGGTCTGCTAACAGATTGCATCATAAGTCAATTAAAGTTAGCAAAGTTGGTTCCTTCATAAAGTTATCACATTTACTTAACCTTCATTTTTGGTAAAATTTTGAGTTCCAGATTTTCTCCCTTTTTAACTTCCCCTCTCCCTTTCATAAGACAGTAAGCAATTTGATATAGATTATATATGTGCAGTCATGTAAAACATATTTACTATGTTTAGAGATGTGATATAACGGTAAAAGAAAAAAAAAATTAAAAGGTCCCTGCCCCTATTTTTCTTTAGCAAAAAATCTCTGGAATTTTTATTTATTTATTTTTTGTTTTAAGTCAATCCCTTACTCAACTTTCATTTCTCTAGTTCACAGTAGTCACTCACCTTAGTAATTTATAGACCCCTCTCAGCACTGTATTTCAAATTTTGTTGGCTCTGGACCTCCTTTCTTAGGTTAAATTTCTATATTCTTTAAATAGGTCCTTCTCTGCTTCACACTTCTTCCTGACACAATCCATTACCATCTTATATACTTTGTCTACTGCCTTTAATTCACATTTCATTTTCTGTCATTTTGGTTTTATAGGTCATATCTTCAATTTCATCTTCTTTCTTATCACTCTGTCTGGCCAGTCGTAAAGCATAGTCCCTGTTCTCCCTTCCCTTACCCCCACAAAAATACAGGAAAGAAAAAGATCATTTTCACTAAACATTCTCTTTCTCCCTCTCTCTGTTTTTCTGTCTTCTTTTGTCCTTGTTTCTCCCCCCAACATCCTCATCTCCTTCTTCCTCCCCAGGAGGGTCATCTCCTTTGCTAAACTGCTATTTCTTTCTCTTGATTAATAGCTGGGCCTACAACTTCCAGAATCTACTTTATTCTTAATCTTTTCTTAAATCTTGACTCTTCTTCTTTTTGAGATCTCACCAATTTAAAGAAAACAATACCTTCCATTAATTCTCCATAGAACTACCTCTTCTCTCTGTCCCTTCCTCCTTCTCCCTGTAGACATCTATTTTTCCTGTCTAGAGGGTGGCAAGGCCCTCCTATAAGATTCCTTTGACAAGGTTAGTTCCTTGCTAACAAGGTTAAAATGGATGAGCCCTGCATTCTGGCATTGATGATATCTCCATAATAAGGTTTGAACTTGCCTTACACAATGAATTGTTATCTTGATGCTTACATAGGAATCTAGGCTGTTTAATTTTTCTAAGAGTAGGATCAGAAGCAGTGGGGGAGAAATGCTGCCTTTCGTTTTAGACATGTTGCATTTGAGTTGCTAGCAGAATATTGAGGTAGGAATGTCCAGAAATCAGAATGAAGTGTGGGAGTATGGGAGTGAAATTAGGTCTAGAAGGAGTGATTTTGGAATCCTCAATGAAAGGGAGAGAGTTGAAATAATGGAAGGCATGAATTCACTGAAAGAGAGAGAAAAGAAGGGAATTCAGGGTGTAGAGGAAATGATGTCTGCTTTAGTGCTTCCAGTAATAGCCTAAGAATATAATAGTGACAGTTGCTGTGGTTCAGTCATGTCTGACTCTTCATGACCTCATTTGGCAGAGATACTGGAGTGGTTTGCCATCTCTATTTCCACCTCACTTTGCAGATGAGGAAACTGAGCAAACAGGGTTAAGTGACTTGCCCAGGGTCACACAGCTGGTAAATGTCTGAGGTCACATTTGAACCCAGAATGATGAGTCTTCCTGACTCCAGGCCTAGAATTGTCCACTGCACCACCTAGATGCCCAATGACAGTTGGAGTCCCCCAGAACAGTGTACAAAAGGTAGTAAAATTTCAGTAAAGCATTGGATCACAGAATATCTCTAAATTTAAGGACCCTTACAGCTCTATATTCATGATCCTATGACCCTTTCTGGCCTTCTTTGAAGTTACCTTTAATATTGTCTTTAAGTCCTTCATATAATAAGAAGATAATTCTATTTGGGTCAGAGTAGAAGCAGAAAGGGTAAAAGAAGGGAGAAGAATGTTTGAATGTTTTAGCAAGAAAGGGAAAGGAAGGGGAAAACCAATGCTGATGAGAGGAAATTTTTTTTTATTTATTTGAAAAATGTTCGTTATTGCCTTTCAGTCACTTCAGTAGAGAAAGTATAGAACTTGTTCTTGTTAATGTATTTTTCAATGGCTCAATTTGTCAAACTTTCTGCAAAGTTATACTTTTAGCCATGAAACCAAACAAGATTCACCTTTGAATGATATTTTTGAAAAAACTAAATGAAAATGAAGGATATTCATGTATAACCTTATTTTCCCTGTTCCTCACATTAGATATTATAACTTCTTTCTCTCTAATATAGTATGGCTAAATCTGTTTTATCTGGAATTTGAATGTGATCATTATAGCCTAATAGAGCAAACCTACCTCAGTAAGTTATCACAGCAAAGAAAGAAAGGAAGAAGAAAACATGTAGGGAAAGAGAATCTTATTAGATCATAGAGACTAAAAAATATGAGCTAACCGAAATAGGCTAACTCTAGGAGCCAATTAGAACAATAATTCACTTTTATTTTTATTGTGCTTGTAAACTTCTCTGCCCCCCCCAACTATGCTTTTGTAGTCCTGTGGATTCAAATTTGAATAATACAAATGATCAGGCTTTTAAAATGCAAAACAAAGAAGATAATCTGCCCACAAAAATAAAAATCCCTCTCTTTAAATTATTCCAAGAAACACATCCTTTATCCTCTTATTTGTCTACTTCATCTCCACCTCTTAGCAATGTAATGTAATAATTTAATTTGGAACTCCAATGACCCACTCCATCTGGGTGGGTCATTTGTATTCTAGAACTGGTTCTTACCATAGCCATGAAGCAAATCATCTGTAATAGCTCTGATTCAGTATTCCCTGTTCCCTTCAGCATCAGCATTCTTCCTCTCAGACATCTGGGTGGTCAGTAAATTCATGCTACCTAGTATAAATCATTGTGGTGCTACACCCCAATCATTCCTCCAGGAATTGTTCCCTTTCTGGAACTTTACCGACTTCTACCACTTGATCAAAATTTTTACTTGTCCATTGTCCCATCAGGGCTTCAGACTAAATGATTGTTGTTCAATTGTTTTTTAGTTGTGTCTTACTCTTTGTGACCCCATTTGGAGTTTTCTTGGCAAAGATACTGGAGTGTTTCACCATTTCTTTCTCTAGCTCATTTTGCAGATGAGGAAACTGAGGCAAATAGGGTTAAGTGACTGACTTGCCTAGGGTCACACTGGCCTAAGGCCAGATTTGAACTCAGGAGGATGAGTTGTCTTGACTCCAGGCCTGCCACTCTTTCCACTAAGCCACTTAGCTGCAGCTAGCATTCATATAGCTCTTTAATGTTTTCAAAACACTTTACACGTATTATTTAATTTGATCCTCACAACAACCCTGTGAAGTAAGGGCTATTTTATGGATAGGAAAACTGTGGCTAAGAGAGGTGAAGTCACTTTCCCAGGGGTCACACAGCTAGTATGTATCTGAAATAGGATTTAAACTAAGATCTTCCTGAATTCAAGTTCACACTTTCTACTTTACCACCTAATGCCTCCTTAAATTAACTTGTCCTGAGGAATCATGGCTGAATGGATTATCTCAGCCTTATAATTTTTCGTGTAGCACCCCTTTCATATTCTTTGCCTCTCTTCCTATTGTTTTAAGCCCAGTGTAGGGCCTAGAGATGTTATAGAGACATGGTGTTATAGAGACAGATTGCACAAGAGTCATCATTGTACCATTGGACTGGAACATGCTGTGCAGGTCAGGATACACCCCAGTTTGAATTGGGTTAGCCAAGACCAGAAACAGTCACTGACTTGGGTGACCCAGGGAAAAGTACAGGCTCATGTGAGTTTCAATTCCCACTGGGTCTCAAGTTCTACATCATAGATGGAGTCAAGATCTAGACTTTAAAGTTTCTGTGCCATTTTCAAAGAACGAATCTTTATAGGCAGTGTTATTTTCTGACTAATGGGGCATCTTTTTGCCTAGTTGCAGGGCAGGGAAGTGAGAAATGAAATAGACTTGGTAGATAATTTTTTGGTGTCTTAATTTTAGGTAGACTTTCCCACATTTATTATCCTCATACTGAGTAAACATGGCAATATTCTAGCAAACCTATCTGTTCTACAGTATCAATTTCATTATGCTAAAGTCACATGACAAAATAGGAAATCAGGAAGATGGCAGAATTATTCAAGGTGAGAGCTTGGGGGATGATTTCTCATTGGGGAAATCCACAGACTCACAGAACCCAGTTAACTGATCTGCACTGCTCTGAAGAGAGAACCGTAACTGAAGAATAAATGGTTGCTCTACCCTGAGAACAGAGGAGACATTGGCATTTCTTCAGAACTTCTACCCAGCTGGGGACCTGCTCCAACTGCTAAGGTGGCTGGTGGTCAGAGTCATGTGAGTGGTAGACTAGTTTTTTTTTTAAGTGGGGGCTTTTAATGCTTTAACCCCTAATATTAATAAGATATGTTTATATGGTACAGTAAGATTCGCAAAGTACTTTCCTTTGACTAAAGGGATTTCGTGAACCATAGCTTACAAAGGGTATGCCCTCAATAAATATTTTCTAAATGAATAAACAATAAGCAATAGCAAGCCAGTGGTAAGTTATTTTGTTTTTATTTTGTGGGGGGAAGGGGAAAAGAAAGCCTTTTGGCAAAATTTAAATCACAGAACTTAGACAGTCCTTCCTTTGTCTAGCTAGGTGGTGCAGTGGAATTATAATAGCCTCTGCCTCCCAGGGTTGTTATAAGGCTCAAATAAACTAATATTTGTAAAGAGTTTAGTACAATGTCTGGCACATAGTAGGTGCTATATTAATTATTTTTATTACTTGGAGCTGTACTTAGTTTATTTCCTTGCTTGCTTCTGATTCTTCATCAGTTTTTGCTTCTCTTGGTGATGTACAATTTTGGCTCTCTGCCTAAGCCTAGGTCTTCAGCAGCATTTTCCAGTTTCAAATAAAAAGTTATACAATCCTGTGATTGTCATGATGAAACAGGGAAAGGAAAGCTAGCTCTTTTAATCACTAGCATTTATATGGCATTGCTTTAAGATTTGCAAATCACTTTACAAGTCTTATTTTATCCTCACAACCCAGGGAGGTAGGTGTTATTAGTACCCTCATTTTATAGTAGAGGGATAGAGACAAGCAGAAATTAAATAATTTGCCCAGTCACAAAACTAGTGTGTCTAAGGCTGGATTTGAACTCAGGTCTTCCTGACTCCAGATCCATCTCTCTATTCACTATACCACCTAGCCTTGTCATAGATGATTTTGACAATTCTGCTTCACTTAAAATCCAATTCATGTGCAAATAAAGACATCACTTGTGACATCATTGATCCTCTTCAAAAACAAAGGACAAATAACAACAAGGCTATACCGTTTCCTTCAACAGAAGACTTTCAAGTATTTTGTTAATTAAATATTCTTTTTGGAGAATAGAGTGTGTTAAAATATGTACTGCTTAGATGCAGAAGACCTTAAGAATGCTCCTAAACTAACTGCCATAGTGATGCAGGCCTATAATCCCTGCTTCTGGGAAGGAAGAAGTTTGTAGGTCCCTTGAGGTTAGGAATTTTGAGCTGCAGTGCGATCGGTCGATCAGGCATCTGTACTAAGTGGCCCCAATATGATGAGTCAGTTGAAAGCAGGGGGCCACTAGACTGTGTCGACCTGGGACTGTGCTACTGTATTTGTAGGGAGGGCAAGATAAGGAAGGGCTGTTTGAAGCAAACAGAAAACCTTCCAGACAAGGCTCTACAATTTTAGGGAATGGATCTTGTTAAGCAGAGTCAATCTATTGGGGAGATGGTGTTTGTTGTGACTAGGATTTTCTTCAAGGATCCCAATGGTTCAGTGCTTTTATCAATCTGGTCACTCTCTCCAATAATGCAGATTGTAACCCATCCGTGTCTGACCATCTGTAACATCAAGCACCCTGGCACACCCAGGATGGCCTGCTAGCACAGGTCCTTGGATCTGCTTTTCTAAAAGGAAAGCAGCTTTTAAGGGGTCAATAATCTACATTAATTACATTTACTAGTTCAGGGGAAAAGTCAGTACCCTGAATGTCAGAGAAAACACAAGCAGAGAAATTAGCATAAAGATCAACAGACAGGGCTCTGATTGCCTGGATCAAAGCAATATTGCTATATACTTTACATATACCATTGGATCAAGAGAGCCTTTACATTTGAATAGTCGGGGAGTCTTGAACATATGACTATTCAGAGTCTCACCCAGGGTCGTTCTCATAAGCAAACTCCCAAAGCAAAATACCAACTCAGAGTATATATACAGTTCGCAGAGCCAGAAGGCAGCACAACCCTCCTGACTCAGTGCCTAATGAACTTAATACCAAAAGGTGCAGAAATCTTCCTACGAGCAAGCCTCCCCCTAAGTAAGCTCCTTCTTAGACAAGTCCCTCCTTCAATGGGCTGCACATGAGGCCTATTAATGGGCAGGGAAGATCTTATCCCATTAACATTACACCATCTCATGTGACTCTCTCCATGTCCTCCAGTAAATCTACCCCAGGGGTTTCCACCTAATAAAGGATCATAGGTCTTGAGCTGGAAGGGACCTCATGGTCCATTTAGTTCCACCCCTTCATTTTAGAACTGAGGAACCCAAGGCCCAGGAAACTAAATAATTTGTCCAAAGTCACACAGATAGTGTCAGAGACAGGGTTTGAACTCAAGTCCTCTAACTCAAGAGTTACTACTCCCTTCACTGTATCACACTAAATATGTTCAGTACTATCCTTGACTTCTCTTGACATTGCCATTAGTTGAGTACCTTGGCTGATGTTGGTCATCGCTCACTTTTGCTACATGACTAACCCCACCCTACTTATCTCTCCCCCTCCCTGGTAATATATTTACCTGAAAACTGGAATTTGAAGGTCCTAGTATTTTTCCTTAATTAGCTTTACCATGTGGCACTCAATAAACTATTTAACCTCATAATGCCCACCTGTTAGAATTAATGAACTTCTGAGGAGTCCAGTGAGTTTAAGCTTAGAGAATTTCAAATGAAAGAAATAACTAGGAAAAAAGAGGAATGGTAGAATATACAGCAGAAATCTTTAAAATGCTAGATTTATTTCAAGCATTGAATCACTATCAGTTAACACTTTAATCTCTCTGTAATTCTATTATGTGGCAAAAGCCAAATCCTTCATTCCCAAAATAGTTTTATTCATTGGAAAAGACTATATTAAACATGAATTAAATATTTAAGCTCTGAGGCACACCAGGCCATGAATTGTATTAATTCACACCAAATGAAACTATGCATAAATGAGCAAAGCATAATTCTTGTTCTGGAATATTTTATCACAATTATAAAATATCATTAAAATATCTGAGTAGACTGCTTAAGTGAATTGGAACCACGTCACAAGTTCAGTGCCCCAACTATGAAATGTGCAGTATTTACTTTCAAAAACTTCACTTTTAAGTAATGAGGCACATTAATGCTGAACGTGACTTCAGTTCTACTCCTGGATTTAATCCGATCTTTTACTTTTCTTCTCCTTTTAAATATTCATGACAAAGGCTTTGTTGTATCTCCATCTTTTTGATAGCAGCAAATAAAAAATCACAGAGAGTCTTGGGATTGGCAGGGAGCTCAAAAGCCATCCAATTCAACTAGCACCAGAGAAGAATCCTGTCTACCACAGTCTTGAGAAGTCATCATCCAATTTTCTCTTGAAGACTTCTTTTGCCTTCTAAGGAAGGCCATCGTGTGCTTAGCTCCTTTTAATATATGATGTATAAAAAGTTCAGGGGATGTAGTTTTTGGGTAATTAATAATTTTATTAATCATGGGGGAAGAAAATAAAAGGAGTCAGTTGTGCTCTCGAATGCTGAAGATCCTTCATGGAGCCCATTCAATGCTTATATGCCCTTTGAAGAGTGGGTATTCCTAAGGGTGGCAATTGACTTTGGTTAACAAGTGATGAGAGAATTAATATTATAATGAGAGGTGGATTTATTCTTATGAGGGACTGGGGGATATGACTTTGATTACTCAGACCTTTCTGACTAGAACATAAAGGGCTGGATCTTGCCCAGATTAGATTAAATTCTTTGTAAGATTCTCTAGTTGGGTGGGATTTGCCATCCAGAATTGAAAGGCATGTACCCTGGGGATTGGGGCAATCTTATCCATCAACAATCCAACAACAGTCTCCTTCAGAGACTGAACAGCATTCACACTTTTAACTAATCCAACCACTGATTATTAATATAGGAGAGAAACAATAATTTCTCTCAAATAGGAAGTTTTCTTTTATGTGAAGAATACATTTACTTTCCTATAATTTCCTCCACTTACTCCTAGTTCAAGTAGAACAAGTCCAATGTGGGATCCTGAGCTCAATCAACATGATAGGATCATGAGGTCATAGATGCAGAGCTGCAGAGGTCACTGAGTCTGACTTCCTCATGTAGATGAGAATCTGAAGCCTAGACAAATCAAGTGACTTGCCCAAGGTTACATAGCTTGTAAATGTTTATGATGGCATTAGAACCCACATATTCCTGACTCCAAGTGCTAATTCCAGGAAACCTTCCTGGCTGGCTTTCTCTGATATGCCATATTGTTGTACTCTCACTGGGACAGTGTTCAGTAGGATTATCTCCTTCTTATTACTGGACAACATTCCCATCAAGGCAGTCTAAGATTACAATAGTTTTATTGGCTGTGATGTCATGTTGTTGACTCATATTGAGCTTGTAGTGTGGTAAAGCTTGTATATTTTTAGACAAAGAGGAGTCTAGTCATGCTTCTCCCTTAATGTACTTGTGAAACTTTTATTTTAAATGAAAATGTAGACTTTGCATTTATTCACATTCCCTTCCCTTCTCTTCCTGTTCCTCCCTTCCCCTTCCCTCCTTTCCCCTCCTTTCTCTTCCCTTCCCCTCCCTTCCCCTTTACTTCCCTTGCAGAAACTTTGCTATGCTTCTCCCATAATGTACTTGTGAAACTTTTATTTTAAATGAAAATGTAAGACTTTGTATTTATTCACATTCAAAGGCTTAAAGTATTGGTGTCAGACTTATTGTGACTACCCCACTGGATTTAACCCTGTTGTAGCTCAGGACATCTGAACTCAAATGACCCACCAGCTTCAGCTTCCTCTAGTAGCCCATGCCAATGGTATATCAGTATCATGTTAGGATCAATGTCTCAGCCTTTCAAGATTTTTTTAGATCAATTTTTTTTTGCTTTGCAATTCAGTGTACTATCTCTCCATGTTTTTTTCTAACCTGTAAATTTGATAAGCATGTCACCTATGCCTATCTAAATAATTGTAAAACAAGACAGAGGCAATTGCAGATACCTGGGGCACTCCATTAGAGACCATCTGTCAAGTTAATTTTAATACTTCAAAATGCTAATGGATGTAATCTCTTTGATGTGGACATTCCTTTTAAAGATACATATGATGACCCATCCGTTCTATCTACCCATTTTACCCTCATCCATATCCTCCCATACTCAGCACAGAGGGTCTACCAAATACGTTTGGGTTTTTCCTTGCTCTCTTGACCATATGTAAGAAAACACAAAAGGACCATGTAGACTATCCATTAGTTTGTTTTTTCTCACTCTTGCTACATGAACAACCCACTTTTTTTTCTTCCAGTTGTACTTTTTGCCCCTGATAACACTACTTCTATGCAATTCCTTATTTACAATGTGTGGCAATCTTCTCACAGTCACTATTCAATGACCAAATGGATTTCAACTATTAATAACTACTCACTGAGTCTAGTCATCCAATTAATTTTGAAATAATTTAATTGTACTATTACTTAGTCCATATGTCTTTGCATTTTCCAAAAGGATTGCAAGAGAGACTTTTGTTAGATCCTTTGTTAAAATCTATGTACATTATAGTGATCTTATTCCTCTCTCTACTTACTAGGCTAGTAAACTGCTTAAAAAAAAAAGGAAATGATGTTAATCAGGTACAACCCATTCTTGGAAAAAGTCATATTGTTATTTAGTGATCAATGTTTCCTTTTCTTGAAGTCCATTAACAATTTTAATTATTTATTCTAGGTTATTTTTAACCAGAAGTAAGAATAAAATTCACTAGCCTATGGTTTTTAGATTCTATCCGGTTTTTTAAAAAATTGGTACATTTGCTCTTTTTCTTATGGCACTTGTTCCATCCTCAATGATTTTTCAAAGGTCACTGACAGTGGTTCAGTAGTAATGTCGGACAGTTCTTTCATTATCTAAGAATATAGTTAATATCCTCCTGGTGACTTGAATTCAATCTAAGGCAATTCTTCCCTATGACCATACTCATCTTTTTTTTAAAATTTTTTTTAATTTTTGCTTTTTGGAGGGCAATTGGGGTTAAGTAACTTGCCCAAGGTCACACGGCTAGGTTTTTGTGTGTGTGTTAAGTGTCTGAGGCTGGATCCAAATTCAGGTCCTTCTGACTCCAGGGCCAACGCTCTACTCACTGCGCCACCTAGCTGCCCGACCATACTCATCTTGAGTATCAACTCCTTTTTAGTCACTATTGTTATCTTTGTTCCAGTTCAAAGATTGTCCTTGGAAGAGAAAAGAGAAGAAAAATGAGAGTTCGTTGCTCCACTTTCTCTCCCTTATCAATAATCTTCATCTCAACCATCCCAGGGAGCAGTCCTATCCCTTTTTAGGTGCTCCTCATTCCCCATTAGAGCTAAAACACCCCTTTTATCCCTATTGTTAGCTTTTCTCACCAGCTTTATCAAATTGTGCTCTAGCATTCATGACAATATTCTTCGAGAACTATACTATGTTCTTGTGTTCATCCTTGTTACTTGACTTTATTTTCACCTTCTGCATATGTTCTTATAAACCTTAAAAAAATTTGTTTTTGGCAAATTTCCTATGAATTCCCAGCTAGAATCAGATTTCCTCTTCAGGAGTATTGTTTACTTTTTTCTTTAGAATTTAATTCTTGAAGGGGAGGAGCCAAAATGTCAGAGAAAAGCCAGGAATTTGCCTGAACTCCTCCCACTTTCTCTGGAAATAACATTAAAACAAGCCTCTAAACAGATTCTCAAACCAAAAAAACCTTCTTAGCAGAGTTAAACATGATTTTTAAAATCAAGTAAGAGAGGTAGAAGAAAAATGGGAAAAGAAGCGGGAGTTATGCAAACTTGGAAAAAGGACAAAAATTGACTGAAATAAAACAATTCCTTAAAATATACAATTGGCCAAATAGGGGAAAAAAATGTCCAGTTAAGAAAACAGTTGCTTAAAAAGTAGATTTTCTTAAATGTAAAAGGAGATATAAAAGCTAACTGAAAAAAATAATTCCTTAAAAATTAGAATTGGGTAAGTTGAAACAAATGACTCTGAGAGTCAGTCAAACAAAATCAAAAGAATAAAAAAAAAACAGAAGAAAATTTAAAATATCTCACTGGAAAAAAACAATTGACCTGGACAGTAGATCCAGGAGAGATAATTTAAGAATAATTGGACTACCTGAAAGCCATGATAAAAAATACAGAGCCTGGACAGCATCTTTCAAGAAATTATCAAGGAAAATGTCCCTGATATAGAAGAACCAGAGGGCAAAATAGTAATGGAAGGAATCTACTAATCACCTTCTGAAAGAGATCCTAAAGTGAAAACATGGAAGAATATTGCAGCCAAATTCCTTAATTAATCAAGTCAAAGAGAAAATATTTCAAGCAGCTGAAACAATCAAATATATAGGAACTACAGTCAGGATTACACAAGACTTAGCAGCTTCTACATTAGAGGATCAGTGGGCTTGCTATATGATATTCTCAAAGGTAATGGTATTACAACCAAGAATAAACTATGAAACAAACTTGAGCATAATCTTTCAGGGGAAAAGATGAATATTCAACAAAATAGGGGACTTTCAAACTTTCCTGATAAGAAGACCAGAGCTGGACAGAAAATTTGGTCTACAAATACAAGACTCAAGAGAAACATAAAAAGGTAATCAGAAAAAAAATGTTATTTAATAAGGTTAAACTGTTTGCATCCCTACATGGGAAGATGATACTCTTGACAACTATATTTCTATTAGGGCAGTTAGAAGGAGTATACATAAAGGGTGTGGGTATAAGTTGACTTTGATGTGATAATATAAAAAAAAATTAAGGGGTGAAACAAAGCATTGTTCTGGGAGAAGAGGAAAGGGGGAGTTGGAATAAGGAAAATCACATCACACAAAGAAGTACAAGAGACCTATTGCAGTAGAGGGAAAGAAGGGAAAGGGGTGAAGATAGTTGGAATTTTACTCATAAAATTTGGTTCAAATAGGAAATTACATGCACACTCAGTTGGGCATAGAAATTTATCTTACACTAAAGGGAAGTTATCTTTCCCCTATAGGAGGGGAAAGGGAAATGAAAAGTGAGGGGAGAGTGACAGAAGAGAAGGTAGAAGTAGGAAGGGAAAGGGGAAAGAAAAAAGGGCTGATAGTAGTCAGAAGCAAAACAGTGGTGAGGAGAGACAGGGTGAAAGGAGAGAGAAAAGTATAAACAGGGGAAAAATAGGATGGAGGGAAATGCACAGTTAGTAATCATAACTGTGATTGTGAATGGGAAGAACTTTTTCATAAAATGGAAATGACTAACAGAATGGATTAAAAACCATAATCCTACAATATGTTGTTTACAAGAAACATACCTGAAGCAGAGAGATGCACACAGAGTAAAGGTAAAAGGCTAGAGAAGAATATATTATATTTTAGCTGAAGTAAAAAAAGGAGGGGTAGCAATCCTGATCTCAGACAATACAAAAGCAAAAAGAGATCTACTTAAAAGAGAGAAGGAAACTACATCTTGCTAAAAGGTACCATAGGCAATGAAATAATTCATACCAGGAATGCAAGGTTGGCTTACTATTAAGAGGAGAACTCCCAGCATAATTGACCATATCAATAACAAAACTAACAGAAATCATATAATTATCTCAATGTAGTCAGAAAATCTTTTCACACAATACAGGATCTATTCCTATTGAAAACACTAGAAAGCACAAGAATAAAGGGAGTTTTTCTTAAAATGACAAGTAGTATCCATCTAAAACCATCAGCAAGAATTATATATATAATATGAACAAGCTATAAACTTTCTTAATAAGATCAGGGGTGAAACACAAGAATGCCCATTTTCACCATTATTATTCAATATTGTACTATACATGTTAGTTTTAGTGATGAGAAGAATAAGAGATTGAAGGAATTAGAATAGGTAATGAGGAAACAAAACTATCACTCTTTACAGAGGATATGATGGTATACTTGAGGAGTCCTAAAGAATCAACTAAAAACTTATTTGAGATAATTAACAACTGTAGTAAAGTTGCAGGATATAAAATAAGCCCACATAATTATCAGTATTTCTATATATTATCACCAAAGCTCAGCAGCAAGAGATAGAAAGAGAAATGCCATTTAAAATAACTGCACACAGTATAAAATATGTGGGCATCTACACCTGTCAAGACAAACCCAGGAACTACATGAACACAGTTAGGAAACACTTTTCACACAAATAAAGTTGGATCTAAATAATTGGAAAAATATCGATTGCTCATAGGTAGACTGAGCTAATATAATTAAAATGACAATTCTGCTTATATAATGATAGACATCATTATGAAATACAAAATGGATGAATGTAATTACATTAAATTAAAAGGTTTTTACACAAAGCCTATGCAAGCAAGATCTGAAGGAAAGCAGAAAACTAGGAACCAATTTTTGTAGCCAGTGTTTCTGATAATGGACTCATTTCCAAAATATATAGAGAACCGTTCAAATTTATAAGAATAGAAGCCATTCCCCAATTGATAAATGGTCAAAGGATATGAACAGGCAGTTTTCAGATGAAGAAATTAAAGCTATATCTAGTCATATGAAAAAATACTCTAAATCACTATTGATTAGAGAAATGCAAATTAAAACAACTCTGAGGTACCACCTCACATCCATCAGATTGGCTAATATGAAAATGATAAATGTTGGAAATGTGGGAAAATTGGAACACTAATGCATTGTTGCTGGAGTTGTGAACTGATCCGACCATTCTAGAGAGAAATTTGGAACTATAACTAAGGAATAAAAAACTGTGTGTACCCTTTAATCCAGCAATACCATTTCTAGGTCTTTATCCCAAAAGTATCATAAAAAAGTGATCCACCAAAATATTTATAGCAGATCTTTTTGTGGTGGCCAAGAATTGAAAATTGAGGGAATGCTAATCCATTGGGGAAGGGCTGAACAAATTGTGGTATATTAATGTAATTGAATACTATTGTGCTATAAGAAATGATGAACAGGCAGATTTCAGAAAAACCTAGAAAGATTGACATGGACTGATCAGCAAAGTGAGCAGAATCAGGACAACATTGTACACAGTAACAAGAACATTGTGTGATGATCAACTATGAAAGACTTAGACCTTCTCAGAAATGCAAGGATCTAGGAAAATTCTAAAAGACTGATGATGGAAAATGCTATCTATACCCAGAGAAAGAACTATGGAGTCTGAATGCAGATTGAAACATATTATTTTCACTTTTTTTTTCTTTCTCATGGTTTTCCCCTTTCATTCTGATTCTTTTTTCACAATATAACTAATGTGGAAATATGTTTAGCATGATTGTGCATATATAACTTATTGGTTCCTATCGATACTTTTTACCCTTTGAAATGTACTTTTCTTAGATTTAATGCCTTTTTCACACACCACTTTCCTTTTTTCCTATCACAAATTCCAAGATGCAATGGTCACGTTCCCCAGAGGTTTTTCATCATTTCCACTCAAACCTGTTTCTCCTTTGTTGTTGACAATTGGATCTAGAATAGGTGATCTCCCTGTTGACCCCTCTAAATTTTGAAAGGTGAAATTATCATGAAAGCAAATTGGAAAATTGTTGGTTGGGCAGGGAGATTTCTACCTTGCTTCTGATTTAAAGTCTACATACATGAGAACAAGCAAACATGCTAAAAATCATCCGGGTACGATATCTTAAAGTACAAAAATATATGATTTATGTATTATATATATATATATATATATATATATATGTTAATATATGGTTAAATGAGGTAATTTACCCACAAGAAATTAGGGGCTATCTTCCTGCCTAACTCTATTTCTCCCCTCCCCTCTAATTTCTTTTAGTAATGAGGTACTTCGTATTTTATTTTCTCCTGCCACTAACATTTGTGAAGCTGTCTACCATCCTTCAGCTTTTCTCATACCCATAACCATAGCTAGAGCTTGCTACATAGGAATTAATCTAATTTAATAGATGGAGTGCTGATTGAAGAGTTGGTATATCTGAATTGAGGTCAGGCACTGGTACTTACTAGCTATGTGAACATGGGTAAATTACCTCATTTAACCTCAAAATTTTCTATTTTATCTTTTATGATTTTCTCTGTCTTAAATAATTTACATGAATGATTGACTGTTCTAATTGTTACATGTTCTATCCTAGGACAATGGATCTAGAGCTGGAAGGACTACAAAGGTCATTTAGTACAACCTCCTCATTTTAGAGTTGAAACTGAGGCTTGGAGAGGTTGTCAATTTCCCCAGTTAACACAGTAGGTATCAGAGATAGGATTTGAATCCAGATCTTCCTACTCCAGAACCTGACCTCTTTCTACATCATCTCATGATTTTAGTGAGATGTAGTTAAAATGTATGAATGATGGTATCATAAAATGATGTTGGTGAGGGAAACCTTAATATGGGTCATGTCTGTAAAAATGTAAACCATGATTTTTATGATTACTATTTATACCAACAGTTTTAAATAAATAGAAATGGATCCCTACTAGATGCATTCTGACTTAGAAAATCACAGATTAACATTATTTGTGTTTTATAGAATTTTTATTTACTTTGTTAAACATTTTCCTAATTACATTTCCCAATTACATCTGGTTCAGGCAGTACTTGGGAGTTTTGCAGTTCATATGCACTAGTGGTTCTAACACCTCTTATTTAGATGATCATGACCCTAGTTCAAATCCTTGTCAGATATCTCATCTGGATTATTGGAGTAAGTTCCAAATTATTCTTTCTCTTTCCTTTCCAATACACTCTGTAATTCATTTCTGTTTAAATCTCTTCCAAACCATCACTTTCAATATTTTAAATAATTCCTTGGTAAGAAAATAGAGTAGGTCAGAGGAATCCTTGCTTAAGAGCATAGGGGATTGATCACAATTAGGAGGAGAGCAAGTGTAAACCAAATATGAAGGAAAGGTTAAAAACAGAAATTGTACAAACTGTTGAAATCCAAGGGGCTGCCAAATAGTAAAATAATTTGCCAAAGCAGCGATTCAGGTTTGGGGAAAGGAGGCAGGAGGAGTTATTTTTTTTTTTTTTATAAAGCAATTGGGGTTAAGTAACTTGCTCAAGGTTACACAGTTAGTCATTATTTATGTGTGGGTGCTCATTTTCTGAGGCCGGATCTGATCTCGGGTCATCCCAACTCCGAGGCCGGCGCTCTTACTCACTGCGCCACCTAGCCACCCCTGAGGAGTTATTTCTTAGAGTGAGGCAGAATACAGGGAGAACCATGGGATTGACAGTTTGAATCTTGGCTAGTGGTATTCCTTACTTCTCCTTTTTTGAGCAAGTGTGGCTAGAGGGGTCATTTTCTATGTACCCCTGCCTCCTTCCCCATTCATTGGGCTATGTTGTCCTACATTGGAAGTCTGGTTTTCTGGATGTGCAGATTTCTTTTTGGTTGGGGAGCTTTTAGTAAAAGTTTAAATTCAGGGAGGTAGTGTCACAATTAAGTTCAAAGAGGTCCATTAAAGTTAGTTTAGTCCAAGAGTAAATTTTGCTTTTGTTTTGTGTGGCATTTTCCTGGCAGGGCTTGTTTTCCCTGAATTGTTAGTCAATGTGTTCTGTGAAGACTGTCCTGAGAACATTTATCTTGTGGCAGGTCCTATTGATGGCTCTAGACATTCCCAACCTTATGCAACATATGGGTGAATTGTTACTTTAATACTTAGTTCTAATTATAAAGCATTAAGATTGAAATAGCAGTTTACAAATTGCAAATTAATCATGTGCACCACTTTTATCACCTACTTAGTACCTCAAGTCACAAGTTTTATTATGTTGTATCATAATCCAGGGATTTTATAAATTAAGACTTTATAAAGAAGCCATCATAAAACCAACTGCATAAATCAGACAGGAAAGCTCAAGATACAACTTACTAAAATGATTTTTTTATGATGAGACTATGATTGGATAAGAAGAATTGTAATAAGATTATACTAAGTATATGGACACTAACTGCTGTTCAATATCCTCTCATATATTAATAGCCCCTCAAGGTGGGGACTATATCTTTTTGCTTCTTGATTCACTGCTGTCGTTAAATAATCATGGAGATATAAAGCAGAGCCCAGAGGTGATGTTGGAAGGTCATTTTAACTTCAGTATTTCTTTAGTATGTACAATAAGTTACTGAATGGTTTAAATTTTGGTTGGTTATTTTATCTTTTAAGTAGTGTTTGTATTGCACATAGGTGTGTAAGTGTATCTATGTTTATAGATCACTGATTGGTCAAGTTCTCTATTTGATTGGTAGAGTTAATTATAACAGAATAAAATCTCCCTTGTGCTTCAATATGTCAGTAACCTAATGAATCCATGATTTCATCCATATGGATCCATCTGGAGGTTACTCCCTCCAGAAGTGTGGATTATAGGCCAATAATGTCTTTTCATTTTATTCAGTTGTTCTCTATATTCTTCCATTTGTCCTTACAGTGGGCCTTGAAGGCCTTCATCTATGTTCTAGACTTGGGTGCCAGTACAGCTACAGATACGAGGGCTATCTATTAGTTTTGGTAATCTATCTATCTCTCACTTTCAATATATGACAAGCCTACCCTACCTATTTTTTGATTGTTTCCCTGATATCTTTTCTACCATTTTATGTACACAAGTCAATACTGGTATTGTGATTATATCCACTTACACCCACCATGCTTTGTCTTCACTAATTTTTTGGGGCCCATAATTTTGATTTTTTAGTAATTATGATATTGAATGATTCAAAAGCATTTACTATCATCAGAAGAATATGGATGTTAAAATTATGGGTTTTTGTTTCAAGGATCATCTTGGGATTGTTGGAAGTCCTAAGCAGTATGCCAAAAGCAAATTGTGCTGTACTGTGCTCTTTTTTCATACAATTTTGGGATCTGCTCACTATGTGTCATGTCTAAGATGTTTATAGTGACAAACACCTTTAATGGATTGTCTCTCTGTATATCATAGTCTAAATGATAGTCCTTTTTCATCTATTTAGTCATGTCTGGGTTTTTAGACTTGAAATCTTTTGAGAAATTATGGTGCTTATTTAGGAGACATTATGGTATTTTTGAGCTTGATACAATCAACACAAAGTGACCTGCAAAAAAGATAATCTATACAACCTTACCAATTGTTCTAATTATTTTCTCTGTAGAACATCCTCCCTGATAGTAGCAAACACCTTTGCTGAATGGCATGGTGATGAATGCCTGATACCAGAGAGGGAGGCTGAGAGGTTGGTGTATCTCTTGAACTCAGGAGTGCTGAGTTGTAGTGGGACAAAACAATCAGATGCCTACTCTAAATCTGGCATCAGTAAGAGCTGGGGATTCACCAGGTTTGCCTAAGGAGCTCCTTTACTGATCAGTAATGAGATAAAATCTATGAGTATCTCCTACTTACACGTCCAGACTAGATAAGAAGGGGAAATCCAAGGTAAAAAAAAGAACCTATAGCTTTGTTCTATGCCTCATTTGATCTTGATAAATTATCATTTTTCCATATTTCAAAGAATTTATTTGATCTAAGCATGTGCACGTTGGAGATTTGATGGAGAGCCATTAAACTTGCATCTTAAAATCTTAAGTCTTAAAGAATCAACAAACATTAAACACAGTAGAATTATTTTTAATATTATACACATTGCAATCAATTGTGTGACTGAGAGTATTTTCTGATAGAGTTTAATTCACGAAAATTTGCCCTATCATCCCATACTTTTTTACAAAGATTCTCCTAATCATTATATGCTAATTCTTAGGAATATTGTACAGTTATAAAAGAACTGGCATATGGTTGATCAGCTTTTTTGGGATAGTGATATCTATGAAGAGGTAATATATCATATAGTGAATAGAAAGCAGGCCTCAGAATTAGGAAGTTCTGGGTTAAAATTCTGCCACTGACAAAAACAGGTGTGCCACCCTGGCAAATTTTATCTTCTCTGTGGTTCTAGCCAATGATGTCTATGAATTGGAGAACAGCTGCAGATCTACATTAGCAGAAAGAATCTTCTCACTTGGAGTTTTCTATGCCAATGAAATAAAAATCTGGATACTACCTCCCAATTTTTTTCAAATAATATGTTGCCTTCATATTTTTAACATAAAATGAAAATTGGGCCTTTGATGCCCTTAAATTATGTTGTCACACTGACTACACTGGAAGCAGAGGCAGTGGAGGGGCTGAGGGCAGCCAGGGTTACTTAAAAATTAGGTGCACTTTTCAGAGATTTCTTTTGCTTCCACCTTGGGGCCTAGAAGTGAACCATGACTACAGATGCCAAGTATAACATCCTACAGGAAGTGGGCCGTGGTAGCTATGGAGTGGTGTATGAAGCAGTTGTCAATCAGACTGGAAAAAAGGTTGCAGTGAAAAGAATGCATTGTAATGGACCTGAAAATGTGGATTTGGCTCTGCAGGAGTTCTGGGTTCTTCAGAGCATTCAAAGCTAACATGAAAATGTGATCTGGTTGAAAGAGTGTATCTTGCAAAGTGGCTAGATTTTCCAGCCAATGAACCATCACTCCAATAAGTCAGATGATCAGTTGCTGCTCATAGAGACCTGTCTCAAAGGATGTAGATGTATGGATCCCAAGTCAGCCTGTTACCTGTGGCTTGTGATGGAGTTTTGTGACAGTGGCAGCATGAATGAATTCTTGCTGGCCCTAAGTCCAGATGCCCAGCTGAACAAGAGTTTCATGCAGCAGATGAGCCAGGCAGTGGCTTTCCTACATAGAAATCAGATTGTGCACAGAGACCTAAAGCCAGATAACACTCTGATCTCAAATAGCTCTGGAGGGCCTGTGTTAAAGGTAACAGATTTTGGCCTGAGTAAACTATGCCAAGGGAGAGTGAATATCAATCAGCACCGGCTTTCTTCTACCTGTGGTTCGGATTTCTATACAGCTCCTGAAGTGTGGGAAGGCAGCTACACAGCCAAAGCAGACATATTTGCCTTTGGGATAATTTTCTGGGCCATGATTGAGAGGATTACTTTTAGGGAGGCAGATTCTGAGAAGTAGTTGCTTGGAACTTACATACACTAAGGGAAGGACATAATCCCAATTGGGGAGGCAATGCTAGAAAACCCAAGCATGGAGCTGCATAGTCCCTTGAAAAAAAAGAGGTCCATCCCAAATGATCTCTGTAGACTTCTCCATGACATGTTGGCTTTTAATCACAAGGAATGACTAGATGCCTTCCAGCTTGAAAGCTGTATTAAGCAGACTTCCTACGGGGAAAAGACCCAATGTTCCAGCTCTTCAAAGTAAAATATATTCAGGAGTGATCATAGTTCAATGGTGGGTGAGGCCATTCATAGGTTATCATGTCAAACTTCAGAAGGCCCTGAAGGAGTTCTAAACAAAAACTTGTGGAATCCTACAGAACCAGCTCATGGGAACCTGGAAACAGCAAGAAAGGGTTTTGGCAGTTTATATACTTAGAAATTTCCATGTCTTTTTCTTCTTCCCTTTTCCTAACAGTTTCATAATTGTTAAGTATTGAAATAAAACTAGGTTTTAGAAGCTTCTTGAAAAAAAATAAATTATGTTGTCTCCAGTGTAAATTTCCACTACTTGTTCTTTGTTTTCTTTAGTTCATGTCTCAGTTTTCCACTTAGCACATTGGAGGTTGAGACATGGTGTTTTCATTGTCATTGATTAAGGATAATAGTTTATTATGGAAATGCTGACACATCTATTTAATTTAAAAAATTAGCTTTTGTATTTAACTTTCCTTTTTCAGTGTTCTTGAGATGTTCTGGCTTAATTGGACCTCATGACAAGATTTTTGCCAACTTGATTTTCTCTAATGTGTTCCATTTCTTAATAAAGTGATTCTGTGGAAGTCTTCCTCAATTCTCCATAAGGTCTTTGCAACTGAATATATATTCTAAATCAAACAACAAAGATTTATTAAGTTCCTGTTATATGTCATGCTCATGTTATGTGTGTGTCATGGAATTGTGCTTTGAAAGGAGATTAAATGTTTTCCAATTGAAGGCCTGGGAGTCTTTTGACTTCAATGAAACATTTTTTTTTTGTTTCAATCAAACTTCTGAAAGAAATACTAGTAGTTTAAATGTCTTTTTCTTTATCCATTTTTGATATTAATCACTTATTTAAATAGATAAAGTTGGGGCCTTTATAATTGCACACAATATTTTCTCACTTTTTAAAATTTCTTCTAGTTTAGTGTTAATTTTTAACATGATGGGTCAGCTAGGTGGAGCAGTAAATAGAGTACCGGCTCTGGAGTCAAGGAGGACCTGAGTTCCAATGTGACCTCAGATACTCGACACACTTCCTAGTTGTGTGACTTTGGGCAAGTCACTTAACCCCAATCGCCTTGCCTCCCTCCTCTCCAAAAAAATTTTTTTTAACATCTTGTCTAATTAGTCAGTGCCTCCTGCATGGTAACCAGTCATTTGCAGTCTAACATAGAATTAGTCTGTTAATGGAGAATTAATTTCATCTTTTTATGATGTTGCTAAAACCCTTTTCTTAAAGAACATATTCATGAGACTTCAGAGTAGTGTATGCACTTTTGTTCAAGAATATTGTCGGTAACCAATCATTTCCTGTTTGTTAAGCTATAATGTAATAAATTTCATTTTCTCTCGTGTTATTTGGTGCTTGACGTAGCTAGTGACTTGACTCTCAAAGAAAAGATTAATGATATAGGTGTGAGTGTTTTGTGTGGTCTACCTTTGGCCACTTGTTTCTTGATTTTTAGTCACATTTAACAACATATTTTTACCATTCACTTTGAAAAAATATCATAAATTCAGAGCTGGAAGGGATATCATGGATTGTGAGGTAAAACTTCAGGGTTGTTTTGATTTAGTTTCTTCTATTATTAATGTTTAAAACGTTCTCTCATATAGTTGTTAGTACTTTGCAATTCTTTTGAAAATTATTTGTTCATATCCTTTGATGACTTAGCTGTTAGGGAATCAAGTCCCCTCCCCCTGCCCCATTTGTCTTCTTTCTTTTTTATCCTTGGTGCATTAATTTTTTTTGTATAGAAGCTTATTAATTCAATGTAATCAAAGTTATCAACTTCATTTTTTGTAATTGCTTATATCCCTTGATTGGTTAAGAATACATCTTCTACCCATAGCTATGAAAGATGTATAATCTTCTTTTCTAATTTTTTTCCTCTCCATTTACCACCCACTACACTCTTTGGATTTGACTCCAAAATCATTTCTCCTCCTCTACTCTCCCCTCTCTCTGAAAAGCTCACTACTCATCATCATGTAGAATGCATCAGCTTTGGTACTCACACCTCTTCAGTACTTTCAGTAGCTTCTATCCCTCTGAGAGGAGGCCTGAGGATAGAGCAAAAAACTCTTTCCAAAGTCTCTATGTAAAGACCTCTTGGAAACCCAGGCAGCTCTTTATTTCCCACCAGCTGCATTCCTTATACTTAATTTCATCATCTTGATGCCCCTCTCCAAGGTACCCTCTCTCTTCCTCCTCTTTTCAGTTACCTTTTTTGTGTTGTCTTCCATCATTAGGTTGTGTGCTCCTTGAGAGGAGGGGCTATCTCTTTCTTATTTATATCCCCAGTGCTCAGCACAGTGCCTGACACATGGCAGTTATTTAATAAATTTGTTTTGTATTATATTGCATTCTATGATCTTTGATATTAAGGTCCTGTATCTATTTAGAGGGCACCTAGGTGGCTAAGTGGATAGAGTGTTTGGTCTGGAGTCAGGAAGAATAGAATTCACATTCAGCCTCATACACTTACTAGCTGTGTGACCCTGGTCAAGTCCCTTAAACCCTATTTGCCTCCCTTTCCTCATGTGTAAAATGAGTTGGAGAAGGGAATGGTAAACCATTCCAGGATCTTTGCCAAAACACCAAATGGAGTCACAAAGAGTTGAACCTGACTGAAATGACTGAACAACAAAAATCTGTTTAGATGTATTGTGAAATATGGTCTAAGGTGTTTGTGTAATACGAATTTCTGCCACCTACTTTCCAGTTTTCTTAGCTGTTTTTATTGAATAGAGAGTTCTTTACCAAGTAATTTGTTTTCTGAATTATTGAATTCCAATGTTTCTGATTCTCCCTTGTCTAGTCTGTCTCATTGACCTATCTCTTATTTTTTTGGTCAGCATCAGATGATTTTGATGACTGTTATTTTATAATACAGCATGAAGTCTGGAAGCACTACTTATCCTTTGTTTCTGCTTTGTTTTTCAAAATTTCTCTTGATATTTTAGATTTTTTTTAGTTTTCCCAATGAATTTTGTTATTATTTTATTAAGTTGTGTAAGGTATCTCTTGGATAATTTGATTCTTATTGCATTAAATGAGCAAATTAAGTCTGGTAGCATTCCTACCAAAGTAAATTTTACTAGGTTGATATAGCCCAGCTATGAGTCCTGAATAATATTCCCAGCTATTTAAGCTGTTTCTTCAGTTCCTAAGGCTCACTTTGCAATTAAATCTCTATAAGTTTTTGTGTACTTTGTTAAATCGATCCCTTCATACTTTCTGCATTTTATAGTTGTTTACAATGAGGTTTCCCTTGCCTCTTAGACTTTTAAATTATTATATAGAAATGCCGTTTGTTTTTGAGGGTTTATTTTGTAGCCTGCAACGTTGCTGAGGTTATTAAATATTTCAATTATTTTTTGCTGCTTTTCTGAGATTTTCCAAGTAAACCATCATTTCATCAGCAAATAGGGATTTTTAATCTCTTCTTTAGATATCTTTACTTCTTTATTTTCTTTCTCTTGTCTTGCTACTGCAGGCATTTCCAAAAATATTTTGAATAATAGTGCAGACAGTGGTATCTTTGTTTTACTTCCATATTAATTGGGATAGGTTCTACTGCATCATCATTGCATGATCCTTGCTTTTGCTTTTAGATAGATGCTTTTAAAAAAGGTCCGTCTATGCCTATCCTTTGTAGGGTTTTAGCATAAACAAGTGTTGTGCTTTGTAAAAGGCTTTCTCCTCTTCATCTATTGAGACAAGTGGTTTTTAGATATTTTTGTTTTCAGTATGATGAATAATTTTAATTGCTTTCCTAATGCTGAACCATCCTTGTATCTAATCTACTTTGTCATAGTAAATGATCTTTTTGGGTGAAATACTGTCATATCGTTGATAAGATTTTACTTACAATTTTTTAATTGATATTCATTAATCATACTGGTATATTGTTCTCCTATGCTTTATTCTTTCCTGATATGAGGACTATATTTATCTCATAAAAGTAATCTGGTAGAATGTTTTCCTTTTCAACTTTTGAGAATAATTTGGGTAGTATTAATACTAAGTGTTTTCCAAACACTTGATAGAATTCTTTTGTGAATTTAGAAGACCCAGAAGTTTCCTGCCCTCTCCCTCCTTTGGTATTTCCTTTATAGCTAATTTAATTTCTTCTCTTTTTGAGATTGAATTGTTTAAGATATCTGTTTGGTTTTCAGTTAGTCTGGGTATTTCAAATTTTTTAAAAATGTATTCCTTTTATAATAGTGCCTGGCATATAGGCATTGCGTTTGTCTATTGATTGATTGACATTCTTTAGTGTTCTCAGTTTTGTTAGCATATAAATGCGTAATAGATGTTGATTGTTCTTTTTCTTTCTTCTAGTTTTGTTGTGATTTCACCTTGTTTGTTTGATATATTATTGGCTTGATTTTTCTCATCTTTTCTTAATTAGATTGGCTAAAGGCTTATGAATTTTATTAGTCTTTTCCAAGAAACAGTTTTTAATTTTATTTATAAATTTATTTCTTTGGGTTTCCAGTTCATCTATCTCCCCTCTACTTTCTAATATCCATTCTCCTGTGCTCTTTAAAAGTAGTTTATTTGTTGACTTTCTAATTTAAAAAATAAATATTCAGTTCATTAATCTTCTCTTTTTCTGTTTTGTAGGGAAATGATTTTCCCATCAGGGCTGCTCAAACTGCATCCATCCCAAAAATTTTGCTATGCTGTTTCATCATTATTTTCTTTTACACAAATTGATTTTTATGTAGTTTGTTTTTTGAACCATTCATTATTTAGTATTCATTGTTCAATCTCCATTTAGGTCTATGTCTTTTGCTCATTTTCCCTGAACTATTATTTTTATTGTGTTCTGGTCTGTAAAAGATATAGTTACTATTTCTGCCTTTTTTTACATTTGTTTGCAAAATCTCTATGCCTTAATACATAACCAATATTTGTGAAAGTTTTATGTTGTGATGAAAAATACATATATTCTTCAGATCGTTTCACTTTTATGCATACATTTGTATCAAGGTTACTGAGTATTGTAGTATATGGTGTCTTAATTTTTAGGGTTTTATCAAGTACCTAGAAGAATTTGTCTATCTCCTAATCTTTCCACATTGGCATAAACCTGCAATTATGTTCATGTTAGTCTTTTTTGGACTGGGTGTGTATTATTTTCATGAAGATTGTAAGATGTGATAACCATTGTCCCATGAAATGGTATTCCTTGTTTCCTCTGGACACACAATGAAACCTACTCTACCAATCCCTCTATTTACTTTTGAAGAAGAGCAAATGAAATATCCTTTCCTCTAATTCCAACCTTCTTAAAATTTCTTTTTCAAATCTAATAAGTAGATAATTATTACCATAGTTTAGTTCTTCCAGAAGAATATCGAGTCACTGGTTATTAGACAAGGGTCTCATTCTTAGGATACAACATTCATAATGATGTATAGAGATTTAACAGCGATTGCTCTGACCCCATTGCCTGATGGCCAGGTATTTTACATTTTACTCTTCCCTCAGGGTTCTCTAATACCTTTAAGGGGGTATAGAGGTGTTTATCTGCCTTTGATTCAAGTCCCCATTGATTGAGATCCTTCAATTTTAGGGGTTCTCTGCACTTCAGTTCCATTTAATCACATAACTGCCAGAGTAACTTTTACAAAGGATTATTTATTTCAAGAATATAGCAAAAAACAAAAAAAGCTTCCCCAACACCTGGGGAAGCATAATTATTCATCCCTTACACTATCTTAGACTCTGCAGAGGTGAAGAAGATTAGATTCATAACCTAACTCAGTTTCTATATAACACAGTTCCACCAAGCTCGAAGTCCAAAGCCCCACCCTGGGCTTGAATCCTGGTACCTTGGTTTCATAGGATTCCTATGATTGCTTAGAACAACATCTGACCTGGAAACCTGTCTCCAAGGTCACTATGGCTTGAGTTCCTAGTTCAGGACTCCATTGTCTATGTTCTAGAACTAAAAATGGTGAATGAAATAGACCAAAACCTCAAGCCCAATTATCAGTGCCATGAGTCCAAAGTGGGGTGAGGGAAGGTACTACCTAGTGGGAAATGAATAGTTGCCATGCTGATGAACAAGATCTTTGCCGTGGAATGCAATTGGTAAAAGAGAGAGTGGATTTCACAATCTGGTAGTTTTGAAGATGCGGCCTATTTTGGTTGTACAACCAATGAAAAAAAGTTCTCCTACCCATATGATTGGGAAACACAGAATATCTTGTACTGATAGCAGGTCCCTACAATCTCCCATATTGGTGCCTCCATCTTAGGTACTCTGAGCATGCACAGAGTCCCATTGCAGAGCTATTGCAAAAAGCTGTGTACAATCCACCAATCTGTTAACACACATTTGCTATGTTAACATAAGGATCTGCTATGTGCCAGGCATAGTGCTAGGCACAAGACAAAAGGAGTGATGCCTGACTTCAAGTAGCTGGAAGTTGAATATTTTGTTGGAGTTGAAATGTAGATGGACTGTGTGGCATTCTGGAAAACTGATTCTGGAGTCAGAGTTCAAATCTTGCCTGTGATACTGATTGTCTGAGTTCCTTTGAAAAAGTCATTTAGTTTTCTTTGGCCTCATTTTCTTTAACTATAAAATGAGGGTGTTGAACTGGATGGCCTCAATTATCCCTTCTGGTTCAATATGTATAATTGATGAAGCTAAACACACACACACACACACACACACACACACACACACACACACACACACACGGTGAGTAGAAAGCAGAAGGGTAAAGGCTTTAACTTGTCAAATTTTCATTTCTCAGTGAAAATCATGCAGCAATTCTATTTTATCATTGTGGTTGAAGTCTTAATTCTCGGGCCATTCACACTAACCAGCCACTACAGCCTCTTTAGTTTAGTTTCTTACTCCATCTAGGGCACAGATACTATTTATAACTCTTTTGTAACAGCCATAAAAATGATGGACACAGTAGTAGCAGTGCAGAAATCCCCCTGGAATTTTCCCAGTATTTTGGGATATTCATATTCAGAATTAGGAAAGGATGGGCCAAAAGGTTCTGTTATAAGTAAATAAGTAGGAGAGAAATTGATGGTTCAGTGGGTATTGTTTTAGGTGAAAGAAACTGACTTCTTGACTCATGATTTACAAGAAAGCATAACCACATTGTTATTTTAATTCAGTAGGCAGTGTGGAATAAATTCTCTTAATATATCAATAGCAATCATTAATAAGCTTCTGGAGCTCTCCACTGGCCCAGCTCCCAAACAATACAGAATTATGTTCACAGCATATGTGAGGGTGAAGGAATATAGCTGAGGCCACACTCTGATCATTTGCTTGAATACTCTAATTCTTGGATAAATTTTTTAAACTTTCTATTAAAAAAGTATAACTATTTTTCCTTCATTAAATACCTGCTTTATTTTCCCTTTGCTTTTAATCTAGAAATTTCTTCAGTATAGGGACCTTTTAGTCACCAATCTCTTTCTATCAGTGAAGATTGGCAACTGTTCTGCAACTCATGGCTGGGGAACTGAGAGGTTAAGTGATTTTGTCTGGGGTCCCAAAGCCATTGCTTGAAGTTTTCTCTAAGAAATGGAAAACTGATTTAAATAATAAAATAACCCTTGACCTTTCTCTTACTGCCCAGATTACAATTTAAATAAAAACTACCATAGTCATCCATGAAATCATCTTTTACTATCCTGTATTTTAAAGTCAAGAAGAAACGTGTTAGGGAGAGACATGACTTGAATTCAGGTCTTCCTGACTCTGAGATTAGCTCTTGAGCAATTCCTCTCTTCTCCTTTCCCTTCCCCACTTTCCCTCTGTCTCTGCCCTACCTTCCACTCCTCCTCTCCTTCAATCACTCTTTCTTACTCCCATTCTCTACTCACATATACCACACACACACACACACACACACACACACACACACACACACACACATACTTGCTGGGCTGTCTTTCCAGCTGCCAGGAAGAGACTTTTCACATCACTATGGCTTTCATTATAGAGGTTGTTGAATATTGTGGGTCTCTCTGCAATGTGAGGCTGGCAACTTTGTGCAGCTCTGCCTCACTTAAATCCAATTCATGTGCAAGTCCAGACATGACCATCACATCATTGGTCCTCTTTGAAAACAAAGGTCTAACAACAACAGCAGCAACATCAGCAGCAATAAATAGTGTAATGTATTTCAGAAATAATGTTTGGGGAATTTGCCACCAACAGTTCATCCTTCCTTTTTTGTGAGGGACATCTGGATATTGTGAGCAGGTGAGCAAAACCAATAGGTTGAAAATGAATGATTCAAATGGATGTAGCAGCCCCTCCACTAAAACAAGTTATAACCTTATCTATAACTTAATAGATATATGTAAGAACACTCTGCCAGAAGGCAGCTAAGGGGGAGAAAGCTCTTCCTCTTGCATCTTGAGACTGAGTTTCAGAGGGGTTAAGGACTTGTCCCTTGTGACACAGATAATGGGTCAGGAATAGAATGAGCAAATTGTAAGCATATGTACATCTTCCTATTTTACACCATCCCACACAGGTGGGTGGATGCACACACTTACACACTCAAGCAGTACTATATGGAAAGAAGTGACAGAGAAGCAGATTTCAGCTCAATATAAGGAAACACTTTCTGATAATTAGAGCTGCTAAAAATGGAATCAACTGTCTCAGGAGCTACTGAATTCCCTCTTGCTTGAAGTTTCTAAGCAGATGACTTCATGGTGAAGACAGTGTTGGATCTGAAATCAGAAAACCTCATTTTGAATTCTATCTCTGTATGTTAATGAAAAATTCATTTTAAAGACAATAATCACCTATAAAAATGTCCACTTTCTGTTTTTCATTGGAAAGTCAACAGGGGGCAAAGGTAAGGGCAAGGACCTGACAGGTTTTCACAGCATTGTGTGACCTTGAACCAATGACTTATTCCTGGTAGCTCTCAGTTTTCTTTATCTTTATTTGCATGTATTAAAGAAAAGGATTAGGCTAAGACTAGGTTGCACTAAGAAAGGCATAGCTGTTAAGAATAAGAAAGTGATAGTCTTTTTGTTCTAGATCTGTCTGCAGTCCTGGGCTTCATAGTTTAAGGACAATGGAGAGCATATATAGAAGGGCAAGCATGATGGTGATAGACCATGTGTACATGTCATAGTGCTGGTATTCATCCTTCATTTTTGAAGTGGGCTAATGACATCATGACATTGGAGAAAAATAATGGATGATGGGTGATATGTAATATAAAGAGTAGTTGAAATAACTGAGTATGTTTCAACTGGAGAAGAGAAGACTGTTGGGAGTATTAGGGGCAGGTAGGAGGGCATGATAGCTCTGTTCAAGTATCTGAAAGGCTACTATGGGGAAGAGGGATTAGGCTTGTGGGCTGTGGTGTCAGAGAGCAAAACCAGAAGCAACTTGGTTGGGGGAAAGAGTACAAAGAGGTAAAACTATATTCTATGTCAGGAAAAATTTCTTTTATTTCCCCCAAATGCTTTATTAACTTCTGGTTTACAGCATTAATTTCCGTCAGATTTTGAGTTACAATTTTCCCCCATTTCCCCTCTACCCACCACCCCAGAATAACAGTCATACAGGATATCCCATCAACCAATCTGCTCTCTCCCATCTCTTCTCCCATACCCTCTTCGACTTTTCCAGTAGGGCGAGGTGAATCCCCGAGCCCCAATACCTGCACATCTTATCTCCCAATTATGTGTTAGTATTAATCATAGTATTTATATATTTTTAAAAATATTTGATTTTAAAAGGAAGATAAGCAACTCAGTATATGCTATACATGTGTAGCGATGCAAAACATTACCATAGTAGATATGTTGTAAAAGACTGACTATACTTCCCTCCCTCCCACCCCACCTTCCACCTGGTCCACTCCCCACCTTGATCCTGTCCCTTTTCAAAAGTGGGGGCTTCCAACTTCCCTCCCCCCAGCCTGCCCTCCCCTTCACCACCTTCCCCCATCCCCCTCTGCCCCCCCCCCCACTCCTGTAGGGTGGGACACCTTATTTAGTATGCATGTCATTCTCTCCCTGGCCCAAATTCAATGAGAATAAGGTTTTACCTTTTTGCCTTCCTGTTCCTCCCCTCCCCTGCAACCACCTTCCCCTGCCTCCTCTACACAAGACAGTTCACCCCATTGTCTCTCCCCATTTCCCCTCAACACATTACTCTATCACCTCTTAACCTCACCTTTTAAGTATCATCCCTTCCTATTAGGAAAAATTTCTAAACATTAGAGGTACTCTGAAGTGGAATGGGCTGCTTTGGGAGGTCAAGGGTTCTTTTCCATTGGGGGGTCTTCAAAGGGGAAGGGAAGGGGACAGAAGCTTATTAGGTGTACTGTGCTAAGCACTTTACAAACATTATCTCATTTCGTCCTTACAACAACCCTCGATGGTAGGTGCTATTATTCCCATTTTACATTTCAAGAAACTGAGGCAGAAAGCACTTAAGTGATTTGTCCATGGCCACATAAACAATAAGTATCTGAGGTCAGATTTGAACTCAGGTCTTCTTGACTCCAGGCCCAATGCCTTACTCACCATGATAGCTATATAGCAGCTGTATGTTGCTGCACACTAGAGGTTGTATGTGAAATGGACACTCTTTGTGGGTTATAGTTTGGATTAGACAGCCTCAGAGGTCTCTTTCAACTTGAAAAATTTGCAATTTGATGAAATTGTCCCTTCCAAACCTAAATCCTTTGATTCAGTTGTTAGGGATGGTGTATATCCTGGAATTTATACTTTGAGAAGGGGTTGAACTAGATGGTTTCTGAAGTCCCTTTCAAATCTACAAATTTATGATATTGAACTTCATATGTCATATGCATTATAAATAGATGATGAATGTGCTACATTAATATTCAGCAGCTTGTAATGATATGTGTTCATAAGCTATAAAAATAGCACCAGCTTATTTGCATAGTGTCTAACATTCTCCTCCCCCTACCAACTGGATTCTTTTTATTTTGCTTATTTACATCAAATTACAGAATTATGGAATATGGGAATTGGAAGGCACTTCCACAGACCATCTAGTCCAAAGCATGCCTCAATCCACAAGGATTTATTAAGTACCTACTTTGTGTCAGGTACTGTATTAGGCACTGGGAATACAAGTACAAAGAATGAAACAATTCCTACTCACAGAACAAGCTTACACATGAAAGTGAAGACATCAAGGGCATATATAAATACAAACAACACCATAAAGTGGATAGATAAAATAATATACAATGTAGTTAAATAGAAGGGAGTTTGGGAGGGAGAGCATCAACAATTAGGGAGATGAGGAAATGATTCATGCAAAGGATGTTTGTGTAGGGTTGTAAAGGAAGAATGAGACATTTTGAGGTGGAGGGAAGGGTGAGTGCAAAGGCACAGAGATTGGAAGTCAAGTACTGTGTGTGAGAAACAGAGAAAGCCAGTCTGGCTGGATCACAGAGTGCTGGAAGGGGAGTAATGTTCAATGAGAATGACAAGGTAGGATGAGGTAAAATGAAAAACTGTAAGACTTTAAAAACTAGATGGAGGAGTTCACATTTTATTCTAGTAGCAATAGGAAGCCACTGGAATTTGTTGAGTAGGGAGATCACAAGGTCGGGTAAGAACCTAAGGAAAATTACTTTGGCAGTAGTGTGTAGGGTGGGCTGTAATGGTGAGACAGTTGAGGCAGGGAGACCAATGAAGAAGCTGTTGCAGTAATCTGAGTGAGAGGTAATGAAAGCCTGAGTTAAAATGCTAACTATATATGTGGAAAGAGGTGTCAGATTCAAGAGATAAGAAGGTAGAAACAAAGATTTAGCAACTGATTGGATATGTGGGGCATGGAAGAGTAAGGAGTCCAAAGTAATTCTAGGGTTATCATCCTATGATGCTGGAAGAGTGATGGTCCTTTTAACAGAAACAGAAGTTTGCAAGAAGGGAAGCTTTGTGGGAAAAGATAGTGAGTTCAGTTATAGAAATCTCTGGGATGGGACATTCTGTTTTCAGTATTCAAAAGACATTTGGTGATGTGGACTAATGCTCAATGGAGAGATTGGGGCTGGATAGAAAGATCTGGTCATAGTCTGCGTAGAGAAGATAAATAAACCCAAGAGAACTAATGAGGGGAGGGGAGGGAGAGAGAGAGAGGAAGAAAGGGAAGAGAAGAGAAGAGGGTGCAGGACAGAACCTTGGGGAATAGTCATAGGCCAGGGATGAGCAAAGGAGAATAAGAAAGAGGTTGGGGGGCAGCTAGGTGGTGCAGTGAATAGAGCACCGGCCCCAGAGGTGGGAGGTCGGGATTAGTTCCGGCCTCAGAAAATGAGCACCCACACATAAATAACGACTGGCTGTGTAATCTTGAGCAAGTTACTTAACCCCAATTGCTTTTTTTTTTTAAAGAGGTTAAACAGGTAAGGGGATAACCAGGAGAGAGTACTGTCACAAAAATTCATAGAAGAGAGAATATCCATCAGGTGAGTGTGGTCAACATTGTCATATACAGGTTAAGAAAGATCAGATTTTATAATTATGAGATCACAGGTAACTTCGGAGAGAGCACTTTTAGTTAAATGAAGTAAGAAACCATATTATAAAGGGTTGGGGAGTGAGAAGACAGGAAGTGGAGGTGGCAAGTATAGACAACTCTTTCAAGCAGTTTGGCTGTGAAAGGGAAGAGAGGTATGAGACAGTAACTTAAAAGGATTACAGGATCTAGAGAAAGACTTTTTTTAATGTAAACAAATGCTTTATTAACTTCTGTTTTACATCATTCATTTCCGCCAGATTTTGAGTTACAATCATTTTTCCCCTACCCACCCTCCCAGAACAGCAGTCCCGCAAGACATCGCTTCCTCCAATCTGCTCTCTCCCCTATCCTCTCCCACACCCCCTTCAACCCCTCCATTAGAGGAAGGTGAATCTTTGTGTCCCAATGCCTGCACATCTTATCTCCCAATTACAACAAAAAAGCATTAATAATAATATTTTTATATATTTGAAACATTTAATCTCAAGACCTTGAATTTCAGATCCATTTCCTTCCTCCTTTGTCACCCATTCCCTCTGGGGAGATAAGTAATTCAGTATATGTTGTACATGTCTAGCTATGCAAAACATTATCATAGTAGATATATTGTACAAGGCTGCTTATAATTCCCTCCCACTCATCCCACCCCCTACTTGGTCCATTTCCCACTTGATCCTGTCCCTCTTCCATAGTGGGTACCTCCAACCTCCCCTCCCCCCAAGGATGCCCTCCCAACCATCATCCCTCCTCTCCGCCCCTTCCCCCCATTCTGCTGTAGGTTGAGATGTCCCACCTAGTATGTATGTCATTCTCTCCCTGAACCAAATTCAATGAGAATGTGGTTTTGCCTTTTTTCCTTCCTATTTTTCCCCTCCCCTGCAACCACTTCCCCCTGCTTCCTCTACATGAGATAGTTTACCCCACCCTGTCTCTCCCCATCTCCTCCTGCCACTTTCCTCTCTCACCTCACAACTTCACCCCTTGAGTATCCTCCCTTCCCAACAAATTCAACCTATGCCTTCTATCCATGTATAACTGTAACTATATACACACACATTCACATATGTATTCACATGACCATACCCCCTTCTTCCATTATTTTCATAGTGAGAAAGATTTCCTCAGTCACAGTTATTGTTTTTCCATATAGGAATATAAATAGTTCAACTTTGATAAGTTCCTTTTGATTTCTTTCCCCTGATTACCTTCTCAGGCATCTCTTGCTTCTTGTGTCTGGATGTCAAATTTTCTATTCAATTCTGTTTTTTTCCTCAAGAGTGCTTGAAAGTCCTCTATTCCACTGAATGACCATATTTTCCCCTGAAACAAAATACTCAGTTTTGCTGGGTAGGTGACTCTTGGGTTCATTCCTGCTCTTTTGACCTCTGGAATATCATATTCCATGCCCTTCTATCCCTCAGTGTAGAAGCTGCCAGGTCCTGTGCTATTCTGATTTTGTTTTCACAATATTGAAATTGTTTCTCCCTGGCTGCTTGGAGTATTTTCTCCCTGATCTGGGGATTCTGGAACCTGGCTATAATATTCCTGGGGGTTTTCTTTTTGTGATATATATATATATATATATAATTTTTTTTTTTTTTGCTTTTGGAGGGCAATTGGGGTTAAGTAACTTGCCCAAGGTTACACGGCTAGGTTTTTGTTTGTGTGTGTTAAGTGTCTGAGGCCAGATCCGAACTCAGGTCCTTCTGACTCCATGGCTGGTGCTCTACTCACTGTGCCACCTAGCCGCCCCTTGGGATATTTTTCAGGAGGTGATCTGTGGATTCTTTCAACCTCTATTTTGCCCTCTGGATCTAAAACATCACGGCAATTTTCCTTGAGAATTTCTTGAAGGGTGATTTCTAGGTTCTTTCTTTGATCATGGCTTTCGGGTAGTCCAATAATTTTTAAATTGTCTCTGCTGGATCTATTTTCCAGGTCAGTGGTTTTTCCCATGAGATATTTCACATTGCCTTCTACTCTTTCATTTGTTTGGATCTGCTTAACAGCATCTTGATTTCTCATAAAGTCATTAGCTTCCATTTGCTCCAGTTTAACTCTGAAGGAATGAATCTCCTCAGTGAACTTTTGAGATTCTTTTTCCATCTGGCAAATTCGACTTTTTAAGGCATTCTTCTCCTCATTGCCCTTTTGGGCTTCCTTTGCCATTTGAGTTAGTCTATTTTTTAAGGTGTTGTTTTCCTCAGTCAGGCTGTTGACCCTCATTTCATACTTTTCCTGCATCCTTCTCATTTCTCTTTCCAATTTTTCCTCCACTTCTCTTATTTGATTTTAAAGTCCTTCTTAAGGTCCTCTATGGCCTGCAACCCGCTCATGTTTTCCCCTGGGGCTTTTGGAGCAGGACTTCTGACCTCACAGTCCTCTTCCCGCTCCATGCTTCGACCCTCCTTGCCCCCAAAGTAGGAGTCTAGGGTTTTATTTTTCTGTTTAATTTGTTTCCTTTGCCTTGGCATGTTGCCACTTAATTACTTGACTTTTGGGCTTGTTGCCACACTATGGCTCTGCCCACAGATAGGGGAATTTTCTTCCCGAACGTGTGGGGGGGCAACTTCCGTTTCTGGCAAGCTGGAAACCCACCCATGACCTCCACCCCAGATCACAATCCAGATCCACGGAGGTTAAAGCAAGAGTGATTACCCCCCAAGACTTATCACTGTATCTCCCTACAGTTCACAGGCCAGGAGCTGGAGCTGCCTCTGAAAACTACAAAATGGCGTGTCTCCTCAGTGGCTTCTAGCCCCCAGGGGAGGAAGCCGACGCATTCCCCAAATACTGGTCCCAAAGTCCATAGGGCACTAACCTCTCACTTTGTCCTAGGCGTGTCTATGTTGATAATTCTGGAATTGCCACAGCTGCTGGTGTTCTGGGGTCTCTCCAGTCGGTTGCTGGCCCTGCCCCCCTGGGACTAAAGCCGCTACTCAGGTGGACTGGACCTGTGCTTGGCTCCCTGTGCTCTGCACGCAGTGTGCTGCCAGCTCCCAGACCGCTGTGCTGGTCCTTCCTGCAGGGCTTCGGGGCTGTTCTCAGCAGGAGGTTAGCTTCTCTGTGTCATTCTGTGGGTGCTGGGGCTCCAGAAGTTGTTCAGAGTCCCCTTTTACATAGTTTGGAGGAAATCTGGGGGCAGAGTGGCTGGGATGGGCTGTTTCTACTCCTCCATCTTCTAGAGAAAGACTTTTAATGGTAGAAGAGTGTAGCAGCAAGCACCCCAATATCCCCAGGGTGGCTGCCAACACAGGTTCTTAGATCTGCTTTTGTAAAGGAAAGCAACTCAAAATCAGTTAACAAGCTCACTTTAATCAATCAAACATATATTGCCTAGTTCAGGGGGAAAAGGTCAGCACCCTGAATTTCAGAGTATACAGACAGATCTAATAGACAGGCTTCCAAACTGTCCAACCATTATATCAATACCAAATCACAGTTACCAGAGAGGGAAGCATAAACATCTGGGTTTTCAAAGGCAGCGGCCTCTCAATGGCTGCCCAGAGTCTCATCTGGTCAAATCACAAAACACTTCTCAAAGTGAGCGCCAAAGCAAAGCCCCCCATTAGGGTTTATATAGCCTTCTCCTGGCTCAGAGAATGTAACAACCTTCTTGACCCACTGCCCAATCACAAAGTATCAAGGTGTGGGCTTTCCTGAAAAACAAGCCTCCCACCACAGGCTCCAGGTGCACTTAACCTAGGGGCAGGGAAGATCTTTAAATTTGCATTTCCATTACAAAGAGATTGGAGCATGTTTGAAGACAGTAGGGAAAAGGACCAATTGATAGGGAAAGGTCAAAGGTTTGAAATGTAAAGGATAATTAAGGACATGATCTTCTGGAAAAAATGGGAAGGGATAGGATCAAATACACATGTAGAGGGATTGGCCTTGATGAGGAGAAGGGCCACCTCTTTTTCAGAGACTGGAGGAAAGGAGGATAGAGTGGAAAATGATGAGTTTTGAGATTAAGAGAATTGCAGAAGACAGAGCTCATACCAAATGGCCTATTTTTTCAGTGAAGTGAGAGGTGAGGTCTTCATGCAGATGTTGGGGAGAAGATGCATGAGGGATAAGAAGGAAAGATAAGGTTTAGTATCACTCCCTCAAGGAGTAAGGTGGGGAATCAGAGCATGATGGGAATCAATATATGAAAGGAAATCCATTATTCCTGACAAGTGATTGTCTAGCAAATGTCTGAAAATCTTCAAGGAAAGGGTATTCTTCCTCTTGAATGATGCAGCTCCATGTTTTCGGAAGCTTGGCAACTTCTTTGCAACTTCTACTCACTGCTTCTGGTTCTACCCTCTGAGGCCAAACAGAAGGAGTCAATTTCTCCTCCATCTGACAGCATTTAAATGGCTAAAGATAGAAAACATGTCTCCCTTGGTCTTCTCTTTTCTATGTTATACATGCACAGTTCTTTTAATCAATCCACATATGACGAAGATATTAACCATCTTGGCTGCCTTAATTTGGTTGTGCTCTAGTTTATTAAACCATGTCTTTGGAAGACTGACTTTTCTGTGCTAATTTTGTTGTTGTTCAATCATTTTAAGTCATGTCTGACTATTCGTGACCCCATTTGGGGTTTTCTTGGCAAAGATACAGGATTGGTTTGTCATTTCCTTCTCCAACTCATTTTGCAGATGAAGAACCGAGGTAAACAGGGTTAAGTGACTTGCTCAGGGTCAAATAGCTAGTAAGTGTCTGAGGCCAAATTTGAACTCAGGAAGATGAATCTTCTTGATGACAAACCCAACACATAGTAAAGCTTAATAAATACTTTTTCTTTCAGTCATTCTTTTTTTTTTCTTCTTTTACTTCTTTCATTTCCTTCTTTTTGAGACTAGATCTCAGTGTCTCATTCAATACTGATTGGTACAAAATCTTTAACTGGCTCTGTTTTTTGGACCTCGGCCAGGTCACTCTTCCTTAGGTGATCTGCTGGCCTCTGCTATAGGGAGTCCTTGTGAGTAAGACTTCCTGTGGATATTTGATCATCAGATCAACTTTAGCCTTGTTGCTTCTCAGAACTCTGAAACTCAAGTGATCCACCAATGTCAGGCTCCTTTGGAGTAGTAGCTATTGGCTAATAATTGGGGAGGGATGGAAGGGATGGAGGAAAGGATTTAAGCCTTGTTTTTCAGTGGTTAAACCTTAGATGTTGCTTGAATTAGGTTGCTCAGTGAGTTATTGCTAAATTTTGCCCCAGGTACATTTCTCCTTATGGATCAGTGCTTGAAGACTTTTCTTTAGTTTTCAGTTCTCACTGTGAGTTTTTCTAGTTTCCTTCCACCTCTGCATTTTTTTCCTATGATATTCAGAGAAATGTTTTCTTGACAGTTCCAAGGACCTTCATAGCAACTGCAAGACAGGCTTTAAAATAGCTTGGAGGAAGACTCTACCTGAATGAAAAAAAAATAGAATTTGATTTTAATTTTTCTTGTTGACACTCAACAACACTCCCTGACAGAAGACAGTTAAGGGAGAAAAAGCTTTCCATCCCTTTCCTTTCCTTTTGCCCTAGCTTACAGAGACCCTGGGCCTTAACTGGCTTTATTCAGGTCTCAGGGGAGATATCAATGAGTGCTGGTGAGCACAGCATCTTGTATACAGTTGGTACTCAATCAAGGCCTGTTGAAGTAAGTAGATGGATGTGTATGAAAGACATAAATTAGATTGTCAGATTCACTGTGATGGGCTTTTAACTATAGCTTCATTTTCCAAATAAATGCCTTCTCATTATTCTTCTGATATATTTGGTTCTTTCTCTCTCCTATCCCTCTCCTTACATTTTCTTCTCTTTCCTCTCTTTCCTCAATAGCTACTACTCCTTTCCTTTCTTTCTCCTTCTCTTATGTCTCTCTCATTCAAATCTCCTTTTCCTTCTCCTCCTCTTTTGTCTCTCCCATTCATGTTTCTTTCCCCTCTCCATATCTCCTTCCTCATTCTCTGTGTTTGTCTGCCTATCCCTGTCTGTCTTCTATCTCTCTGTCTCTTTCTCTATCTCTTTGTCTCTTCTCTTCCTTTTAAAAAAATTGACAGTATATTTAGTAATTGAACTTTTTTGGGATTTCTTTGTAAAACAATCCTCAGAATCATTTTGGAGATGACCCCCAAGAGGATGTGGTCACATTTACCCAAAATGAGTGAGACTTAGAAATGCTTTCCTCTCTCTCTCTCTCTCTCTCTCTTTTACAAAAGAGATGAACTATGTAGCAATATGCATTCATAGCAACAGTTCAAATGAAAATCTATTTGGGTGATCTTGGGCCTTGCTTTTGAAAAACCAGAAGTACTGGAATCACATTAGGAATAAACAAATTTCAAAGAAAAACACACAGAACTATCAAAATATGAAATAAATCATTAAACTCTTTTCTTCCTATGCTGTTGACTGGTTTGGTGTGAAAATGTTTTGACAAATGGTGAGGAACCAGTTAACTTTATCATGTTTACTGAGTCCCCAAAGGAGACTGCCTTTGCTGAGGTATCAAGAGCAAAAAGTGTGGATCCCAAAGGGTTGTGAAGATGGGGTGCCAGTGCACGTCACTATACCACATTCTCTGCAAGGGATATTTTAATTTCCTAAAATATCTTGTATACAATAGCAATAATAGTTCACATTTATATAGTGGTGTGTATGTGTTTTAACTATTTGTAAAGTACTTTCTTTATTGTGAAGTTTAAAATGAAGTATTATAACCTCCATTTTATAGCTGAGAAAACTGTCTCTGAGAGGTTGAGTGAATTTCTAAGTTCACCCAGTAAACAGCTGAGCTAGTTTTTAAACCTAAACTTTCTGATTCTAAGCTCAGTATTCAATCTATTACAGTACATTATATTTAAAAATGGGTATCAGAGAAAAGTCATGGGTTGTTAGGATAGGATGCTAGGTACAAGCAAACCATTATCTTTACTGAGGGGCAAGATGGAAATAGGAAGATAGAACAGAGGGAGTGTGGAAGGCTTATCCTACTGCATTTGGAGAATGTGTTTCCTGCATACAAATGAAAATTTCATAGTCACCTCTAATGCATGCATATTGTTGATCAGGTAATAACCTTAATAAGACTAATGACATGCTCTTGTTACCTCATTCATTCATTCACTTATTTACATAACAAGTGTTCATTAAAATTTTAAATATTTATTAATCCTTCTTTTATCCCTCCCTTGCTCTTTCCCTCCCCTCTTTCCTTCCTTCCTTCCTTCCTTCCTTCCTTCCTTCCTTCCTTCCTTCCTTCCTTCCTTCCTTCCTTCCTTCTTTCCTTCCTTTCCTCTGTCCTCTCCTTCTTCTCCTTCCTCTCCCTCTGTTCTCATAAAGAATATACCCTTACCTGTGGTGTTCTGCCCAAAGGAATATAAATTTTGGTTGTTGAAACCTCGCAAGATATCTTGGGGTTTATGGATTAGATTTCTTTGTTCTCTTCCCCATTTATTTATTCTATCATTAAAAAACAAAACAAAACTGGGACAATTAACTCTTTTGCCCCATGTAGCTTCATTTATGACTTCTTGAATTATAGCATTGGAAAATCAGGCTTTGATGAAACTCATTGCAATTCAAATGGAGCTACTTGATCATTCCATAAACCCAAATAACTCTGGTTCTCACTGATTGACCAACAATAGGCCCCAGCTCAAGTTTCATTTGGTCATTGATGATTTTGATGGCAGAATGAGTGTAAATAGAAAATGTTTCTATTTTGGCCAGAAAACCTGAGGGTCTTCTCCCAGATAAATTTATTTTTTGGACTAGGTAAAATAGGGTATTTTTTTGGTCTAATTTTCTACCTAGTCTTAATCATCAAATGGGCATTACCTAAGACAAACTGAGACCTGAGAAAAACATTAGCTTAAAAAAGTTGAGGTCTTCCACTGTATCCTGAAGTCTGAGTATTTCTGCTCTTTACCTTTTGGTTCTATATATTGCCACTGGACTCAGATGGTTCCAGAGGAGTGAGGCTGGTGACTTTGCACAGCCCTGCCTCACTTAAATCCAATTCAGCTGAAGTGAGGACATCACTCACCATCCTGATGTCATTGGTCCTCTTTGAGAATGAGGGACAAACAACAACAACAAACAGTTTATTAAGCACCAAATAAAATATCAACAAACTACTCCAAGGTAACTAGGATTTTGAGGGCACTCAAAACCTGACACATGAGAATCAATTGAAAGAACTGGGAATATTTTGCCCAGACAGGAGAAGACTTAATGGGGAAATGGTAACTGTCAAGTATTTCAAGGCTTGTCACATGAAAAGGGTTTGGGATTGTTTCATTTGGTTCCATATGGCAGAACTAGGAGCAATGGATGGAAGATAAAGAGAGCTTCCTAAGAGTCAAATGGACTGCTCTATAAGATAGTGAGTTTTCTGTTATTGGTAGTCTTTAAATGAAGGATGCTGTCATGTCAAGTCGGGGTCCTGTCAGGGATATCATAGAGAGGATTCTTGCTTCAGTGTGTGTTGGACTAGAACTCTGAAGTACTTTCTAAAGTCCAAATACTTCTGAATCTGTACTCTATGTAAAGCACTGTGGGGCATACAAAGGTGACTGAGGTATACACTGTCCACAAGGATAGCTTCTTTTGTAGGGGAACTGTGATGTATATAAACAATAGTAGGTGATGAATGTCACAGGAATGGAACAAACAGGAAGTTTAGGGAAAGGAAAGAGCACTTCCAGCTGGGATGATAAAGTAAGATTTCCTGAAGAAAATGGTGACATTTGAGTTGGTTCCAGAAGGACGATTAGATTCCAATAAGCAGAGAAGAAGGAAGAGCATTCCAGGAAAGGTGGGAATGTTTTAAATAAAGAATCAGAGCAGGAAACATTGTGAAGAACAGCAAATTTAACTTGAATGTAGGGAATACGTTGGGCTAGTGAGGCTATAAAGGAAGGTTGGGGTACCTTGTGGAGGAACTTCTATATTGGACTGAAGTTTTGAGTTTCTTTTGTAGCTAATGGAGAGCCACTGAAACTATTCAGATCATAGTCAGCTATGAGGATTTAATTTATACTTTAGGAAAATTAATGTAGCACTGGATAAAAAATGTATGAAGCTACAACAGGAGTGGGGAACCTGAGGCCTCAAGGATACATATGGCCCTCTAGATCCTCAAGTGTGGCCCTTTGAATCCAAATTTCACAGAGCAAATCCCCTTAATAAAAGGATTTGTTCTGTAAAATTTGGACTAAGTCAAAAGGCTGTACCCAAGGACCTAGAAAGCCACATAATGCCTTGAGATCTCAGGTTCCCAACCTTGGGTTAGAAGCAGATAAATTCAGACTTCAGGTCAAGAACCCCTGATATTATGGTTTAATCAAAAGACTAATGCCATAGTATAGGTGTGACACATAAAAACCTAAAGTATAGTGGTGGCAGTGGGAATACAAAAGAATGAACAAATGTAAGCAGTACTGTTGGAGGCAGCACATGTTTAGGGTTAGAGTCAGAGGGTTAGGGTTAGAGTCGGAATCAATGTAATAATGTCAGTGTTTGATAATTGATTCAGTGATAGGAGCTAAGAGAGAGATGACAGTTATAGGTTTCCAGGCTCCGTAACTGAGAGAATGATGGTACTATTAATAGAATTAGGGAAGTAAGGAAGAGGGGGAATTCATATGAAGCAGAGGCAAGGTAGGAAAATGATAGCTCATTTAGACATTCTTTATCAAGCTAATTCAAGGCTTTCCCAGGGCAGTGTTGAGGGGAAATTTAATAATAATAATAATAATAGTAATAGTAATATTTATACACTGCCTACTATGTACCAGGTACCATGCAAATATTATCTCATTTGTTCCTTACAACAACCTTGTGTAGTAGGTACAATTACTGTTCCCATTTTACAGATGAGGAAACTAAGACAGAGGTTAAATGACTTGCTCAGGGTCATATAGCTAGCTAATTTCTGAGGCAAATATGAATGCAGGTCTATGCTGACTCTATCCCTTGAACCACCTAGCTGCTGCAATTAGTATTGGCAGGAAAAATATCCTCATTAGATGCCATTGTCATTTTTATAGCAATGTACACATTTCATAGAATCCATTCCCTTGGAATGGAAGAAGTGAGAACCACATAATATCCATTGCCTCTCTGACCTCCTTTCCTGCAGAAGAAAATAAATGATGATAAATTCATGACTATAACACAACTGCTGCAACAGCAGCAACATACATAACTAACCGCAAAGCGTGGAGTTTTGAGGCTGTCAACAGCTATTAATCTTGACATTTTACATTCTGCCTGTAGAATCACATGCAGATAAAGTAATTAGTCACCCCTAAAAAGAAAATGCTTGAACTCTCCTACATTTACTTCCATGCTTTTAGCATCACTGACATTTTCTGTAAACAACACATTTTTATTTTGCTTGAGGAATTATTTGACAAAGGAGATTAATTTCACCTAACAAATGTCCACCTTTTGAAATCTCGCCTCTGCTGATGAACATGTGCACCCCCATACATATCCCCTCAAGATATTTGCATACATGTGCATAAATATGCATTCGATTAATTTCTTCTACGAAGTCTTTTTCTGATGAGTTCTAGTACTGTGACAATTTTTAAATTCCACATTCCTTCAACTATTTACTTGTACTTCATAGTTTATTAAATATAGTGTGTAGAAGTGGAAAGAACATTGGCCCTAGGGTATATAAAGCTGGGTTCACATTCTAACATGACCACTTACTAGCTTGTTTCAATCACAGCTGACTCTTTATGACCCCATTTGGAGTATTCTTGTAAGAGATACTGGAATAATTTGCCATTGCCTTCTCCAGCTCATTTTACAGATGAGGAAACTGAGGCAAACAGAGTTAAATGACTTGCCCAGGGTCACACAGCTAGTTAAGTATCAGAGGGTGGATTTGAACTCAGGTCTTCCTGACTCCACACCAGGTGCTCTAGCCACTATGCCACCTAGCTGCCCTACTAGCTTTAAGGACCTGTGTAATTTATTTAATTTTCTTGGGTCTCAGGTCCTTTTTCTATAAGATGGGGATCATTATTGCACTACTTGTCTCTCAGGGTGCTTATGGGAAAGGTGCTTTATAAAACTTAAAGGGTTAAGAAAATGTAAACATCCATATAAAAGAATCTTAATACACGTTACTGAATAATTGAAATATTTTTGCATTGCATTTAATTTTATGGGTCATAGATTTAGAGCCAGATGAGATCTTAGAGGCCATTTAGCAAACTGTCTTCATTTTGCATGTGAGAAACATAGAGGTTAAGTGACTTGCCCAGGGTTGCACTGATAATAAATGCATAGGTAAGATGTGAACTCATATATTCTGAACCAAAAAAGCACCTTCCTTGTACTCTTTACTCAATGAAATGCTTCTCTATTTCTTGCATTTTCTCCAAATCGTATATTCTTCAAGGGCAGGTCTACTTTTAGTGATATCCTCTCAATTCCTAATGTAGGGTTCTATACACAATAAGGTCCCATGTCAATATTTCAAGGATCTCTGATTTAATTGCTGTAGTTCGCTCTCCCTGGATCATAGGATCATGTCTCTAGAGTTTGAAAATAACTCAGGGAATACTTGGTCTAATGCTCTTATTTTATTGATGAGAAAAATGAAGGCCCAGGGAGATGATATCATTCACCCAAAGTCACACAGGTAGTTAGTGTCAGAGACTGGATTTGAACTCAGGTACTCCAGTACTAAAGCCAATTCTCTTTCCTCTGTAACATATCCCCTGCACATCTGCTATAGCTTAGACTACCTTCTAGAGTTGCTGTGGGCAAAAATCCACTTCTCTGAGGATATCTGCTAATGAACTTTAATGAACTTAACTAGGTTGGTCCTTGTAAAATACATACATTTTATCACTGGTCCCATACTTGAAGCATAACCTTTGAAGACCCAGGCCACATCCATACATAGTACAGAGGATGACACTGGTAGCATAGGGGTACCTTGTTGCTGTTGTGTAGTTGTTTTTAGTTGTGTCCAACTCTTTGTGACCCCATTTGGGGTTTCCTTGGCAAAGATACTAGAGTGGTTTGCCATTCCTTCTCCAGCTCATTTTACAGATGAGGAAACTGAGGCTAACAGGATTAAATGACATGCCCAGGGTCATATAGCTAGTGAGTGTCTGAAGCCAGATTTGGATTCAGAAAGATGAGTCTTCCTGACTCCAGGCCTAGTGCTCTATCTACTTCAGCACCTTAAAAACAGTAAATGAATCAACAGGTAAAACATTTTATAGATAACTCCTTTTGTTGATTTAAATTTTAGTGGCATGGAATACGTACTATCTCCAAAACTAACAATTATGCTATTAGAAATCAGAGGACCCTCAGTTGTCAGTGTTACTCATTAATATTTCACATTTGATGCACTTTTGAATGATAAAAAGAATACCCAGAGTGCTAATCCCTCAGGCCTACATATAATGACATTACCTTAATAGAACATGATTTCCTAATGAAGCCCCTAATAGGATGAGGTGGACCACGTTTGCCTGAACCATAATTTGCCCGACTCGGAGTTATAGGCTCAAGCAATTGGTATCTAGCATATTAGTGGTAATTAGCATGCACAGCTTACTTATCCTAATCAATTAGCACTTTAATATATTTGGACTATATTAAGTGAGATGATGATATTTTGATATAATTAGGAGATAAAGTGGGAGAAGAAAAATCCATCTGGGAATTCTGCAAAAATTGACACTGCTTGCCATGACAGTTCCTTAAAGTAAGAGTTCTTTATTCTTTTTTTTTTTATGTGTTATGGACTCCTTGGCAGTCTGATGAGGCCTGTGAACCTCTTCTCAGAATCCTATTTTTAAATCATTTAAGGAAGTGCTATGTTTTAATTAGAGATTAGTGAAGGTAAAGATGTATTTTTTTCTCATCCAAATTATAGATCACCCTAAAATCTCTCCATGGATCCCTTGAAGATCTGTGGGCTCCTGGATAAGAAACTCTGCTTTATATGGCTCAGGAAAAGAAAAAACACCTGAAAGGATATTTGATTGTCTTCTTCCAAATCACACGAGCTAGCTCTAGAATGGCCATATTTATTGTCTTTTTTTTTTATTTTGGAGGGGGGAAGTCAGGGCAATTGGGGTTCAGTAACTTGCCCAAGGTCACATGGCTAGTAAGTGTTAAGTGTCTGAGGCCAAATTTTAACTCAAGTCCTCCTAACTCCAGGTCTGGTGCTCTATTCACTGCCCCACCTAGCCGCCCTATTTATTGTCTTTTTTTACAAATGCTTTATTAGCTTCTGTTTTACATCATTCATTTCCGCCAGATTTTGAGTTACAATTATTTCCCCCCCCTGTTTTTCCCCTGCCCACCCTCCCAGAATAGCGGTCCCACAAGATATCGCTTCCTCCAATCTGCTCTCTCCCATATCTTCTCCCATACCCCCTTCGACTTTTCCATTAGAGGAAGGTGAATCTTTGTGTCCCAATGCCTGCACATCTTATCTCCCAATTACAAGCAAAAGAGTATTAATAATAGTATTTATATATATTTGAAACATTTAATCTTAAGGCCTCGGTTTTCAGATCCATTTCCTTCCTCCCTTGTCACCCAATCCCACTGGGAAGATAAGTAATTCAGTATATGTTGTACATGTCTAGCTATGCAAAACATTACCATGGTAGATATATTGTACAAGGCTGCTTATAATTCCCTCCCACTCATCCCACCCCCCACCTGGTCCATTCACTACTTGATCCTGTCCCTCTTCTATAGTATACTTCCAACCTCCCCTTCCCCCAAGGATGCCCTCCCATCCATCATCCCTCCTCTCATCCCCCTTCCCCCTATTCTGCTGTAGGTTGAGATATCCCAATTAGTATGTACGTCAGCTGCTGGTGTTTCATTTAGGGCTATGTGGACCATTGAGTGAATGAGTCATACAGACATTCAGAGAGCACAGCAATGGCACAAAGAGGAGAGGTTGTTATTCTCTCTATAGACATGTCTGGTGGGACACTCCCATAAAACATCCCCACTATCTATGAGTTTATTACAGCAAAAATTGAATTTTATTCTAGAATTCTGTTTCCCTCTCTCTCCTCATATATGTGTATACATATATGTTTATATCATCTATGTCTCTAGCTCACCTTCCTCTCTATCCATAACCATCTACAATGAGGGGTGCTTCAACTAGGATTCATGAACTTTTAAAAATATTTCCATAACTGTATTTCAATATAATTAACTTCCTTTGAAACTCTATGTCATAATTCTGGCTTCACCAGACTCCCATAATGGCTCATGAAAAAATAGTTAAGAACTCATGATATGACTAGAGACTGACCTGTGATGTCATCGTCATAGAGAACTGTCGGAAGAGAATGTTCCTTCTACCACAATTTAAGCCATCTTTTTTGTAGCTATCATTTTACAGAGTTGTCTCGCCCTGAAGCATTCAGAGCTTAAGGCCACAGTCACACAACCAACAGGTGTCAGAGATAGGACTTGAACTCAGGTTTTCCTGGCTCTGAGGCCAGCTTTCTACCCACTGAGATACACTGCGCCCCCCTCCCCACATACACACACGGGGGAGATTAACCTTTCTATATTTGAAAACACAGATCTATTTGTGCTTGAAAACAAGTTATTAGTGATAGAAATTTTTCAGAAGTAAAAGCTTTGAATTAAATGCTATTTTTTTCTTTCTAGTGTTTGAAACAAGAAAACACCATGATCTCCAGACAAATATGTCTGAGAACTCAGAAGAGAAATTGACTATAAAACAAAGTGAGATTGACTAGTCAGTTTCCTTTGTTCCAGATGAGTAGAAGAGGACAAAAATTACCAAATGATAAAAAGTTAATGGGATTTTTACAGTTCCTTCAGTTTCAATACACTGCATTATTAGCATAAGTGCCTTTGGTACAATAATATGTGATTTATATCTGGACAAGACCCCCACCCACTCCTCCTCCCATCTCGTTTTTTTTTTTTTTTTTCCCGCGAGTACAGATTAAAACTGAGCCGTGTAGCCAAAGCCTTCTAAACATCAGCAATCTGGAGAAAGCCTAATAAAGGAAATGGAACAAATTGAAATTCAAAGGAATGTGACTACTGGTGATTGTAAAGAGCTGACCAAATCATTTTGATTTGTTTATTTTGTAGTGTCACCAGGTGTAGTTCCCTGGGATTTTGTATGATACTTGAGTGGAAAATAAGACTTTGACTTAAGAGAATGTCATAAATGAAAACCATAAATTCAGGGCTGTCAAAAATACTGATTTAAGGTATTAAGGTATGTCCTTGGATACCCCCGTGATTGCTTTACAACGGAGTCATTATAATAACTTTTGGGATGTTTCCTCTAGAATGATTTATACCTTGTAAATAGAAAATTATCTCATTGTAAAATGAGGGGTTTGAACTTGGGCTCTAAGGTTCTTCCCACCTCTAAATCTTTGATCTTATGATTACTTAGCCTTGAATTAGTATTTATGAAATACTACATTTGTTAACTGGCCCATGTGCTATTATTCAGTTTGAACTTATTCTTTTTGAATCAATCAAACTGTTTTAAATTAACTTTATGATGTTTCTTTTTAATAAACAAGAATCTCGCAGGAATCTGCAGTTAAAGATAGTAGCATACCAATGACATCACAGATCCATTGAACTAGGGAAAAATGTTCCTCTAAAACACTGAATTAAGTTTTTTACTGTTATCAATCTTGTCCCATAAACCATTTTTACAGATGGACCAACTTATTTAAAGACTGACCAGGTTTTATGTTTGTACAGATAGGTTGATTTTGATACTGACTTTTATGGGTGCTTTCTATCAGAACATTGCCTCTACATTAGCATACAGTCCCCAGAGATGGTTGTGGCCTTGAAAATTGGTTTATTTGGTAGGCACCTACTGGTGAAGAATATCTCTGATCTGGGCTTAAGCTACTCCTGGTATGACTAATGCCAATGGACCCATACACAAAACTAGATTTTTAGCTATATGGGACAAGATAGAATTTGTGCTCTCTTGACATAGTCTTCAAAAGCCCAAGGCAACCTCTATATTATGATTAAGCATGACAATGTGAAGTAAGGAAACAAGCATTTATAAAGTGCCTACAGTGTTCCAAGCATTGGGTTATGCACTTAACAAATATTATCTAACTCACAACAAACCTGGGAGGTTTTTTTTAAATCATCATTTTACATTTGAATGCCAAACAAAGCATTTTGTATTTGCTCCTGGAGGTAACAGAAAGCCCTGGGGTATTTTGAATATGGGAGTGACACTATCAGACCAGTATTTTAGGAAAATCACTTTAGAGGCTGAATGGAAAATGGGTTGGAGTGGGGAGAGGCTTGAGGCAGGCAGACCCACCAATAATTAAGGCAAGGTGTGATGAGGGCTTGCACTGGAGTTGTGGAATCAGAAGAGAGAAGGAGGTATAATCAAGAGATATAACAAAGGTATATATAGAATAAATACAGGGTAGTTAAATACCATGTAGTTAGTTAAAGACATTATTAGCTGTTGGGGGAGAGTGGGAAATGGAAAGGCTTTGTATAGATGGTAGTGTTTCAGTTGAGTCTTAAAGTGAGGGATTGTATAAGGTGAAAGTAATTGGGGATTATATTCCTATGAGTGGGGAAGAGCTAGTGCAAAGTTACTGTGATATAAAATCAAATATTGTGTATGAGGAGTGAGGCCAGTTTGGTTGAACTGCAGAGTGAGGGAAGAGGAATAATGAACAGTTAGATTTAGGAGCAGTTTGTGGAGGGCTTTAAAAGTCAAACAGAGGAATCTGTATTTTATCCTAGAGACATTAGGGAGCCTCTGAAGTTTGTTGAGTAGGAGAGTGAAAAGGTCAGGCCTGCACTTTAGGAAAATCACTTTGGCAGTTGTGCAGGTATTGCATTGGAGTGAGTGGGGAGACACTTAAGGTAGGGAGACCATTTAGGTCATTGCAATAGTTGAGGTGAGGATTGACCAGGGCCTGACTGCTCATGTCAATTACTTGAGCAATAAGAGGAATGATTCAAGCAATGTTATAGAGGTAAAAATGGCAAGATTTGGCAACTGATTAGGTTTTTGGAGTGAAGGAGATGAATAAATCAAATAAAATTCTGAGGCTATGAACCTGGAAGATTAGCAGAAGAGTGGTCCTGTCAACAGAAGTAGGAAAGTTCAGTAGTAGAGTGGGTTTTGGAATAAAAAATGAGCCCTATTTTTTTTTGCCCTATTTTAATATATTAATTTTGGGATGTCTGTGGGACATCCATTTTGAAATGTCTGATAGGCAATAGATGATACAGACCCAGAGCTCAGCAAATAATACAGGTTCAACTATGTTCAACTTTTTTGGAAAACTAGGAAACTGGTTATTTACTGACCCAGATGCCTGGACAGAAATTCCTGCCACCACTCTCTGTTGCCTGTACTACTAGATTCCCTGTATTTACAGTAAACAGTTAGGTAAGCTGATATAACAGCCACCTAGACTCTAAACTTAGTCATTATAGGTCTTTAGAAGGCATAGATCAATGTGTTCTTGCCTATGGTATGGTGGGCAGATGCCCTTATACTGACAGTTCCAGGTGAATATCTGCTGAGGGTACAATCCTTTCCTCTGTCTTGTTTCCTTGTACTTTTCCCTCTTTCTGCTTCAGACATCACCCTTGTTTCGTCCTCTGACCTGATTGCACTGAATATACCCCCCATTGACCCCCTGCTCTGCTCTTCATGAATTTCCCTTCTTTCTGGAAACCTCTTTGTACTCTTTTCATCTTCCAGCAGTTTGGATCTCTCTGAAACACATTGCATCCATGGTCACCCATTCCAGGACTCTCATTCTTGCTGATATATAGGGCCTGAAGAAGGAAGAGGCATATTTTTTATTCCACCTTTCTTTCCACACTGACTGCTAATATGTCCAACTCTATTCTATTCTTAAAACCAAACCAAACCCTTTCATTAGATGCTATCAGTCTGTCAAACTACTATCCCCTCTCTAGATCTTCTTCCTTTGACATCTAGATTCCTAGGAACTGTTTTCTGCTCTCAGAGTTTCCATTTCCCCACCTACTACTCAGTCCTCAATCCTTTGCTGTCTGGTTTCCACTCATTCAGTCATTCAACAAGTATTTATTGATGCTTACCTACCAAGTCACAGTCATTAAGCTACGTGCTGGGGATACAAACAAAAATTTAAATAGTCTCTGCCATCCTGGAATTTACTCTTACTCTATCACTGAAAATAGGGGAAACAAAAATCTATCTCCTTGAAATTTGTACCTATTCATAGACCAGTATTTTACATCATATACCACAATAAGGTCAACGTATGAGTACATGATTTAAACATAAAGGAAGACATTGTAAGTAAATTAGGGGAACAAGGAACAATTTGTCAGATCTATAAATAGGGGAAGAAGTTATGACCAAGTAAGAGACAGAGATGATAATGGGAAGTAAAATGAATAATTTTGACTACATGGAATTAAGAAGGTTTTGTGCAACCCCCCCCCCCAAAAACAAATGCAGTCAAAATTAGAAGGGAAAGCAGGAAACTGGAAAGAATTATTACAGCAAATTTCTCTGATAAAGGCCTCATTTCTCAAATGTAGAAGGAACTGAGCCAAATTTAGAAAACTGAGAGCTATTACTCAATTGATAAATGATCGAAGCAAATGAACAGGCAGTTTGCAGAAGAAATAAGAACTATCAATAGTCACATGAAAAAAGTACTCTAAATCACCAATGATTAGAGAAATACACATTAAAACAGCTTCAAGGTACCATTTCACACCTATCAGATTGGCTAACATGACTGAAAAGAAAAAGGACAAATGCCGGAGGCCTATGTGGAAAGATGGATATACTAATGCACTCTTGGTGGAGTTGTGAATGTCAGACATTGTGGAGAACAATTTGTAACTATACTCAAAGGGCTAGAAAACTGCATGCCCTTTGACCTAGTGATACCACTACTAGGTCTGTGTCCCAAAGAGATAAAAGAAAAAGGAAAAACACCTATGTGTACAAAATATTTATGGCAATTCATTTTATGGAGGCAAAGAATTGGAAATTGATGCTCATCAACTGGGAAATGGCTGGACAAGTTGTGGTATATGATTGTGAAAGAATACTATTGTGTTGTAAGAAATGGCAAGCAGGATGCTTTTGGAAAAACCTGGGAAGACTTACATGAACTGATGCAAAATAAAATGAACAGAATAAGGAGAACATTGTTCACAGCAATGGGAGTATTTTAATGATTATCAGCTGTGAAAGACTTGGCTACTCTGATCAATATAATGATCCAAGACCATTTTAAAGTACTAACAATGGAAAAGTGCTATCTACCTCTAGAGTGACAACTGATAAATAGATTGAAGCATACTCTTTTTTTCACTTTTTCTTATATGGTTAATATGGAAATATGTCTCACATGATCTCATATGTATAATTGAGGTATTGTTTGTCCTCTCAATGGGCAGAGGAGGGTTGGATGGAGGTAGAGAATTTGAACTAAAAAAGTTAAAAAAATAAAACCCACAAAAATAGATTTCTACTTGCTCCTTTGTCAGTGAATGATAGTATTGTTGATTTCTTCTTTTTTTTTTTGTCTTGCATTTCCTAGCAGGGTCCAGGCATGGACTATATTTTAATGTAATGACATTTTATATCAAGTCACAGAGCCTTAATATGAAAAATTATTATCCTTTCAAACAAAAGTATGACTATGTCTCTTATTCATGACTAGATTGATCGTTTTTCTTGGTGGAGATGTTAGTCTTTGTTCTCTTTATTTATATACATAGTCATAGTCATAGAACTACAGGATTTAAGAGCTAGAGGGGAAATTAGAGACCATTTAGTTCAACTTTTTTCCCCTCCCTCATTTGCAAATGAGGAAACTAAGGCCCTGAGAAGTTGCCACATGAGTAATTAGTGGTAGAACTAGGAGAAACAGCATTGTTTTTCTTGGAAAAGTTCAGGAATATTTCTACTATTCACAGCAGATTCAAATGAGTCTTGGTTCTGTCTTTTACCAGCTATGTGACCTCAATGGAACCACTTAACCTCTCCATTTCTAGTTTCCTCATTTGTAAAATGGGAACAACAATGTGGCTCCATTTGTTTTATCAGGTATTTATGATTATTACATAAGATAAAGTATTTTTTGTAGTCACAAAGCCTGCTATCAATGTAAACAAACTCATCAAAGATTCATAATTATATATTATATTCATATTATATGAATGTTTGTATAAATGTGATCAAAAAAAGAAGAAACAGAGACAGAGAGAAATGCCATCAAAGCTCTCCTCTTGGAATGGAAGTAATCCTGGAGTGTGTGGAGGCTATGCCAATGGGTACAAGGTCTTGAACATGCTACACAGCCAGAAAGACTGCAACAAAGGCAAGCCTGTTAGAGAATGCATAGCTGTTGTTTCAAGGCCTCCCCAGATAAATCCAGAGACTATATCACCAGATTTGCTGTTTGTTTCCCTTTACTGGGAATACCTATCTAGATGAAAATACATAAATTTGTATCCTTGTAGTATTAAAGTGGGCTGAGAGGAAGTGTGTGTGTGTGTGTGTGTGTGTGTGTGTGTATGTATGTGTGTATGTGTGTGTATGTGATAAAGAGAGACAGAAACAGAGAGACAAAGAAAAGACAAAGAGAGACAGAGGGAGAAGGGACAGAGACAGAAAGAATAACAGAGAGCATTGTTCATATTTAAACAGTCGTACTTATGTTGATCTCTACTCGTAACTAAAACTATTGATAGGATTATAGATTGTGAGGTGGAAGGGCCATATAGTACAACTTCTCTCCCTGTTCTGGCATGTGATGCTATTTGAGATCTGGAGAGGTAAAGTGATTTATGTCAAATCAGATGGAGAGTAAATGGCAGAACTGGATTTCGAAGACATGTTTCAACATCCCCAATCCAGACTTTTCCCAATATACCATATTAATATAAAACCTGTTTCCTTCTGTAGGAAATATACATTCCTTTTTTTTAATGGTCTTCATTGTTGCAGAGCCTGTGACCATTTGGAATTTTGTGAATTTAGGCTCCCTTAGACTAAAGCTGCAATCTGGCTGCTGCTGCTTTTTGCTAGCAGTCCAAAACTGTCTCGCCTGCTCTGGAGAAAGCTTAAAGCTTTTCTTTTTTCCTCTTTGCTCCCTGCTGCTCTGCTTTTGTTGGGTTAGTATCCTCCTTTGATCCTTTCTCCAAAAATGTCCAGCCCAGGGGCTGGGAACCTGTGACCTTCAGGCCACATGTGGCCTTCTAGGTCCTCAGGTTCAGCCTTTTGACTGAGTCCAAGTTTTACAGAACAAAACCTTTTATTAAGTGGCTTTGTTCTGTGAAGTTTGGATACAGTCAGAAGGCCACACTTGAGGACCTAGAGGGCCACATGTGGCCTTGAGGCTGCAGGTTCCCCACCCCTGCTCCAGCCCAACAAATTGATGCTGGCAGAATGGCTGGGCATCCCTCCTACTTTACTGTTAGTTATTCTGCCTTGTAATTTAGTGTTCAATTTGAGCAAGTCTGATAAAGGGGTTGGGGTAGCATTGAGCTGTCTGTTGCTGCCTGCCATAGGTTAACTTGCAGACAGGAACAGAGCCAAATGTCAAAGAAAACAATCTCCACATCTTCAATCATTTAGCGCTGAAAGGTATTAACAATGAAAGCAAACAGATGAACAAAAGCAGCAAAAATCCCTCAGAGGTGATGAAATAGGGTGAACATTCCTTAGATTGAGGAAATAATAAAAAAGCTCCTCTCACATTAAAGAAAAGGCACATTCTTCACATCCTTTATTGTCTTCCCTCATACTCAGTATGTACACTTCTCTTTCTTTCCTCTAAGAAATATTCTGAAGTGCTCTGTGAGTCAGGTGATGCTGATTCACCCCGGGTCAGCATCTCACTCAGAGGGTGGTGACTGACTGGGTGGATTTTGTTCTTGGCATTGCAGAGAGCTTTCACAGAGGGACAAAAGCACACATTCAGTTCTGTTACAGCTATCGCTACCCAGTAAATGAATGATTGACTGATAATATGCCATGGACATAGTAGGCTTCCTAGAGGCCATACAGAGATCAGGTTAAGCTGGCTGCTTCTCAGATCTGAATAAATAATATGTATTTATTTGTTAAAAATGTATTTGTGAAAAATCTGCTAAAATAATGTTTACATCATAATATTTCACAATCTGTGAAGCATTTTCCTTTGGGAATACTAGTATTATTATACCTATTTTGCAAATGAGGAAACAGATTCAAAAAAGTTAAATGACTTGTTCAGGGTCACATAGCTAAGAAGTGATATGGTCAAGCTCAGAGTTGTATCTAGGTCTTTTGGCTCCCTATCCAGTGATCTTTTGTCATGTCTATAGAATGTGTAGAAAAGAATAGGAGGATATAGTTGGAGTGGTTTATATAGCCATATTCAATGGCCTATTGATACATAGGACATTCAGGAACAGTAGAAACTTCTGTCATTAGGTAAGAACACTGATGGCACTAGGCAATCCTGAAGATAGAACATTCTGGTTTTGTTGGACCTCATTTAATCCTCCAGGCTAGGAACTGTGTAAAATAGACACTTGACCTTCTCTTCTATTTCATTTTGTTGTTATTGTTCAGTAGTTTCAGTCATATCTGACTCTTCATGATCCCATTTGGGATTTTCTTGACAAAAACACTGGAGTGGTTTGCTATTTCCTTCTCCAGCTCATTTTACATATGGGGAAACTGAGGCAAACAGGGTTAAGTGACTTGCCTAGGGTCACACATAGTAAGTGTCTGAGGACAGATTTGAACTCAGAAAGATGAGTCTTCCTAACTCTAGGCCCAGCACTTTATCCACTGTGCCACCTGCCCTGTCTAATGCATTAAAGTCTCTGTTTTGGTTGTCCAAAGTTATAAGGCAACAAAAACTATTATTTTTGTTTGTATTTTCCAGACTGCTTTAAAATATTTTTTCTCTCAGTTTCAGGTTTGCTTGGTAAGAGACTTTTATGAGGATCATCATATGACCAACCAGAATAGGCCACCCATTGACTGCCATTTCATTTTGCTCTGTCTGGCTTAGCTTTGGATGATTCATTTGGTTTCCAGCTGGGTACTACATCTGTTAAATAGTAGTTGTCCTGTGTTTTTTCAAGACAAAAATCTTTTGATTCCTCTCATTTCTGACCCCAGAAAGAAAAAACACAAAACCAAAAACACTTTGGGTTTTGAACTTGAAATGTTTTTGAGTTGATTAGGAACTGCTAATCAGTAGCTGCAAAGCTTTCTGGTACTGATCTCCACTGGGTGTCTACAAGTAGTCCTTTCAAAGGTCATTCACTGGAGCTATGTTTTACCTGAATGTAGAGGAATTGAAAGCAGGCTTCACAGTTACTCTCTACTCCATTTGAGTAGTTGGCAAGATAACAGAAGGATTCTCTGAAGCTTGTGTAGAGATTGGCAATCAATAATTCCTGTTGCAGTAACATAGGTCTGAGAATGTAAAGGCCTGTACTTGGACTGTAACCATGAGAATGGAGACAAATGCTCAGATGTGAAAGATGAGGAAGGAGGGATCAAGAGGACTTGTTAACCCACTGGATATGGAGATAAGAGAGAGGAGGCCAAGATGGATCCACTTTTCAAACATTGGGATTCTGGGAGTATTGGAAAGTTGGGAGCTAACCTAGAGCTCCTTGGCAGCTTTAACAGTTTCAACCCTATAATAGTGGAAATGATTTAGGCCCATCAGAAATATTCTGTATTGTGACTAGTATTCTGTCACTGAGTCAATGGAAGAAACAACATGATGTAGTAGGTAGAGAGCTAGCTTTGGAGCCAAGGAGACATGGGTTCAGGTCTTGCCTCTGATACATACTGGCTGTGTGCTTCTGTGCAAGTCACTTAAGCTCTCACTGTTCTAGTCAACTTTGTAAAACTGTAAGTCCCAGAGAAAGTGCTGATCTGTATTGGTGGAGGTGGTGACATCATGCAGATGTTCCCTATATCAATAAAAGCACAAGTCTAGTCTAACCCCTATTCTTCTCCAGAAACTGTCCCATATATATTTAAATATATGTACATTATATAAATATACACACATATATTTGCACATACATACACACATATATAGATATATGGGTGTATAGTATATGTGTGTATAGACATATGTATTATATAGATGCACACACATACATATATATATACATATATATATGTATATATATGGATTTTTTGGCATTGTAGTAGAGTGGTAGAGAATAATATCAAGATGGAGAGTCTTTGAGTTCAGAATCTGTAATGAATTATATTTCTGACATACGTGGAAATTTCTAGCTAAGTTCATAGAGGCTCATTGCCAGGTTTACCACTGGGTAATGATCTATTCAGCCAAATCAATCCTCAAAGAATTTCTGTCTGATCACAGAACATTGTATTCTATGTCAATGAAGAGAGCACCCACACTTGTGGAATCATGGATCCCTGAAGTGAGATGACCCAAACGTATTCATGTATGTGAATATGTGTATGTATATGATTGTAGATTTTAAGCTGGAAGGTACCTCAAAGTCCATCTAGTTTAATTCCTTCATTGTTTAAATGAGGAAAGTGAAGCCTAAGGAGGTTAAATAACTTACCCAATGTCACATAGGGGTATCAAAGGTGAGATGTGGACTGAACTTCTTTAACTCTTCCCACTACACCACAATACCTTCATGCATGTATCTCCCAGAATATACAAAAATATACAAAATGAAGGATCTCAAACCATATAGGGGAACTCCTTCCATCAAAGCAGATTACAGAAGTCTATGATTTAGCAGAAAAATTCTAGAGTTATCTGAGACAGAGAAGTGAAAGAATTTGATGGGGTCATACTGATAATAAGTTTCAGAGGAAGGAGTTGAACCAAAGACAGTACTTGATCTATTATAGCTGTAATACACATGTGCCTCACAAACACACTGAGAATTTTACATATTCTATAGCAAATGACAGTTGACTTAACACGGTGTGTCTGGTAACAACAGTTTTTTAACCCCAGGTGAATAATCTGAGTTTCATGTGCAAATACTCTTGTAAGTCACCACCTAGAAGCATGGGGCCTCTCAGTGGGAATTTAGGGGTTTCTCTGGAGATGAATATTATTATTTAATCTAGTGATATCAAATAATCTTTTGAAGGTCTGATTTGTATAAAATTAAATCTGGAAATTAGTTTAGGTAATTATCCTTGTTTTTATTATATTGGTGCAGCCCAATCATAAACAACAAATCTCTCCAATGATTTCCTTTTCTTTTATTTCTACAAAAAACATTTTGTAGTTTTAGTGACATAAGTTCTGAACATGTCTTGGAAATTTGTATGGATGTGTGATTTTGGTGGTACAGGAAACTCCCATTGAAGAAACCACTTCTTCCAGGTCATATTGGCACTTGCTCTACAATTTAAAGTCTAAGAGAGTTGTATGGGGCATCAGGTAGCTAAGTGACTTGCCTAGGGTCACACAACTAATGTCTCAGAATCTTCACTTGAACCCAGATCTCCCTAACTCTGAGACTAACTATCCACTGAGCTACATTATTTCTTCTCAGTAGGTTATCTTTCATATGTTTTATGCATTTTGTGGTTATTTTTATTGGAATTTATTCTTATCTTCTGCTTTTTTTGTTTGTGACAAACACCTATATACAAATATGTACACACACAGAAAGGCTGGTGATTTATATAAACATTTTAAAATTTGCTTCTTCACTGAAGTTATTGAATATTTCAATAATTTTTTCAGTGAATCTACAGAATCCTTTAAGTAAAGCATCGTATTCTCTGCAAATAGGGTTTCATTTCTGCTTTGTCTATGCTTATTCTCTCAGTTCTTTTTCTTGTCACTGCCATAAGCAAAGATTTTTAGAATTCTATCAAATAATAGTGGTTATAGCAGGAATATCTGTTTTATATATTATCTTTATGGAAAGATTTTTAGTGTTTTTGTTCCAGTGTGCCTCTTTAAAGAAGATATTGTATTGGTGGCATGGAGCTCTGAACATCTTGGACAAGATCTATGACCACTCAAAAGAGTTTGACCTGACCAAGCACACAGGAAAGACCAAGGTGAAGAAGAATGTTTATTGCTTAGATCAGAGTTGTCATATCCTAGGCCTATAGGCTGCTTGCAAAAATCTTGTTCAAGTAATTTTTAGTCCTGTCCAACTCTTTGTGACCCCTTTTTGGGGTTTTCTTGGCAAAGATACTGAAGTGGTTTGCCATTTCCCGCATCAGCTCATTTTATAGATGAGGAAACTGAGGCAAACAAGGTTAAGTGACTTGCCTAGGGTCAAACATGTAATAAGTATCTGAGGCTGTATTTGAGCTCAGGTCCTCCTGACTCCAGGCCTAGTACTCTATCTACTCTATCCACTATGCTAGCTAGCTTCCTGCCTCCCAAGGGATGCCCAAACAAGATTAAAATGCAACTGGGAAATATTTAACAAAATTAAAAAAAATCAATAAAACACAGATTTTGTTACACATGCCACAAAGATCCTTATGTACAGATTAGTACTCCTTTTTTCTATTTGAGTTTGATACTAATCATGGAGAGTGTCTAGCTAGATATTATGGGTTGGTGATCCAAACCAGACCTTACAGGGCACTTTGTTTCATAATGCTCTAATACATTTATTATGCCATATTTTATATTATAGCTATTTCTACTGCTGTCTTTTCCTCCTTGTAGTCTGTAAGTTCCTTGAGGAACATAACACGTAGCCTTATGTACTGTGTATGATATTTGTCTATCACTGTGAATATCTGGGGCAGATTGTACAAATGGATGTGGTGGGCCCATACTTAAACAAAAGCAGAGCAGGCTGGGTTGTCCAGAAAACTCCCAAACTCCCTTAATAACACCAAACTTCTCTCATAAATAAAGGCTCATATTTTTAATGCCAACATAGTATCAGTGTTGTATGACTGTGAGATAGAAAATATAACAGATTCTGAAGAACTAAAAAATGCATATAATACAGAGAACAATGGGAATTGCATGGTGGATGCAAGCAGGTTATAGAATAAAATTGATGAGAATCTTCAAAGAGGAACAGGAGTAAAAGGTATCAAGGAAGATCATGATAGAATGATAGGAAAGTGGATGAAATGATCATTTCGCAAGTGCAAGGGATGGATGCCAGGTGGTCAGCTCATGCTCCACTGGTATCCTCACCACGTCAAAGGAATCTGAGGAAAGCCTGCAGCATGCTGGTCAGACCACCTGTGTGCAAAAGGTGGGCAGGAGCTGCATAGAATGGGAGAAGGCCTGGATGGGTTTTAATCTGAATCACTGGAGGGAACTTCTTCATTGATGAGAACAAAAATCTATTTGATTTATTTAGTCCGTGTAAAGTAAAAAAAATCGTGAGCTAGATCCTGCTCTCCCAGAGATTACTTTTACTTTAAGCAACATAGCATGGCTAATTGTGCATAAGTGATCTTTTACTTTTTGAGTAACGATTTGTTCTTTTTCACTTATCAGTCAACTTTCTTATTGGAGCAAGGAGAAAGTATTGGCAACTGGGGTGTTGATTAGGTGAAAATTCCTGGAGGATGTGACATCTGAACTAAGCCTTGAAGAAAGAAAAGGATCCTGAGAAGCCAAGAGGCTAGAGTACATCCCAGTGCATCATGGAAAGTGGCCTGTGCAGATTCTTGAAGGCAGGAAATACACACTGATGAAATTACGAAAGTTATAGAAATATATATGTGTATATGTGTATGTGTGTATGTACACAGACACATAGGTACATACAATCTGTATTTATTTCTCTTTTTTCTTACAACACACCGAGGGTTACCAAAGTATTTCCAAAGTATATCATGGGTTACCAAAGTATTTCCAAAACATTACTTGCTAAACAGTGGACTGAATGAATATCAAAGAGTCAACTGCCTCTTAAATAAAATCCAAACTCCTTCACCTAATATTACCGTATTTTATGCTACCCCACCTCTCCAAACTCATCTTTAATTTTCCCTATGCCATTGAGAATCCAAATTAAAATCCCAGCTCTGTTATTCTTAGTGTTACCTTGGGCAGACCTCTCTACCTAAGTATCAGGTTCTGCAACTGTAAAATTAATGAATTACACTACACAACCACCTCTAGCTTTGAATATATGATTCTTTTCAATTTTTGTTTTCGTTCAATTGTTTCTGACTTTTTATGACCCCATTTGGGATTTTCTTGGCAAAGATATCAGAGCGGTTTGCCACTTTATTCTCCAGTTTACTTTACAGATGAGGAAATGGAGGCAAACAGGGTTAAGTGACTTGTCCAGGTCACACAGTTCGTAAGTGTCTGAGGTCAGATTATTACTCAGAAAGATGAGTCTTCTTAACTTCAAGCCTGGCACTCTATCCTAACTGCCAATTCTACTCGATACTACTGCCCTATGAGAAAATTTATTGACTTCCATTCATATCCTAAACTTTCCCATGTCCATACCTTTGCCCAGACTATAACCTCAAGTCATATTCTTTTGTGCCTTCGTGTACTGAAATCTTATCCATCTCTCAAGATGCATATCAGAAGCTGCTTCTTCCATGAATCATTCTTTGATTCCCCAGTGCAGAAATGATCTTTTCTTCTTCAACTTTGGATAACAATTTATTTGTTCTTTTTGCACTTATCTGTCTATATTCTATTTTTGTTATTAGTATGTATCACCTCCATGATTTCATGATCCTCTTTGAGAAAGGACAAACAACATATATCATTATTCATCTACTATATTGTGAGTTCCACAAAGCCCCAAAAAGTTCCACAAAAAAATTCATTGCATTTGAATTTAAACTTGAAAGGATTCTGGAAATTGGAGCATTCTGAATAGCCACAAAAAAAGAAAGTAACCCTGATGGGTGAAATTAGTTATTAATATATGCAACTGAAAGAGTGATGAATGTGGCAATCCTGGCAACATATTTGGAATGTAGGTCCTGCTTCATTAAAAAAATCAAACAATCCAGCTTTGTATGTATTTTAACTAATTAGCAATGAGATACCTCTGAATCCCTAAACTGCCATGTACATTTCACCACAGATCTTGGTTACATGTACCATGAAGGAAGAACATGGAATTTTCACTGGTACACTCACATTGGCATTCAGAAGATTTTATAACTTTACTAATTACAGACATCTGCACAGTCCTCAGCCTCTGGCAATTAAACTCAAATTGCAGCAATTTGACAAAACCTTGATGCTAAGAATTAGTTTACCTCTACATTTCCCCCCTGACTAGAATATATAATATGCTTCATTGATGTATTAGAGAGACAAAGAAACACAGAGGGTTTCTCTGTGAACATAATTTTCTTAATTTTCCTTCTTTGTCATTCCCAGTTTTTTAAAAACCCAAATACCATACCTTCACATTCACGTTATAATTATTCTCTCTGTTTCTCTGTGGTTGTCTCTCTTTTTATCTGTTTCTGTCTCTGTCTCTCCCTTGATCAGCAGAAGGAATGAAAAAGGAATATTTTTCTGAAGATTCTTTCCCCACCACTCCCTTCCTCAGTCTTGACTTCCTTCTCTGATTGAATTGGGCCTATATTCAGCAACCCTTTAATGATACAGCAAGGCAGGGGGAGATGCTCTGGATAAGGGAATATTCTAGAAAGTGGAAAGTTCCAAAGCTTTAAAAAATTCAAGTTGTTTCCAATGGAGATGCTTTCTAAAATAAACACACATTTCTCTTCTCTACTAAAGAAACTATGCTGGACCTAATTTAATCTTTCTATGATGTAGTGTCTTTCTGGGGACTAATTACTGGACTGGACTATTGTTGTGGATGCTCATTTAGGCTGAGTAGGTGCTGGCCTCAGGAGATACTCAGGACCTGAATTTCTTCAAAAAAGGATTTGATGTTAACTTGATCTTTGGTCATCTGTCTCTTTCTCATAAAAGCAAGAGGAAAGACACATGTCTGGATGACCTCCTGGGCAGTGTAATATGTCAGCTTTTCATATAAAATTAATTATTGAATCTAAGGATGAAGCAACCTTATCCCAAGTGGCTTTTTTCACCTTCCAGAAGATCATCTTCACTTGGTATTAGGTGTGTCCTTTGCCTTGCCAGCACCTTGCTAAATATTATTTATTATTTCTGCATCACAACCAAAATAGGCTCTATAAATCTCCTTGTCAACTTCAACCCACTCTTTGATTTCTCAGGCAGAATGTTTTTTTTATTATTATAAGTTATGGAAGAAGAGTATCCTTCACCATTTCAAGAATTTATGCCAGTATATTTACTAGGCTTCCTCACAAGCCTATAAATTTTTCATCGTTATCAGAAGAAACCTTCAGTAAGCAAAATATCAGGGCATCATCTCCTATACATTTTCTTTCAAGTTTAACTTGCAGTAGAATTCCAGGCACAAACAACACTCAAAATTCCATCTTTAATAATGTGATGAGATTGGAAGTCTTGCCTATCACAAGCCTGGTGGATTGCCTTTCTCATGATGCAATTCACATTTTATATCTGATCTATTGAATCGATGAAGTTAAAAGTTGAAGAGAGAAAATGGTAAAATATTAACATAAACTGACCTTTCCTCAGGGAAGCTAGTCCTTCAGGGAGGGTAGTATAGCTGTTGTAGGGTGGCAGCAGGGTGGTCAGTAGTTATGAGGAGTACAGTAGGCTCTCTCAATGACAGACTATCTAGAGCCAGCACATAGGATTAGAGAGAAGCAATCAGTCAACCAATAAGCACCAATTAGGTGCCTTCAATATGCTAGGCTGGGTCCTAAGCCCTGGTTTTAGAAAGACAAAAAAGAATCTCTGCTGTCAAGGAGCTTATATGTTATTAAGAAAAACAAAATGTACATATGTAACTATATATATTTATATGCAAAGTAGATACAAGGCAATTTCTGAGGATTGTTAGTGGTAGCTGGTTGGACCAGGAAAGACCTTGTGTATGAAATAGTGTTTAACTGATTTTTTAAGAAAGCACAGAATTTTAATAGGTAGAAATGAAGGATAAGTTCTGGGCATGGAAGACTGATATACAAAATTACTCCACTTATGCAGAGGTATTGAGATAGGGGAGATAAAATCGTGTGCATGAGGAATAGTATTTCAGTTTGTTTATATGATAGAGTAAATGAAGGGGAATATTATGTAAGTCTGGAAAGCTAGGTGGAGCCGTGTTGCAAATGACTTTAAATGCCAGAGGAGTTTTTATTTGAGTTTATTGAAAATAGAAAGCCACAGAAGCTTTTAGAAAAGGGAAATGGCATAGTCAGAACTATGCTTTAGGACAATCATTTTGACAACCTGATGAGGGATAGATTGGAGAGCAGAGAGATAAAATACAAGGTTTATCACAATGGTTCTATTACAGTAGTCCCAGCAAGAGAGGATAAGGATGCAATGTAAGGTTTTGGTAACAGGATTAGAGAGAAAAGCACACTTGTGAGAGATGTTGGGGAGCTAAAATCAACAAGACTTGGATATATAAAGTGAGGGAAAATGAAAAGCAAAGGAGGACTCCAGAGTTTCACATCTGGGTGACTGGAAGCATGATGCCCTTAACAAGAATTAGGAAAATTTTAAAAAAGGTAGGCTTTTTTTTGTAAAAGTATTTTAAACATGCTTAGTAATCTGTGGGACATCGAGTTTGAAATGTCCAATAGGCAATTGGTAACATGGAAATGCAGCTCAGGAGAGAGACTATAGTTGGATATATAGTCCTGGTTCTTTGTTGTATAGAGATAACTATTGGACAAAAGAGGTGATGAGATCACCAAGAAGCACAGAGTGTTGGGATACATGGATACATTCAGCTAAAGAGACTGAAAAGAGTGATCAGACAGGTAAGGTAACTAAGAGAGAGAACAATGTTCCCAAAACCCAGAAGAGTGAGTCAATAGGAGATGGAATAAAAAAGAAGTGAAGCTTTTAATATGGCTTCTGAGCTTAAACAACTTTGGTCACTATCTTCAGACAGCAAACTAATGCCACAAGCAGGCATTTATTGACAGAGGCAGAAGTAGTAAAGTAGGGCTGTTGATGCAATAATGTAACATGAGCATGGTGCTCTGGGTCTTTAAGAAGCTGTGTGTGTGCGTGTGTGTGTGTGTGTGTGTGTGTGTGTGAGTGTGTGTGTGTGTGTGTGTGTGTGTGTGTGAGAGTGCATGCATGTGCAGATATTTGTACGCTATTGTAATATATGTGCAATATTCAGCAGGGTCACTCCTATGTTCTTTGGGTTATACCTTTAATAATAACAATTTGGCACACAAAAAGAAGTGCTATAAATATTTTTGTACAAAAAGGTCCTTTCTTCTTTTCTTTGCTCTTTTTGGGATGCAAGCCTAGTAGTGATATTCTAGGTCAGAGGGTATGCACAGTTTTTTTTTTTTTTGCTTTTTAGAGGGCAATTGGGGTTAAGTAACTTGCCCAAGGTCACATGGCTAGGTTTTTGTTTGTGTGTGCATTAAGTGTCTGAGGCCAGAACCAAACTCAGGTCCTTCTGACTCCAGGGCCGAAGCTCTATTCACTGCCCCACCTAGCCGCCCCTAGGTATGCACAGTTTTATAGCCCTTTGAGCATAGTTCCAAATTATTTTCTAGATTGGTTAGGCTGGTTCACAACTTCACTAACAGTGAATGTGTCCCATTTTTTCTGAAACCTTCCCACCTTCAGCATTCATCCTTTTCTTTTGCCTTCATGTTAGTGAATCTGATAGGTGTGAAATGGTACCTCGGAGTTGTTTTAATTTTCATTTCTCTAACAATAGTGATCTAGGGCATTTTTTTTATCATGTGGCTATTGATAGCTTTGATTTCTTCTGCAAAGTACTTCTTCATAGCCTTTGACCATTTATCAGTTATGAAATGGAACTTACTTTGCTCAATTTGGTTCAATTCCCTATTTACCCTTAGAAAAGACACAGAAAACTTCAAATGCCCTAGAAGAGTGACTTTGTCCTCTCTGCATTCAAATCCATAATGGTTCCTACTTATGCAGTGGAAGACTGGCCAATGAGGACTAGTATTCAGAGCTTTCATAGTAGACTCAGACTACTACCAAGCATTGTGGGGAGTTTGATGGACCTACTTTTGGAAGTGCTTGATGACATATAATGGAAGATCACTGACCTAGTGAGAATCAAAGCATGTACAGCTATTCTGTGACTATTTCCTGCTCATTTATTACATTATAATGAGCAAAATTGTTTTAGTTGGCTAATGAGACAGGATAGAGTATGCATACAACCTCACCCTGCTGCCTCATACAAATAGACCAAATCACTTTTTCTTTTCCAGTGACAATTGATAGAGTAAATACTATAAGTCTTTGGGTGAAGAGAGAAATACCAGGACCATATCTCTTCATTCATGTGGTCCTTACAGTCTTGCTATTTCTACTCTCTGTTGTGTTCATTCTTTCTGGTTCTTAGGTGAAGCAATATTGGAGATGGAATGATGTTGTGAGCTTTTCAATGTCATAACTGAGCTTGGTGAGAAATAAGCACACCATCCTGAAGACCTAGTCTGATATATCAATTTATCCATGGAAATGCTTCCACTGATATTGATCCTTCCATTGGCTATGCCACACCTGGAAGTTAACTTAATGGGGGGAGGAAGGTTGTAGTGGTCAGTTTCAGTCTGAACTGACTTTTCCTGGGGACTGACATGAAAAAGGAGAGAATGTGCTCCTATTTCAAGATAGGGGGAAGGGTAGGATTAGTCTGGCATGTCTTATTCTTGAGGAAGTCAGATTGGCTTTTTGTGATCACTGCTTCCCTTTTTAGGTATTTACTGAACCATAAGAAATGATAAATCTGAAAAATTCGGGGAAAACGGAAATATTTACATAGCATCCTCCTTAGTCTCCCAAATTAATATTACGTTTGAAGATTGGGTTCCTACAAGGGACAACTATAGTTTTCTTACTATCAGTGTTCTAGAATTAGCTCATAGAAGCTAGGTTTTCTAGGATTGTTATTTACCATTTCCTGCCAATATATTTCCCATTGGTTATTAAACATTAGCCCTTAATTAGATTTTCAAAGGTATTTACTAAGTAGGAAGAACATTAAATCAAGAATCATAGGTACAAAATATCACCTCCCCAAACTCTTCTTTCCTTGTCTGTTTCCCCTTCTTCTTCTCCTATCCCTCTTCCTTCCCCCCTCCTCCTCTTCCTTCCTTCTTTTCATCATTTCTCATTTCCTTTCTTTAGTATCTCTAGTTTTGTTTAACTCAATCTCTTTTCATCAATTGTAATTTACCAGATGAATGAAAGGTAAAACATCAGAGATGTTTTTGTTTGCAATTCTCTTAATAATTTAGGATAATAGTTTTAAAAAACATGGTTGTTAATAGTTCTTATGATTGTTAATAGTTTGTAATTCTTTTGAGAAGTATTTATTCATATTTTTTGACCACTATCCACTGCAGACTGTTTTTTGTTTATTTATTTTGGTTAATTCCCTATATGTCTTGGATAACAGATTATTATAAGAGGTGCTTGGTGCAAAGATTTTTAAAAAATCAATCAACAGGTTCCTAGCTACATTGGTTTTATTCATGCAAAATTTTTCCCAATACAATGTACTTGCAATGAGCTATATTTTAGTCTCCTCCATCCTTTGTTTGGTCAATACTTCTTTCCAAGTCATAGTTATGAAAACATCTCTATCCATTTTTCTCTCATTTTTAATGAAGTGATTTTTTTATATTTAAATCAAGCATCCATTTGGAAATTATTATAGTACTTTAATGAAAATTCCTTCTTTCAAGAGGTGGATGAAACAATGAGGAGAAATTCTTTTCTGGATCTATATTTCATCATAAAGGAAAAGAAGGAATCTTTGGGAGAAAGTGACAGTTTCATTTGAGAAGTTGTGATATGGGAGAAGAACGCCAGAAAGTATCTCAATTAAATCCTTTATTTCAAAGGGTTTAGAGAAAATCTAGAGAGGCTCCCAAGTATAAAAACTCAAGAGGAAAAGTCAGCCAGGGGGGAAATGTAATCTCTTTAGAAGAAAATTTTAATGCTATGAAGAGAGACAATTCTATTGAGGAAAATAAAGGGGTACTGTCTAAAAAAATTGATGCATAAAGAGCCCACCAACTGACTTAAAGAAAAAGACATAAAATGCATAAATGGATATAAGTATATGAATACAAAAAGGTGGAGCAGTTCTATACGAATTGTGTCAGAAGAGCTAAAGCATACAATAATTTGAACCTGGGGAGAAAAGATAAGAATAACAAAGAGATTTGTAAAAGTTTCATTTTGGAAAAATGAGGATCAAAGAAGGATAGCACTATGCTTGACTTGAATAAGATGACAACTTAGGACAGAAAGAAGGCACAACAGCTGAATTCTAACTTTACTTGTCTTCTCTTCCCAAGAAGAATGATTTTTGGATTGGATAGGATGAAAGATGGTTAATAAGTTAAGGCAAGAGATCACAAAGTAGCACTTAGCTGCCCTTGATGGGTTTGAGTCACTTTTATCATATGAACCTTATCATAGAGTATTAAAAGCATCAGCAGAGGTGACTGCCAAATCACTGTCAAGTAGTTTTTGGAAAACTGTAGAACATTTAGTATAATGACGATAATGAGTGCCAGAGAGAATGCCTACATATCAATTCTTTTTCTTCTGTTTTCTCTGCCATGGAGAATGATGAAAGGGACACAATGGTGCAGTGAAAACAGTGTTAGATTTGAATTCAGAGAACTTGACCTTGCATCCTATCTCTGATTATACTCTCCAATCTGTTTTACCTTGGGTAACTTCTTTTGGCTCCAGATTCTTTAAAGATGATGAGGTTTGACTAGATGACCCTTAAGTTTACTTCTAGTCCTAAATTTGAGTCTATGGTCTTAGCACAATAGAAAAGATACTAAGGTATAGGAGAAGAGAAAATATTTTCATGATTTTTTTAAAGGGAAGGACATAGTTTCTGCTAATTATAGGTCAATAAGCTGGAAAAAATGTTTCTGGAAGAATTCTAGGATATGTTTCCTTTTTTTCTTTTTGGAGAGGGGAAAGGCAGGGCAATTGGGGTTAAGTGACTTGCCCAAGGTCACATGGCTAGTAAGTGTTAAGTGTCTGAGGCTGGATTTGAACTAAGGTCTTCCTGACTCCAGGGCCAGTGCTCTATTTACTACACCACCTAGCCATCCCAGAGATACATTTCTAAAGGAATAATTAGTAAACATCTAGAAAAGAAAGCAGTTACCCACAAAGAGTCAATCTGACTTCAACAGAGGATAGGCTAACTGTATTTGCTTTCCCCCCCAAAGCCCAAGACTTCTTAACCTTAGGTCTGTGAACATATTTTTAAACAAAATTTTTATAACTATTTAAAAACCATCATTTTTTCTGGTAATCTTATATATCTTTCTTATGCATTTAAAACATTATTCTGAGAAGAGATCCACAGACTTCACCAGACTGACAAAGATGCTCATCACTCAGAAAAAAGCAGCTGAATGATGCAGTTGATCTGCTGGATCTGGGGTCTAGAAGACCTGAGTTCAAATCTGACCTCAGACATCTACTCCCTATATGATACTGGGCAATTCATTTCACCTCTGTCTGCCTCAGTTTCCTCAACTGCAAAATGAAGATAATAATTGTATCTATGTCCTAGGGTTGTTGTATGGATCAAATGAGATATTTTTTTGTAAAGCAGTTAATACAGCATCTGGCATACAATAAGCACTCAATAAATGCTTGTTCCTAGGGTGGCTAGGTGGTGCACTGAGTAGAGCGCTGGCCCTGGAGTCAGAAGGACCTGAGTTCAGATCCGGCCTCTGACACTTAACACACACAAACAAAAAACCTAGCCATGTGACCTTGGGCAAGTTACTTAACCCCAATTGCCCTCCAAAAAGCAAAAAAAAAAAAAATCCTTGTTCCTTTACTTACCCCTAAGCATCCTGGTAATAGAAATAATTGATCAGTTAAATGGAATAAAGTCTACATAGATTTTGCAAAATATTTGACAAATTCATACTATTCCTGTGTAAAAGACAGAAATATGCAAACTAGTACAATTGGATAGATTAAGAAATGGGGTTGGCAAAAGCATTGATGATATATATTAAAAATTTTCTTCATTTATAGTACACTGTAAAATCCTTTCCAGATTTTTCTGTTTGAAAGTGAGTCATGTAGATGGCAAAGTGCTTTTTCTTAAATAAATGGATTAAGGATGGATTTCCAAAAATATTAACAAAGAATACTTCTCATAATTCAATTATTGCCTTCCTTACCCCCTGAAGTGATTGGGCTATTGACCTATCTAAGGGAAATTTCTACTTTGCCTATTCTCAGCAGGGATTGTTGCTACAACCCACCCTTTTTCTTGATAAAGAATTAAGATATAGGGGCATCTAGGTGGCACAGTGAATAGAGCACTGGCCGTGGAGTCAGGAGGATCTGAGTTCAAATCTGGCTTCAGATGTTTAACACTTACTAACCATGTGACTTTGGGCAAGTCAGTTAACCCCAATTGCCCCTCCAAAAAGCAAAAATTAAAAAAAAAATTAAAAAAAGAATTAAGGTATTGATTTGAGGTCCTTTTGTTTACCCTATGAAAATACTTGAGAGGAATCATTAATGAAGGACCTAAGTAGTGACTGTTGTTTTGTAATATTAAACTCAAAGCTGTATTTTAATTTATGATCTTTTCCTAGTTTAATATCCCTATAAATGTTATCTTATATCATCTTGTGGTAGAGTCATGTCTGAGGGCTTAATGAGACTATTCTAGTTTGGATTCTCTCTGGACAAAAAATACTTGAAGAAATGATAAATTTATGGAGAAGGAAATGACAAACCACTCCAATATCTTTGTCAAAAATCCCCAAATGGAGAGATGAAGAGTTAGACATGACTGAAATGACTGAACAACAACAACAGCAACTAAAATTGTTTCTGACAGAGGAGTACCAAATTGCATAGTGTGGTATTAATTTTTTTCTTTGACAGTGTGGTTGACAAATATTCAATTCAGATGACACAGAGCTTATCAAATAGCTTATAAACTATCAGGTGATATGGAATAATAATTATCATTGAATCAGGTTTCAAAAATATCACAAAAAGCTAGAACTAGACTACTTGGTTGAATCTAATAATTCTAGTAAGAAAGCAAGAATATAAGTTAGTAGCAACAAGTGTCTTTTCTTTTTTAGTAAATATGTTACCATAAAAAGGAGGACAAAGGAGCTCAGGAAATGTGCAAACTAGAAAATTCTTCATCTGATTGTCAAGCAGAGGAACATGGTGACCAAGGCCTTGGAATATAATGGGATTCACTAAATATAAGAATTAGAAGTTTATAAAACACTACTGATTTAAAAAAAAAAAACACCAATATGCATTGTAGTGGGAAATAAGAAGCCTACAAGGTTTAGCATGAGGTCTAATTAAGCCAGATCATACCAAGAGAATTTAAAAATGAAAATGGAAAAACAAGAAAAAAATGAAAAAAGTGGCATCGATCTCTCAACATTTCTACAATGAGCATGGACTCAATATATTTAGATTCTGGCATTTATCTCCCCAATATACTAAGGGGAGGTAGCAAAATTTACATTAAAGATGACAACAAAAGGATGCATAATTAGCCCAGAACAAGCACACATGGAGGAAATCTATTTGAGCATCAATACAATTTTGAGTATATTTAGGAACAAATTGTAAATATATTTAGAAGACAATGAAATATTTAATGATAGAAAAAATCCCTGAGTATTTCTACTGTAAAACAGCTGTTAAGAGATCATCAACAACACAGACTGAAAGGAGAATAGTGATCTCACAGCTGCTTAATAGATATTGGTTACTCATATTGGTTACTCACTGTTCTCTTATTATGTACTGACCCTATATTTATTAATTCTTTGTCAAGAGTTAATTCTATATATAGTTTCCAAATGTGTATTAAATACTATTTGAACTTTCCTTAATATAGGAAGTTGTACTTTTCTAAAACCAAGAGCCAGTCATTTATGTAATGAGTATAAACTGGAGATTTTCCCAATAGAATCAGAGGAAATACAAGGATATCAATCATTATCACTATTATTAAATGTAGAGTAATTAATGCTAATTATAGCAATAACACAAGCACAAGAAATAGAAGAAATAAGCAAATTAAAAGAGGAAACAAAATTGTTTTATTGAAGATATGATGGTACAGTTAGAAAACCCTAGAGAGGGGGTGGAACCAAGATTATGGAGTAAAAGCAGTGACTTGCATGAGCTCTCCCCAAACCCCTTAAATTACCTGTAAAAATTACTCTAAACAAATTCTAGAGCAGCAGAAGGCACAAAATGACAGGCTGAAACAAATTTCCAGTCCAAGACAATCTGGAACGTCAACAGGAAAGGTCTATTGCACTGGACTGTGTAGAGAACTTTCAGAAGTTTCTTGACTTCGCTAATGAAATATTCCCCTCCCCTATATTATTACCTTAAAGGTTATAGGGCAGACAAGCAGGAGGATGTATTATGTAGGGGACGTTTTGGGGTCTCTTGACGTCGCTAAGGTATATTTCCCTGTTCTATACTGCCTGCAAGGTTATAGGGCAGATAAGCAAGAGGGTGTGTAATCTTTTTTGTTTATATCTCCAGATATGGTCCTAGAATAATACTATAATAACTAACTAACCTTAAGCAAGGGTAAATAGAAGGCAAGATTAAGGGAGAGTCCTTCTACATTGTCTTCTTTTGGGGTATCTATATTCTATATCTATATCATAAAAACTCTGTGAGCTCCTTGCATTTTTGGCTCTGTATGAAATGGTCCTATAATTAACAGACTATTGATTCATCCCTGTCTTGTTATTCTCACTGATCACTAGCCCACCAACTGTGCTGGTCGCAGTAGGACTGGGTAAGGAATGCAGTCTAGTGTGGGTCATGCCAGCACATGCAGAATTGTAGCAGGCCTCAGGGCACTGAATCACTGGCTGCTGCAGTGGTTTCCAGACTTCTCAACCTACAAATGCCAAAGACAAATTCAAAGGTCAGCAGGAAAGGTCTCTTACCTGGTTGAGAGAGGAGTGTGGTCTGGCCCCAGCAACAGCCCCAGTTGCAAGGTAGTGGCAGTCACTGCAGCAGTGGCAGCTGCTTCTGGAGCTTTCAGCCTACAGATGGTGAGGGAAATTGAGCAGTTGATTAGAGGGGGATTGCAGGGATCTCTTAGCTGACTCTGAGACAGGATTATCTTGCTTTGGCTATGCTTAGATCTGGGTTGCAGTCCTGAGTGGCAGTCCTGGGGCTAGGAGGAATGCTGGTATAGTGGAGCTTGTGGTGGCAGTGGAGATGGAATTCTTCTCACAGTTCCAAGGCAGAAAAGAGTGCTTGTGGTGACTCACAGACCAGAGCAAGGGACAGGAGAGGAGTAAATACCTCTCCTTTGATCATACAACCTTGGAAGAACTGAAAATTTATAAGTCCCTAGAAATATCACTGAAAACAGTTGAACAAAATGCTTAAAGCTTGGGGCAGTGCACCCTCCACTTAACAGAAAGCTCAAAAGTCAAGTAATTGGCTGGGAAAATGAACAAAGAGCAAAAAAAAATCAAACTATAGAATCTTACATTGTTAGTGACAAGGTACTTACTTCCTTGGTGACAAAGAAGAGCAAAACATACAATGAGAAGACAACAAAATCAAAGCTCCTACATCCAAAGCCTCCAAGAAAAATACGAATTAGTCATAGTCCATGAAAGAGCTCAAAAAGGATTTTGAAAATTAAGTAAGAGAAGTAGAGGAAAAATTGAGAAGAGAAATGAGAGTGATGCAAGAAAATCATGAAAAATGCATATGATGGAAGCAAAGAAGTAGTTAACTCCTTGTTTCAGCTATCTAGCTGACACCTTGTTTCAGTTCAAGTTTATTCTGAGTGTTGGCCATAATTGAGAAGCAGAACTTGTGAACCCCACAAGTTGTGAACCCTAGAACCTGTGAACTACTGTTGCTGATGCCACAGGAAGGGGAGAAGCTAATGACCATATATAAGGAGAGGCCCAGGATGGAGAGAGTAGAACTGAGGACAGAATTTGTGGTGGTAGAATGGAGAACTGAGAAGAGAATTGAGCAGAACTGAGAACTGGGAAGGGAGCTCTTATGATGGCAGAGTCAAGAAGGAGAAAACTTGTGGTATCCTGGAACTCTATGTTTGTTTGTTCTGTCTGTGTTGATGTTTCTTTGTGATACTTTGTACAGAAGCCCTGGGACCTTACTGGAAACCCTGAAAGAAGATTTTATGGTTGTCTGTTTACAGAAGTCCTGGAGGAGGATTTCAGAGGTCCTGGGACTTTATTGATGATATGTGTTGACCTCTTGGACCTTGTTTGTGGGTCCCTGTTGGTATCACAGGCAGATATTGAATTGATGATGGTGCTGGCAATGTGTATGTTTGTTGTGTTTGGCTCTGTTAAGCTTTGTCTTCCCAGAAACAGGAACTGTGAAGGATTTGAGGTGGACTGGACACTGTGAACTTCAGTGTGGAATGGGAACTGGACAAATTGGACAAGAAGCTGGACAAGGAGCTGGACAAGGTGCTGAGAGCTGCCTGCCTTTGAATCCAGGTGACAGTTGGATAGATTCAGGTAGGAGCTGGAACCATGGAAGAGGAACCATGGAAGCTGAGAGCCAGTCTCCAGTCAAGATGAAAGAAGACTTTACTTGGATACTGTATATTGATTGAGAAGATTAAAATTTAGTGGCCTAAGTGTGGAGAACTTTGACCTTCATGTCCCTTAAGGAGGCCTGCTCCTTAAGGATGATTGAATTAAGGACTTACTTGAGTTAGTAAATGATTGTACTTTGTTTAAAACTATGTGGCCACTTTGGTGAAAACAATGTGGCCATTTTAGCGAAAAGTTGTTATGTTATAACATTGTGAATGCTGTACTTTGATTTTGGTGGACGTTTTGCTTTAATTTATTATTGAATAAATAGCAGATTCACTATACTATATAATCAGAACTTTGAAGCTGTCCACAGCAATCTTCTGGAAAGCTGCTTGTGCTTGGTTTTACAATGAGTCAACAGCTTGTTAAAGGCGATCCAAAAAAAAAAAAATGCTGAAGAAAATAACACCTTAAAAAATAGACTAACCCAAATGGCAAAAGAGGTGCAAAAAACCAATGAAGAGAAGAATGTATTAAAAAAGTAGAATTAACCAAATGGAAAAGGTGGTCCAAAAGTTCACTGAAGAAAATAATTCGTTAAAAATTAGAAAAGAGCAAATGGAATCTTAAGACTTTATGAGAAATGAAGATATTATAAAGCAAAACCTAAAGAATGAAAAAATAGAAGACAATATGAAATATCTCATTGGAAAAACAACTGACCCGGAAAATAGATCCAATAATTTAAAAATTATTGGGCTACTTGAAAACCATGATCAAAAAAGAGCCTAGACATCATCTTTCAAGAAGTTGTCAGGAAAAACTGCCCTGATATTCTAGAACCAGAGGGCAAAATAGAAACAGAAAAAAAAATCCACCTCCTGAAAAAGATCCCAAAAGGAAACCTCCTAAGAATATTGTAAACAAATTCCAGAGTTCCCAGGTCAAGAAAAATATTTCAAGCAACCAGAAAAAATTTAAGTAATGTGGAACCACAATCAGGATAACACAAGAGTTAGCAGCTTCTACACTAAGGGATCTGAGGGCTTGGAATATGATATTCTGGAGGTCAAAGGAGGTAGGATTAAAACCAAGGATCACCTACCCAGCAAAACTGAGCATGCTCCTTCAGGGGAAAAAATGGAATTTCAATGAAATAGAGGACTTCCAAGCATTCTTGATGAAAGGACCAGAGTTGAATAGAAAATTTGACTTTCAAATACAAGAATGAAGAGAAGCATGACAAGGTAAAAAGGAAAGAGAAACCATAAGGGATTTATTAAAATTGAACTGTTTACATTCCTACATGGGAAAGATGATATTTATAACTCATGAGACTTTTCTCAGTATTAGCATACTTGGAGGGAATATATACATACATACATACATGCACATATATGTATATATATACATGTACACATACATACACATATACATACATACATATAGACAGAGGAAACAGGGTAAGCTGAATATGAAGAGATATCTAAAAAATAAAATTAAGTGTTGAGAGGAATGTACTAGGAGAAAGGGAAAGGGAGAGGTATAATATCGTTTATCATCCCACATAAAAGAGTCGATCCCAATTGTCCTGCCTCCCCCCTTTACAACTCCCCCCCCCGAAAATAAAAGAAAGAACTTTTCCAATGCAAGGGAAGAGGGAGGAGGTAAGAAGGAACAAGTGAACCTTACTTTCATCAGGTTTGGCATAAGGAGGGAAAAACATACACACTCAACTGGGTATGGAGATCTATCTTACACTACAGGAAAGCCGTGGGGAGGGGAATGAGAGAAGTGGGATAATAAAAAGGATGTCAGATTGGGAGAAGTGTTAATTAGTAGCAAACACTTTTGAGGAGGGACATATCAGAGGAGAGAACAGAATAAAAGGAGGGTGTGATGAGATAGAGGGAAATATAGTTAGTCTTTTACAGTATGACTGTTATGGAACTATCTTGCATGACTACACATTTATAACCTATATCAAATTGCTTGCCTTCTCAATGAGGTTGGATAGGATCTCAATGAGGTTGGATAGGAAGAGAGGAAGGGAGAGAATGTAGAACTCAAAATTTTAAAAGTGAATGTTAAAAATAGTTTTTACATGCAACTGGGAAATAAGATATACAGGCAATGGGGTATAGAAATCTATCTTGCCCTACAGGAAAATAGAAGGGAAGGGGATAAGAGAATGGGTGGGGGGGTGATAGAAGGGAGGGCAGATTGGAGGAAGGGGAAATCAGAATGCACACTGTCTTGGGGTGGGAGGAAGGGAGAGTTGGGGAGAAATTTGGAATTCAAAATCTTGTGGAAGTCAAAGTTTAAAACTAAAAATAAATAAGTTAATAAGAAAGAAAACCCTAGAGATGCAACTTAAAAATTGAATAAAACAATAGCTTCAGCAAAGTTGTAGGATATAAAGTAAATCTACATAAATCATCACCATTTCTGTATATCACCAATGAAATCCAGCAAAAAGAACATAAAGAGAAATTCCATTTGAAATAACTTTTTTTTTTGTTGTGCTGTTATTGTTCTTTAGTCATTCCTGACTCCATGGACCACAGTATGCCAGGGCCTTCTATGCTCCATTATCTCTTGATATCTCTCCAAATTCATGTTCATTATTTCCATAACACTATCTATCCATCACATATTCCATCCCATTTCTGTTTGCCTTCAATGTTTCCCAACATCAGGGTCTTTCCAAAGAGTCCTGTCTTTTCATCATGTGGCTAAAGTATCTAAATTTCAGCTTCAATATTTGAGCTTACAGTGAATAGTCTGAATTAATTTATTTAAATATTGACTTACTTGATCTCCTTTCCATCCAAGAGATTCTCAAAAGTCTTCTACCACACCACAATTTAAAAGTGTTGATTCTGCAGCATTCAGTTTTCCTTATACTCCAACTCTCAAAGCCATGCATTGCTTCTGGAAAAAAAATAGTTTTCTTTTTAAAAAAAAGCATTTCAAGTTTTCAGCTCCAAATTCTAGCCTTGCTTCCCTCCTTCTCCTCCCCTCTCCTTGAGATGTTAAGCTTATATGTGTGTAACCATGTATAACATTTCCATATTAGCCATTTTGTACAAGAAGACTCAAATAAAAGAAAAAAAAAACAAAGAAAGAAACATGTTTCAGTCTGTATTCAAACACTATCAGTTCTTTCTCTGGAGACAGATAGCATCATACACTATTAGTCCTTTGGGTTTATCTTGGATCATTGTATTGTTGACAATAGCTAAGCCATTCACAACTCTTCAACAAACAGTATTGTTGTTATTATGCACAAGGTTCTCCTGGTTCCATTCACTTCACTGTGCATCATTTCATATAAGACTTTCCAGGTTTTTCTGAAATCATCTTGCCTTTCATTTTTTATATTACAATAATATTCCATTACAATCATATACCACAGCTTGTTTAGCCATTACCCAGTTGATGAGCTCCCCTTTGAATTCCAATTCTTAGTCACCACAAAAAGAGTTTCTATAAATATTTTTGTACATGTGAGTCCTTTTCATTTTTTAAATAATCTCTTCAGAATATATACTAAGCAGTCTATATTCAAGTAATGTGGAGCCACAATCAGGATAACACAAGAGTTAGCAGCTTCTACACTAAAGGATCTGAGGGATTGGAGGTAGGATTAAAACCAAGGATCAGCAAAACTGAGCCTAATCCTTCAGGGGAAAAAATGGAATTTCAATGAATTAGAGGACTTCCAAGCGTTCTTGATGAAAGGACCAGAGTTGAATAGAAAATTTGACTTTCAAATATAAGAATTAAGAGAAGCATGAAAAGGTAAAAAGGTATTGCTGGATCAAATGGTATTCATAGTTTAATAGCTCTTTGGGAATAGTTCCAAGCTTTTCTCCAGAATGGTTGGATCAGTTCATAGCTCCACCAACAAGGTATTAATGTCCCAGTTTTCCTGAATCCCCTCCAACATTCAACATTTTCCTTTTCTGTCATATTAGCCAATCTGATAGGTATGAGGTGGTACCGAGTTGTTTTAATTCATGTCTCTCTAATCAATAGTGATTTGGAGCATTTTTACATGTGACCATATAGCTTTGATTTCTTTGTGAACTTTGAGAATTTATCAATTGGTGAATGCTTTGTATTTTTATAAATGTGAATTAGTTCTCTATATATTTAAGGAAGGAAACCTTTATCAAAGAAATACTTGTTGCCCCTTAATAAGCTAAGGGAATTTGAAGATCCTCACTGCTTTTGAAGACCTTCCCTGTTCCCTAATAGGCTGAATGTAATCACATGGAGCCTGTGGTGGGAGGAGTTTGCTGAAGGATAGAGCAGAGTCCACAGGAAGCTGGGCGTCAGAGTAGGTAGAGCTGGAGTGAGACAGAGGGCTCACCTAGGGAGACAGCTAGCCTTGTTAATGTTAGTTTGTGGGAAGGTTAAATGATGTGGCTCTCTGTTGTGTTATGGTGTATTAACTTTTATGTTGCTATGATGGATTCAGTTTCCTAGTGTTGGGATTTGGTTTTCTGAACAAATGTTTTGCTTCTGTCTTCTATATGGAGTTTCTGTTATATTTTGTTATTGAGAACTATGTTGGCATATTTACAGTTACTGTCAGTGCTGTGAATATTGTGTTGATGCTACAATTTGTAAATCATATTTTGACCTTATCTTCACATATTGTGTAAGATGTTGTTCTTTATCTAGTTTCTGCCATTTTGTTTTCTAGTTTTCCTAGCAGTTTTTGTCAAATAATGAATTTTTGTTCCAAATGCTTGGATCTTTGGGTTTATCATATACTAGATTACCATGATCATTTGTTTTTTTAAAATTTTAATTAAAAATTTTTTTGTCTTTGTTAATTTGTTTACTTTTAGTTTACAAGATTCCACAGTTCCACAATCCCTTGAGTTTCAAATTTTCTTCCATTCCCTCTCCCCCGCCCCATCCCCCATGGTGGCATGCAATCAAGTAGAGGACCTGCAAATACTTTCATGTTAGATATTAGTCAGATTGTAAAGAAGGATTGAAACTGATGGAATGAAGAATGGGAAAGAGGAAACAGGACCAAACAAGAAAAAGAAAGAGAGCAGGTAGTTTGCTTCAGTTTACATTCAAACTCTGTTCTTTCTCTGAATGTAGACATCTCCTTCCATCATGAGTCTTTTAGAATGGTCTTATAACCTTGCATTGCTGAGAAGAGTCAAGTCTATCAGTGTTGGTTGTCACACATGTGTTGTGTTTGTAATTGTGTACAAATTTCTCCTGGTTTTGTTCTTCTCACTCAGCATCAGTTTGTATAAGTCTTTCCAGGTAAATATGAAGTCCGTCTGCTCCTCATTTCTTACAGCACAATAGTGTTCCATTACATTCATATACCACAACTTGGTTAGCCATTGCCCAATTGATGGGTATCCCCTTAATTTTCAATTCTTTGTCACCACAAAAAGAACTACAATAAATATTTTTGTACATATGGGTCTTCCTCTCACTTCTATGATCTCTTTAGGATACAATCCTAGAAGTGGTATTACTGGGTCAAAGGGTATGATATTATTTATAACCCTTTGGGCATAGTTCCAGATTGCTCTCCAGAAAAGTTGAATCAGTTCACAACTCCACCAACAATGCATTAGTGTTCCAATTTTTCCAAATCCTCTTCAGCATTTGTCATTTTCCTGTTTTGTCATCATGATCATTTATTATAATATAATTTGTATCTAATCTATTCCACTGATCCACCACTTTATTTCTTAGTCAGTACCAGATTGTTTTTGTTTGTTTGTTTGTTTGTTTTCTTTGCATTAGGATTTTTTTTCCAAATGCTTTATTAACATCATTCATTTCCGTCAGATTTTGAGTTACAATATTTTCCCCATTTCCCCCCTACCCACCACCCCAGAACAACTGTCATACAGCATATCCCCTCAACCAATCTGCTCTCTCCCCTCTCTTCTCCCATAGCCCCTTTGACTTTTCCAGTAGGGTGAGGTGAATCCCCACAACCATTGCCTGCACATCTTATCTCCCAATTATATGCAAAATAGTATCAATCATAGTATTTATATATTTTTTAAAACAATTGATTTTAAAAGGAAGATAAGCAACTCAGTATATGCTGTACATGTGTAGCTATGCAAAACATTACCATAGTAGATATATTGTAAAAGATTGACTATATTTCCCTCCCTCCTATCCCATCTTCCACCTGGTCCACTCCCCACCTTGATCCTGTACCTTTTCAAAAGTGGGTGCTTCCAACTTCCCTCCCCCCCAGCTCACCCTCCCCTCTACCACCTTCCTCCATCCCCCTCCCTCCACAATCCTGTAGGGTGAGACACCCTATTTAGTATACATGTCATTCTCTCCCTGGTCCAAATTCAATGAGAATAAGGTTTTGTCTTTTTGCCTTCCAGTTCCTCCCCTCTCATGCAACCACCTTCCCGTACCTCCTCTACATGAGACAGTTCACCCCATTGTCTCTCCCCATTACCCCTCACCACATTACTCTCTCACCTCTTAACCTCACCTTTTAAGTATCATCCCTTCCTATTGAATTCGACCTGTGCCCTCTATCTATGTATACCTGAAAACATATATACACACATTCACATATGTATTCATATGCCCATATACTCTTCTTCAACTATTTTCATACTGAGAAAAGTTTCATCAGTTACAGTTATTGGCTTTCCCTATAGGAATATAAATAGTTCAACTTTGATGAGTTCCTTATGATTTCTTTTCCCTGTTTACCTTCTCAAGAATCTCTTGCTTCATGTATCTGAATGTCAAATTTTCTATTCAACTCTGGTTTTTTCCTCAAGAATGCTTGAAGAAAGTCCTCTATTCCACTGAATGACCAAATTTTCCCCTGAAACATGATACTCAATTTTTCTGGGTAGGTGATTCTTGGTTTTAATCTCAGCTCCTTTGCCCTCTGGAATATCATATTCCAGGCCCTTCAATCCCTCAGTGTTGAAGCTGCCAGATCCTGTGTTATCCTGATTGTGTTTCCACAATATTGAAATTGTTTCTTCCTGGCTGATTGAAATATTCTCTCCTTGATCTGGAAATTCTGGAACCTGGCTACAATATTCCTAGGAGTTTTCTTTTTGGGATCTTTTTCAGGAGGTTGTCTGTGGATTCTTTCAACCTCTATTTTGCCCTCTGGCTCTAAAACCTCCAGGCAATTTTCCTTGATAATTTTTTGAAGGATGGTTTCTTGATCCTTTCTTTTATCATGGTTTTCAGGTAGCCCAATAATTTTTAGATTGTCTCTCTTGGATCTATTTTCCAGATCAATGGTTTTTCCCATGAGATATTTCATATTGCCTTCTATTCTTTCATTTGTTTTATCTACTTAATAGCATCTTGATTTCTGTTAAAGTCAGTAGCTTCCATTTGCTCCAGTCTAATTCTGAAGGAATGATTCTCCTCAGAGAACTGTGCTGGCCGCTCTCTTGTGGGCTGCTGGGCTGTCCTCAGTGGGAGGCTATCTTCTCTATGTCATTTTGTGGGTTCTGGAGCTCCAGAGGTCATTCATAGTCCCCCTTTTACGTAATTTTGAAATTGTGTAGACTGGAGGTCCATGGAAGTGCTGTTTCTACTCCACCATCTTGACTCCCAGTACCAGATTGTTTCTGATAATTAATGCTTTATTATATAGTTTGAAACGTGGTACAGCTAGATCACCTTCTTTTGCACTTTTAATCATTGATTCTTTTCATATCCTTAAGCTTTTGTTCTTCCAGATGAATTTAGTTATTATTTTTTTCAAGCTCTGTAAAATATTTTTTGATTGGTATGGCATTGAATAAATAGACTATTTTAGTTAGAATTGTAATTTTTTACTATATTGGCTCAGACTACCCATGGGAAATTAATACTTTTCCAATTGTTTAGATATGACTTTATTAGTGTGAAAAGTGTTTTATAGATGTGTTCATATAATTCCTGGGTTTGTCTCAGATAGACTCCCAAGTATTTTATATTGTCTACAGTTATTTTAAATGAATTTCTCTTTCTATATTTTGCTGAAGGACTTTGTTGGTAATATATAGAAATGCTGATGATTTATGTGAATTTAATTTGTATCGTCCAACTTTTCTATTTAAAAAAATTATTTAAAGTAGTTTTTTAGTTGATTCTCTATAGTTTGTCATCATATCATCTGCAGAGTGATAGTTTTGTTTCCTTGTTGCTTATTCTAATTCCTTTAATTTCTTTTTCTTCTCTTACTACTGTTGCTAACATTTCTATTAAAATATGAAATAATAGAGGTGATAATGGGAACTTTTGCTTCACCCCTGATTTTTTGGGAAGGATTCTAGCTTATCTCCATTATAGATAATGATTGCTGATGCTTTCACATAAATATTACTTATCATTTTAAGGTAAGTTCCATTGATTCTTACATTCTCTAGAGTTTTTAATAAGAATGAGTACTATATTTTGTCCAAGACTTTTTCTGCATCTATTGAGATAATCATGATTTATGTTGATTTCGTTATTGATATGGTCAATTATGTTGCTAACTTTCCTATTACTGAGCCCACCTGCTCATAGTGTATCATTCTTGTGATATATTGCATAATCTCTTTGTTAGTATTTTACTTAATTTTTTTGCATCAATATTCATTATGGAAATTGGTCTATGATTTTCTTTATCTGTTTCGACTCTTCCAGATTTAGGTGTCAGCATGATATATGTGTCATAAAAGGAATTTGGTAGAACACCTATTTTTCCTAATATTTTATATAGTGTTGCAATTAATTGTTCTTTAAATGTTTGGCAGAATGCACTTGTAAATCCATATGGTCTTGGGAAATTTTTCTTAGGAAGTTCATTGATAGCTAGTTCAATTACTTTTTCTAAGATTGTGTTATTGATGTATTTTATTTCTTCTTCTGTTAATCTGGTAATTTATATTTTTATAGATATTCATCCATTCCATTTAGATAGCCAAACTTATTGGAATATATTTGGGAAAAATAGCTCCTAATTACTTATATTTCCTCTTCATTGGTGGTGAATTAACCCCTTTCATTTTTTATACAAGAAATTTGGTTTTCTTACTCCTTTTTGAAAAATAAAATTGAGTAATGGTTTATCTATTTTATTGATTTTTTTTTCATAAAACTAGCTCCTAGTTTTATTTATTAGTTCAATGGCATTCTTACTTTCTACTTAATCTCTCCTTTTGGTTTTCAGAATTTCCAATTTGGTGTTTATTTGGGGATGCTGAATTTGTTCTTTTTCAGTTTTTTAGTTACATGCTCAATTCATTGATCTGCTTTTTTCCTCTTTTATTGATGTAAGAAATTAGAGATATAAATTGTCTCCTAAGTACCACTTTGGCTGTATCTCATGAATTTTGGTATGTTGTCTCAACATTGTCATTTTCTTTAGTGAAAATTATTGATTGTTTCTAGAACTTATTATTTGACCCACTTATTTTTATCTTTTAGGAAGTGATTATTTAATTTCCAATTAATTTTTAATATCTCTATTGTCCATTATTGAATGTAATTTTTATTGTATTATAATCTAAAAAGGATGTATTTATTGTTTTTGCTCCTCTGTATTTGGTTGTGAGGTTTTGTGTCCTAAAACATGGTCAGTTTTTATGTCGGTGCCATGTACTGCTGAGAAAAAGGTATGTTTCTTTCTATTTCTGCTCAGTTTTCTCCAGAGATCTATCATATCTAACTTTTCCAGAATTTTATTTACTTCCTTAACTTCTTTTTTTTTTATTTTTTTGTTTAGACTTACCTAGTTCTGAGAGGGGAAATTTGAGGTCCCCTACTAGTATTGTTTTGTTATCTATTTTCTCCTATAACTCATTCAACTTCTTCAAAATTTTAGATGCTATGCCATTTGGTGCGTTTATGTTTAGTATCTATTGAGACTTCACTGTCTGTGGCAACTTTTTTTTTTAAACAAATGCTTTATTAACTTCTGTTTTACATCATTCATTTCTGCCAGATTTTGAGTTACAATCATTTTCCCCCCATTATTCCCCTACCCAACCTCCCAGAATAGCAGTCCCACAAGATATCGCTTCCTCCAATCTGCTCTCTCCCATACCTTCTCCCATACCCCTTCAACTTTTCCATTAGAGGAAGGTGAATCTTTGTGTCCCAATGCCTGCACATCTTATCTCCCAATTATAAGCAAAAGAGTATTAATAATAGTATTTATATATATTTGAAACATTTAATGTTAAGACCTCGAATTTCAGATCCATTTCCTTCCTCCCTTGTCACCCATTCCCTCTGGGGAGATAAATAATTCAGTATATGTTGTACATGTCTAGCTATGCAAAACATTATCATAGTAGATATATTGTACAAGGCTGCTTATAATTCCCTCCCACTCATCCCACCCCCACCTGGTCCATTCCCTACATGATCCTGTCCCTCTTCTATAGTGGGTACTTCCAACCTCCCCTCCCCCCAAGGATGCCCTCCCATCCATCATCCCTCCTCTCATCCCCCTTCCCCCTATTCTGCTGCAGGTTGAGATATCCCATTTAGTATGTATGTCATTCTCTCCCTGAACCAAATTCAATGTGAATGTGGTTTTGCCTTTTTTGCCTTCCTATTCTCCTCCTCCCTTGCAACCACTTCCCATTGCTTCTTCCACATGACATAGTTTATCCTACCCTGTCTCTCCCCATCTCCTCTTGCTACTTTCCTCTCTCACCTCATAATTTCATCCCTTGAGTATCCTCCCTTCCCAACAAATTCAACCTATGCCCTCTATCCATATATAACTGTAACCATATACACACACACATTCACATATGTATTCGTATGACCACACCCCCTTCTTTCATTATTTTCATAGTGAGAAAGATATCATCAGTCCCAGTTATTGCTTTTCCATATAGGAATGTAAATAGTTCAACTTTGATAAGTTCCTTTTGATTTCTTTTCCCTGATTACCTTCTCATGCATCTCTTGCTTCTTGTGTCTGGATGTCAAATTTTCTATTCAATTCTGGTTTTTTTCTCAAGAATGCTTGAAAGTCCTCTATTCCACTGAATGACCATATTTTCCCCTGAAACAAAATACTCAGTTTTGCTGGGTAGGTGACCCTTGGGTTCATTCCCAATTCTTTTGCCCGCTGGAATATCATATTCCATGCCCTTTGATCCCTCAGTAGAAGCTGCCAGGTCCTGTGCTATTTTATTCTGATTGTGTTTCCACAATATTGAAATTGTTTCTTCCTGGCTGCTTGTAGTATTTTCTCCTTGGTCTGGGGATTCTGGAACCTGGCTATAATATTTCTGGGAGTTTTCTTTTTGGGATCTTTTTCAGGAGGTGATTGGTGGATTCTTTCAACCTCTATTTTGCCCTCTGGATCTAAAACATCAGGGCAGTTTTCCTTGAGAATTTCTTGAAGGGTGATTTCTAGGTTCTTTATTTGATCATGGCTTTCGGGTAGTCCAATAAATTTTAAATTGTCTCTCCTGGATCTATTTTCCAGGTCAGTGGTTTTTCCCAACACATTGCCTCCTAATCTTTCATTTGTTTGGATCTGCTTAACAGCATCTTGATTTCTCATAAAGTCATTAGCTTCCATTTGCTCCAGTCTAACTCTGAAGGAATGAATCTCCTCAGTGAACTTTGAGATTCTTTTTCCATCTGGCAAATTCGACTTTTTAAGGCATTCTTCTCCTCATTGCCCTTTGGGCCTCCTTTGCCATTTGAGTTAGTCTATTTTTTTAAGGTGTTGTTTTCCTCAGTCAGGCTGTTGACCCTCATTTCATACTTTTCCTGCATCCTTCTCATTTCTCTTTCCAATTTTTCCTCCACTTTTCTTATTTGATTTTTAAAGTCCTTCTTAAGGTCCTCTATAGCCTGCAACCTGCTCATGTTTTCCCCTGGGGCTTTTGGAGCAGGACTTCTGACCTCACAGTCCTCTTCCGACTACAAAACTACAAAATGGCGTGTCTCCTCAGCAGCTTCTAGCCCCCAGGGGAGGGAGCCGACACATTCCCCAAATACTGGTCCCAAAGTCCATAGGAAACTAACCTCTTACTTTGTCCTAGGCATGTCTATGTTGATAATTCTGGAGTCGCCACAGTTGCTGGTGTTCTGGGATCTCTCCAGCCGGCTGCTGGCCCTGCCGCCCTGGGGCTAAAACCTCGGCTCACATGGACCTGGGCTCGGCTTGGCTCGGCTCCCCACACTCTGTGTGCTGTGCGCTGCCGGCTCCCAGACCACTTCGCTGGTCCTTCCTGCAGGGCTGCTGGGCTGTCCTCAGAGGGAGGTTAGCTTCTCTGTGTTGTTCTGTGGGTGCTGAGGCTGCAGAAGTTGTTCAGAGTCCCCTTTTACATAGTTTGGGGGGAATCTGGGGGCAGAGTGGCTTGGATGAGCTGTTTCTACTCCGCCATCTTGGCTCTGCTCCCTCCTGTGGCAACTTTTTGCAAGATAAAAGTTTCCTTCCTTATCCCTTTTAATTTTATCTATATTTTTGCTTTTGCTATGTCTGAGATCATGATCACTACTCCTGCTTTCTTTGTTTCATTTGAAACATAATAAATTTTGCTCTACTCCCTTACCTTTACCCTGTGTGTATCTCTCTGCTTCGGATTTGTTTCTTTCAAATTTGTGCTTTGTAGGATTTGCTTTTTTAATCCATTTTGCTTTCCACTTCTGTTTTATGGGTGAGTTCACACAATTCACATTTATAATTATGACAACTTTGTATTTTCCATTACCTTCTCTTTCCCTTTTTTATCCCCCTCTTGCTCCCACCCCCACTTCTTCCCTCCTTACATGGGTTTTATTTCTGATCACCACCTTCCTCAACCTGCCCTCCCTTTTATCAGTCCCCTCCCTTACACTCCTCTTATTTCCATCCCTTTTTACTTCTTTATAAGATACTATAGATTTCTATATCCAACTGAGTGTATCTGTTATTCCGTCACTGAACCAATTTTGATGGGATTAAGATTTAAGCTTTGCTGGCCACCCTATTTCTAACACCCATTTCTTACTCCATTACAATAGAACTTTTATACCTCTTTTGTGTAGCATAATTTACTCCATTCACTCTCCACTCTCTTTTCCTTCCATTATAATTTTCTTTCTCACCACCCTCCCCAGCCCTTTTTTTTGGGTATCATCCCATAGAAAATACCTTATATCTATATCCTCTGTCTTTATATTCTTCAAATTGCTCTTATGATAATAAAATTCTTAAGAATTATAAATATCATCTTGCCATATAGACACATAAACAGTTTAACCTTATTTAATTTTTTATACTTTCTTTTTCTTATTCTTTACCTTTTTAATGTTTGCTTCAAGTCATGTATTTGGAGATCAAGTGGATACTTGTTATGCTGTACAGATAGCCCACTTACCTATGGGACTGCTGGTTTGTAGGACATGGGGCCTCACTGGTAAACTGCTCCAGGCTTAGAACTTTGCTGCAATCCCTTCTGTGAGGCTGGCTGACTGCTGCTGCTGCTCATGCTTCTCTTGGACTTCCATACCCTCTCACCCCAGTGAGACAGACCTTTCCTGCCATGCTGGTAAGGTCTCTCCGTGTTCCTAGATCAATTCTGAGGCGGTTTTCTAGTTGTTTTGGGGAGAATTTGAGAGGGCTTCAGAGAGTTCCTTCCTCATTCCTTTGTCTTGCCACCAGAAGTACCATAGCTTTGACTATATGGACCTTTGTTAGTAATGTTATTTCTCTACATTTTGGTATGCTATCCAGATTTGTCATAGCTTTCCTCCTAGGGAGCACGTGTCTTAATTTCATGGCTCCAGTTGGGGTCTGCAGTGATGTTTGAGCCCAAGCATATAAGATCTGACACTGATTCCATTTCTTCTCCTTCTACTAGGTAAAAAGTGAGGGACCAGTTGCCAATATCACCTAATTCACAGTGTTATTCTGAGGATCAAATGAGTTCACTGATAGAAAGTTTTTAGCACTCTTAAAAGTGCTGTATAGATGCTAGTTATTAATTATTAGCATTGTATGCTAAGATAACCTCTAAACAGAGATATGACAGACATAAAGGGTGACTTTATAAACAAGTTAGAGGAATAAAGAAGAAATTACCTTTTTGACCCAGTAATAGGGAAAATGTTCATGATCAAACAACAAATAGAGAGGATCACAGAAAATAAAATGGATAATATGGGTTACATAAAATTAAGAAATTTTTGCAAAATCAAAACCAATGCAGTTAATATTAGGAGGGAAGCATGTAACTGGAAAAAATCCTTGCAACATATTTCTCTTATAAAATAAGTCTAATTTTCAAGATATATAAAAAACTCATTTCAGTTTTTAAGAATGAACAATTTCCCAACTTTAAATAGTCAAATGACATAAAAGAGTAGTTTTCAGAGGAAGAAATCCAAGTGATTATAGCCATATTAAAAGTGATTGAAATCACTTATAATTAGAAAAATAAAAGTCAAAGTAACACTGAAATTTTGCCTTGCTTCCAACAGATTGTCTAAATTGGCAAAAAAGAGAAAATTACAAATGGTGGTGGTGCTGTGGGAAAAAAGGTCACATTAATGTACTGTTGGTGGAGCTATGAATTGGTCTGGCCATTTGAGAAGACAATGTGGAATTGTGTCCATAAAATCATTAAACAGTAAATATTCAACAATACCACTATTAAGTCTATACCCAAACAATATTAAAAAAGAGGAAAAGGCCACATGTGTATAAAAATATTTATATCAGCTGTTTTTTTTTTTTTTTTGCTAGCATGAGAAATTATGAAAGAAATGGTTTCAATGAAACCTAGGAAGAAACTCATGCCGAGTGAAATGAGCAGAAGGAGAATAATTTCTACAATAACAACAGCACAATAAAAACAAACAACTTCAAGAACTTTAAGAATGTGATCAATGTGGTGAAAAACTATGATTCTAGAGTATTAATTCTCCTACTGAAAGTGGGATAATGGCTTAAGACTGTACACTGGTATATGTTTTCTTTTTTTTTTTTTGATATTGCCAATTCAGGAATTTGTCTTGTCTGACTATGCATAATTGTTATAAGGGTTGCATTTCTATCTTTCTATTTTCAAGGGGGGGTGGAAAAATTCGATTTTTGTTAATTGAAAAACTAAAAAAAATTAAAATAGTATATGAAGTGCCAATCCTATTAATGCAAGTTTATATAACTAGGGTTCACTAAACTCTAAGGAAGTTAAAAGTGAATAATATGGGTTTAGTTAGATGTCAGGGACCAGAGATTATATGTTATAAATACATTTAATTTCTAAATCTTATTTCTATATCCACATGGCATTTGGCAGTGTTGCCTTATAGAAGGGACCAACTTGAAGGTTAACTCTGAGAACCAAAGTGAATACAGCACTTAGAGTTTCTTCTACTCACTGGGTCATATTCAGATTACTAAGATGAGTGTGGTATCCCAAGACCCAGATTCTCAGAGATAAAGAGCACTAGATGGATTGCTATCAATGGTGGCTAATGGTTAAACTTATGTAGTATTATATATAGAAGGGTGAAATGGAACAGTTAAGGCAAGTTGTGAAAGAATATAGAAACAGATTCAATATTTGAACCCATAATTCCAAGCATTTAATTTCATATTTATGGGTATCATGAAACGAAAGGCTTCAGGGTCACAAAATGTGCATTTATCCAGGGATGTATTGGTAAATTTTTAGTGATCAAAAATATGCAGGACACACTTTTAAGTTTAATATACATTTTAACATTTTCTTCATCCATTTGTTAAGTCAAGAAATCAACAAAACAATAAATCAAGACCTGATTTATTATGTTTTGCAGATTTATGATGTGTAAATGCCCACACTGAAAATTTCACATGAACTCTGACAAGTAAGTTTCTCTGTATAAGCTCTGTCTGAGCTGGTTCCAATTTACTCTTAGATCTATCTCAGTAGAAGTATATCAAAATTTTATTCAGGGACAAAAAGAATAAAGTAAAGTTAGTTATTGAGAAAAGAATGATATGTCTCAGGTATTTCAGGTTATCCCATACAGTATATTGAAGTAGGTCAAATTGAGATTTGAAAAGTATTGAGTGAGATCCTCCTTACATAATTATGCTCTTAAGATATGTCTCTCCATCACTAAGTGGCATTGCATCTTAACCTTTGAATTTACATATGCTTATAGTTAGAGACACAAGTAAGTCAAAACTGATCCTAACCTAATTTACTTTTATACATTTAGAGGTGGGAGGAATCAACATATAATTGCACCCCCTCATTTTTCACATGATTAAACTGAGACCCAGAAAGTTTGTGATTTGTCTGAGGTAACCCAGTTTGTAAATGGCAGAGGCAGTATTTAAACCCATGTCCTCTGACTCCAAATCCTGTATTCTTTCCACTACATCATAACTGCCTACTCATAGAAAACAATGAGATATCAGGTAGGTTTTTTTATTCACAGCATTTTTCTTTTTATCTACATCTATTAACCAAAGGCAATGAAAGAATTCAGTCAGCAAGTAAAAAGTCCTTGTAGTAGGCAAGGCACCACAGTGAAAGAAAATGAATACTAGGATGGGAGTCATAAAATCTCATTTTAAGACTTGGCAATTGGTCTTAACAGCTATGTGACCTTGAGTAAATAATTTATTTCTTTCTGAACTTATTTATTTGGAAAAAATAAAATAATAAAGCTGCCTTTCTTCATATTACAGTTTTTGTAAGGAACATCCCTGGCAAGCTTTTAGTGGCCATATGCATATGAGTCACTGACAGTGACTTATGTCTTACCTTGTTGCGTCATTGCAGTGTGGAGATGGCTTTGAGTCCTCAATGTTGTACCAGTGAAATATAAACTCTGGCAGGTCCTGACTGCCTAGTGAAGGATAGTTGCTTGAGAATGGGTCCAAGTTTGGAAAGGTTTGTCACCAGGTTGACTGCAGGATGATGAAATTTTTGGTTATAGCAACTCTCAATGACATCTTCTAAGATATATAATTGTTATTTGCAATGATTGAGGACAGGGTAGCCACTCAGATGATATTGCAGATCTTTGAAGTTTCGACATGGTTAAATTACCTCCCTCCTCAGTCATAAAGAACAATGATCTATATGGCAGCTGTGGAAACAATTTGGAAAGGTGTAGGGAGAACTCAGAGTAAGGGAAACAATCAGACAATTAATAGGCATTAATGAATACCACCATGTATTAGGTACTGTGCTAAGAATTGGAAAAATACAGACCAGAATGAAAGTTGTTGCCATCAAGAAGCTTACTTTCTATTGGAGGGAGACTCCATGTAGGCATAAGGCATTATATGAAGAACACTGCATCTGTAGTCTGAAGCCCTGTGTTTGAATTCTGGCCCAACCATCACTACAGGTCTGATATTAGATAAATTGTCAAACCTCTTTGAGCTTTAGTTTCTTAACCTTCCATTTTACTCTGTACGAATCTTGTAGGTATTAATTTACATACATAATGTCTCCTCTATTAGAATGTGAGCTCCATGAGGGTAGGAGCTCTTTTTGCCTTTACATTTGCAACACTTAGTGTTGGCACATATTATAAACTTAACAAATGCTTATTAATTGATTGATCGGTAAAATGAGGACCAGATAACTTCTAAGATTCCTTTCTATTCTAAATCCCTAGGGTTTTTTATTTTAAGTATGTGCAACTATGATTCTGAATAACAGCCAAAAATTATTGCTTCAAGTGACACAATTCTAATGAACTAGAGATTCTTTAAACAATCTGGGACGTGACTTTTCTCATATTTTCTGTTCTTCTCCCGTTTTTCTCCCTGAATACAAATTCAACATAGTCATGATATAAGAATTTTCTTTCTAAGAATTCAGGCTTTACATCCTTGTGGAACATATATAAATACAATTTAGCCTTTTTATGGAGACCTGGGTTAATGCTAGCAGAAGCGATTAATATGGCATATGACTCAGTGATTAAAAAAGGCATTGTATGGTGGGAGAGAATGACTAATACTTCCACTTGCTAGTGTGAGTACTGCAGCTTTGTTGATGAGAAGCACTGTGATGTAGTAGACAGAGTATAATACTTGGAATCAGAAAGAGCTGGATTTAACTCTCATCTCTGACAGTTATAAACTATATTACAGCTTCTATGAGACTTGACTTCCTCATTTGAAGACAAAGATAGTATTACTTGTAATTACTTCCTCACAATGTGGTAGTGAGTATGAGATGGGATGGTCTACAGGGGCCTTTGTAAACTTTAAAGTGCTATATAAATATCAGTTATTATGATTATAGTACAGGATGTCACACAGTGGTATGCTGGGAAAGATTTCTCATACAGCTCTTTAAAAAAAGTATGCACAACAACGTTTTAAGTTTAATCTGCATCATTAACATTTTCTCTATCACTTTCTTTTAAAGTCTAGAGTCAATCAACAAAGCATTAAATTGAGCCCTGATTTGTAACATTTGCTGGTTTTCAAGCTTTAAAGGATCACTCAGAAAATTTAGCAATGGCTTTTGGGAGTTGGGTTAAGCTGGCTCCAGTACACTCCTGATTATCACCTGGATGTAATTCACCAAAGGAATATTATGAAGATAGAATTTCAGTGGGTAGATCATCTCTTGATCTAGATGCTTTTACTTATTATTTTCTTATGTTGCTATTCTTTAACAGAGATATGGAATATTTGTGAAAATGCATTATTTGGAGGGCATAATGGTGAAAGCTCAGACAAACAATGTTTAAAAGAGGCAATATTAAAAAAAATGGGCAGCATCCTTTGCCAAGTGTCAGCTCTACACAAAAGACCATTCTTCCCAGCAATGGTGCCTCACTTTAATGAGAAGAATTATTCAATGCCACGTGTCTTTCTTTTGGAATCAAATCAAAGGGAAAGAATGAGGAAATTTGTACCAAAATATGCAAATGAACACTTCCAAGATGAAGTGATAATGGGAGATGTCAGAATACTTTTGGAAATGAGAAACTGGCTCATTACTAGAGTAATTTGTAAAACAGTATGGAAACATCTCCCTTCCCATTGGCCCTAACCATGGATGACTAGCCTCATTTTCACCTCCTCTTTTCTTTTCACTAGATTATTTTTCCTCTTCCAATTTCATATAAGAATAACAAAAGTTTGCATGAGGGAACCAAGGAAATTCAAAGCACTTGCCCAGACTACATGTCCATAAAAGATTTAAAGAATAAAGTGTTAACATTCAGAGCCTTTTCATTTCCCCGCCCCAGAAATGGATTTTCTTGATGACAAATACAGGTATTTCATGCTCTCATGGGAAAATTTAGAGCATGATATTATTATCTGAATTAGAGATTCTGGGAAACTACAGTTTCTATTATATCTTTGTTAAACTAACTGAAGATGTTTGGAATCTCCAGAGATTTATAGTAATCCCCAAAATTATAGAATTGGGCAAATGTTTTCCTTTACACAGTGTGTTTCCTTGAAGATGCTCTTCCTTTGCAAATGAAGCTTGAGGAAATTATTTTTAGATGGAATTACTTTTTTTCTGACAACCATAAAAAAAGATACTAGAAAACTAAAAATAATGCAAAACTCATAAAGCATTTCAATTTACTCTTTAGTCTGATTACAGAACTGAAAAATCATATATCTCCCTGTGCCAGTTTTCCTGGAGAATGTTAATAGGATTACAACTTTTATGTTATCACATTTTACCTTGTATAATGTATTTTTTATGTACAAAATATTCTCTTCACCTCTAGTTTATTTCTGAATTATAAAAAGTAACTGACCTTTAGAAAACACTTTAAAGTTAGAGAAGCACTTTTATACATTATCTTATTTGAACTTTACAAATATTGAGGAATGGAATCTGTCTCTCAAGTCAGAAGACTTAGCTTCAAATCCTACATCTGACCCTTAGACCTAAGTTGCTCAGTGGTTAGAACTCAGGACCTGAAATGTGGATATGAATCAGGAAGATCTGAGTGCAAAATATGGCACCAGACATTTCATAGCTATGTGAGCAAAGGCAATTAACAACCACTTTCTGCCTCCATTTCCTCATCTGTAAAATGAGGTTAATAATAGCACCTCATTGGGCGGGGGGGACAAATTGGATAACATTTGTAAGCCACTTTACAGACATAAAGACACTATATAAATGTGGGTTATTATTAATATTATTACCTGTGCAACCTTGGGCAAGTTGTTTAACTCTTGAAACCTCAGTTCCTCATCTGTAAAATGAGGGGGTTAAATTACATGTCTTCTTGTTTTCCTTCTCATTCTAGATCTATTATTCTGTAATTCTACTAAGGGTGTTATTACCCCTATTTTAAAGATGGAAAATAATCACCACAAAATGCAAGGAGTTTAAAGCTGTCCTTTGTTGTAACTTTCAGAATTCCAGAGGTGGGATTTGAATACACTCCATCCTCTGCATCCAGTAGCCTCTTGCTCCCTTGAAGGCATGGGTCTTTTTGCTCTTTATCTTTCTATCTCTGAACCTGAATTACAGAATAATAGATCTAGAATGGGAAGGAAACCAAGAAGACATGTAATGTCTAACTTCCTTTAGCTTAGCTCAAATACCACCTCCTATAGCATACCTGTCCTGAACTCCCTAGGTACTAGTATATGTTACTCTACCTCCCTAACATATTGTTTTCTATATTGGGATGTAAGATTCTTGAGGGCTATTTTTAAAAACTTTCTTTGTATTCTTTGACTTTGTATTCTCAGTGTTTAGCACAGTGACTGGCACATATTAAATGCCAAAATAAATGCAAATTAATCAATTATTTAACTCTGTTTTCATTTCCTGCCTATAGAATATAAGCTCCTTGAGGGCAGGGAGTGCCACATTTTTGTCCCTGCATTACTAGTACCTAGCTCAGTGCCTGGAACATAGTAGCTTTTTGGCTATATGTGTGACTATATATATATAAATATACTCTATGTTCTAGCTGAATTGGACTAAGAGTTCTTTCCTGGACATGCACTGTATTTTCCTCCATCCTTCCATTTTCTCATGATATTCCCTATATCTGGGATGTCCTCCTTTCTCTTTCTTTTTCTATTTGTCTAGCCAAGCATTTATTGTTGAAATATTGAACTGTTAATCATCCTTTAAAGCCCAATTCCATTTCATCCCCCTTCATGAAAACTTCTCTGATTCCCCCAACTAGAAACAGCTTTCTTAATAAGGTCTAACCTCCCTACATCTCTAATATGTCTAGAAAGTATTGTGTATTATAGATATTTATATATATGCTTGGTTCCCTTACTAATACAATATGCCACAAGGGCAGGGATAATATCTTATGTATATACTTTGATTCTCTCTTTGGGCCTGAAAATAGTGTTGTCTGTGTTTTAAGTCCTTAAGTATGCTTGTTGAATTGAATTGAGGAAGGAAGAGTGTCTGCTGTGTTTGTAGGGAATTGCAGGGGAAGTGGACCTGGAATGCAAATGCCTCATTACATGTAGATTGTGACTTAGAAGAGAATGGACATTGTTATAACTGGCTACCATGGCTATGATGATGTGCCACATATGTAGTGAGGTAAGGGCATGTGTGGTTAGTGCTCCTTTATCCCTCACAAGTTAGTTGATATAATGACAGAAAACAAGGGGAAGATGACTAAGGTTAGGAGTTATTAATATGCTAGAGGATTTGTTCTGTGAAGTTTGCATTCAGTCAAAGGGCCACCCTTGAGGACATAGAAGGCACTCTTGTGCTAGTGAATTCCAAATGTGTAACTGGACATTGTCATCCCTTTATGGAATTTCAAGACTTCTCTGAATTTGAAGGAGAACCTGGCTTGTCACATGCTGAGGCAATAATTGGGCATGCTCAGGTGTCCCATAAAAGCCAAACCTGCCAGGCCTGAGCAGCAATTTGGAGAGCAGAACAGTTTGAGCACTTGAGGTATTCAAGGCAGCTTTGTAGAGTGGGATGCCACAGCAGTCAGGGTAAGAATTATATCTCTTCTTTTCTCTGCTTTTACCATGACATCTTACAGTAGTACCACTTTCCCCAGGAGATAGTGCATCCAGCAGGGAGCTATCTGAAGAGCAGATAACTACTTATCAGAGACCAGTAATCTGAGAGAGTTTGAGGCACAGTTGAGAGTCAGCGGGGAGTGCAGATATACCCTCTTTATGGAGAAACAGGTACAGTAAGGCAGAATTCAAAGCAGGAAGCAAGAAGAGAATTGAATATGGACTTAAGAAAATTAACCCTGGATGTGGAGAATTGAGATATAGAGAGAAGAAATCCAGGGAGCCTTGAAGAGGCTCAAGGCCCAAGAAGAGAAACTGTGCCTGGTAAGGAGCAGTGTGAGGACAGTGTAAGGACTTAGGAAAAGAAAGGACATTGGGGTCCAACAGTACCAGAGGTGTTGGCTGCCTTGGCCATAAGTATTTCCTCCATGTGTTCTTCAGTACCAGTATATTTTACATTTGTGCCTATTCTTCTCTTAGACACTATGTATATTTCCTCACACAAAACTTCAGAATGCTCCCCAAGTTTACAGGGGGAACATTTGATAGCTATTGTTCTTATTATTCCATCTTGCATCTTAGTAAATGCCTTTACTTTGATCTAATTGTATATATTGATGGACTATTAAAGGGAAATTTACCATTTGGGGCTTGCAAACTATTTATTTTTAGGAGTATGGACCCACAGAATAACCCATTAGAATCTAGGGTGGTAGTTCCAGAGAAGTTACATCTACTTAACATGTATAAGAAATCATCCAGACTCAATGGCAGTCACTTCTTAAGAGAAATGAGTCAAAATTATTCTTGGTTGGTCTTTGAGATCCCTCTTAAGAGGCTGAGTGGGTTTGGATTTGTGATTAAGTGAGACCTGGGATTGAATCTTTCCTATAATAATTGATTAGGTGTGAAACCTTGGGTAGGTCACTTTAAACTCTCTAACCCCCAGTTACCTCATCTGCAAAAGGAGGATAATTAGATCTGTAGCACCTATCTCAAGGTTTTGTGGTAATGACTGAATCAGATAACATGTGTAAAATGCCTAGTAAACTTTCCAGCACTATATGCATGCCACCTATTCTTAATGTCCCTCTCTGCAGTATAGTAAGAGGAATAGTAGGAAAAGTGAATAGAGAGTCTGCCTCTTAGTCAGGGAGATGTATGCTCTAGTCCCTCCTCTGACACAAATGGGCAAATCATATAACATCTCATATAATATCATCATTGATAAAAGGAGTTTCGTTTCTAGAAATTTCCTCTACCAACGAAATCACAAGATCGGACAAAAACAAAACAAAGGACAAAACAAACACAGCAACCATAAACACATAGAATAATTTTGTCCAATAGATACATTGGGACATTTAAACAATAATGGATAGAAAATCTGTCAGACAATAGGACACAATTTTATTTCAAAGCCACACAATCACTAGAAAAAGGTCATGGATATAAATACACTAAGTCTCAGTATTTCAGCCTACTTCAAAATGCCTGAGAAAGATTAAGCAAAACTGTGGAATATAATCTAATTGCTACTTAACCCTTTTTAAATATGAAATTTCCCAACAAGTGAGAACAAATCCCTAGAACCTTCCACATAATAGGATTTTGACAACAGTTAGGAATACCAATGAAGTTCTGAGTTAGGAGAGACAATAGATTTGGCCTTCCACCATTATATATTATGTATTGATGCTGTAGATTTCAGAACAACCTTGGTAGTTACATAGTATAATTGCTACAAAATCCACAAACTGAACTTTGGAGTGGAACAGAGGGTGTAACAGAATGCTTCCAAATTTCTTGCTTTAGAAAGTTTAAATTGAGCTTGAACTAATTTTATTGTAGTTTTGGTATTGATTCTCTATCCTCATGCACACATCATAGAGTTTTATAAGGCTTTGCTTGATGGCCCTTGAAATTACAGCCCTGCATCCTGTTTTTAATTAGACGGGAAATGTCCCTTTATTCTGTACTGCACTCTAGTGTTTGCTTGTTAATTCCTGGCTGGAGCAGCCCAAGTTGACTTGTACATCAAGTACAAATAATACATTCTGGACCACTATTGTTGTTTGTATTAGAAAATCATCCCATGATGGGGGCTTTGAAAGGAGCTTTAGAATACATTCTTCAAGCACCTAAAAGTTCATTTCTATAGTTTCCCACTGAGCTATTCCAGGGAACAAGAGAAAATAGATGACCACTTTGAAACAATGCTAATTGAATTGCTATTGTTGCTTCCCAGGGACTTGAGAGGAAAAGTTCTCAGACACAGCAGGAATTCTCAGAAACCAAAACTTGCTATTAGTGTGAGTTCAAAGCTGGCATGAGATATGCACTTAGGGAGAGAAGCTCATTACTTAGTCTTATCTCTGAAGAGTGTCATCTCCTTCTTCTAGAGGTAGTTCAGGAAATCTCTGAACTTCACTAGTTCCTGAGAGGATTCAAGCCCCTCACTCTTTGTGATTTCCCGATTCTTCCTTCCCATGCTAAATCAAAGCATCACAGATCTAGAGCATGAATTACCCCAGAGGCCTTTTAGTCCACACTCCTCATTTTATAGAAAAGGAAATGAGGTGTAGGGAATTTATGCATCTTGCACGAGGTCAGACAGACCTTATTAGGTTGATGTGAGAGATGAGATTTGAACACAGATTCTCTGACTCCAGAGAGTGCATTTTCCCTACTGTATAATATTTTCAGAGAATGAGGACTGTGTGTTTTTTTCTTATATTCCCAGGGCTTGCCACAGTGACTAACACATAGACATTAAAGAAAGGTGTTTATTTTAAAAATCTTTTTGGTATTAAAAAAGAAATGTCTTTATCATCTTGATGCTTTGATACCTTCTTCTAGGATAACGTCAAGAATCCTATGGACTTTGTGGATCTCATCTCCCCATTGAAGGGTTTCCTCACTTTTCCCAATCTGCTGAGCCTTTTTTTTGAAACTGACACCTATGTCAAAATTCACTCTCTCCTTGTCAATTGGTATCTGTGCACCTTCCAAATCCGGAGCACTGGGTGACCTTTTAGTTATATGGTTTTTAGACCTTTTAGTTATATGGTTTTTAGAAGGCAGATTGGATTAGTGATTTATTCTCTCATAGATACAAATTGTAAATGTCTAATTTAGAAGAAGACTGAGCAGATCTTTTATATATTCTGTGACATAATTAAAGTCCAGGCTGAATGACAGACTCAGAGCTGATTTTTTTGACTGATTTCTCTCCTAATGTAACTTGTCATTTACTAACAAGTCAAGTTCTAAGGTATAAAGAATAACAAAATGCTAATCACATACCTGTACTTGATAACTCTATTAATTCTATAGGTCAATGAACTTGACTTTGGTTTTGAGGAAATTTTTAGAAATAATCATTAAAGATTTCATTAGTAAAAATCTAGAAAGAGAAGCAGTAATTGCAAAGAATAGGCATGGCTGGCTTGATCAAGGACATGTCATACCAGAATAACCTTATTTCCTTTTTTTTTCTGACAGGGCTATTAAACTATGAGTGGAATGACATGTATACAGTTTATGCCAATTTTAATAAAGTACTTGAGAAGTATCTTATGGTATTTTTGTGGAAAAAATTGAGAGATGTGGGCTGGAATATAATACCATTAGAATTGGTTAAATAACCAGATTCAAAGAATAGTTATGAATGATTCAATGCCTGCTTGGCAGAAGGTCTCTAGTGGAATGTCCTATGCTATTTCACACTTATATCAAAGACTCAGATTGAAAAATAGATGGGAAAACTGTTGGATTTGCAAATGACACAAAGCTAGAAGGGATAGCTAACATATTGGATGAGAGTCAGGATCTAAAAAAATTCTGATAGAATAGAGGATAGGGCTGCATCCAATGAAATGAAAATCAATAAGAGCAAAGTCTCAAACTTAGTTTCAGAAATTAACTTCACAAGTTTTAATGGGAGAAAGATGGCTAGGCATGTCACCATAATAACTTTCTATGGTTAGATTTTTTTTCCAATTGTTTTTTACTCATCTTTTTTTGGGGGGTGGGGAAAGGGGAGACTTTTTCCTTTCTTTTAAAATTGAGTTCTGCTCCTAGGGTAGAAGGGACACTCTCTCTGAGGGCTTGTTGAGTGGCTGCAGGCCCTGTTATGTTTACCTGGTGCTGCACTGATGTTGTCCTGAGGCTCATGGAAGACCCTTGTGTCTGGTGCTAGGTTGAAGGGGGTTGGGTGGGCAGTGACTGGTGCTTCTGGAGGCCATGGGATCTGAAAGCTTACCTGATTATGAGCTGGGGTCCTAGTGGTGGTGTCTGGTGTGTGCTGAGTCCTAGTGTGTTGTTTCTGTATTTCCCCTGGGGCTACACTGAAGCATGTGGAGGTCAGGCTGCTGGAGGATGTCTGTTTGTTTGCCCAGGGTTACACTGAAACATGTGGTAGTTCCTTGAGCTGGAGTTTACCAGTTCTCCTGGCTATGCTAAAGCTTGTGGGGGGTCCTGGTGCTGGTGCTTGCCTGCTCCACCACACTGGGGCTCAAGGTCTCCTGCTGGTCCCCTGAGGTGGGGTTTGCTGCTGGACTGTTGGGATGCTTCCTGTCCTTGACTGCATTTTCCTTTTACCCAAGTGAGACAGACCTTTCTTGCTGATCTTCCAAGTTTCTGGGGCTAAAAGATTATTTCACTCCATCTTTTTGCTGGTTTTGCCATTTCAGGATCTGTTCTGGGACACCAATTCATGGCTGCTTGGAGGTGAATATGGAAGAGTCAAAGTGATTCACTGCTTACTCCACTGTTTTGGTTCCCAAAAGTAGTGACCTAAAAGCCTGTCATTCTCTGAATTCAGCAAGCACTCAATTTATTTCTACAAAGAGTTATTAAGTACCTTCTCTTTATAAGAAATAGTATTAGTCACTGAAGTACTGTATTAAACTATCAAATACCTTGATTTTCTGAACCTATAGCTGATGCCTTAATACACATTCAATAAAAATTTATGAAAATGATTTACTATGTGAAGGTCACAGTGATAAAATTTGGGGAAGATGCAATTTAGATTAAATATGGTCCCTGCTTACATGTCAAATCAAGTCAACAAGCCTTTATTAAGCACTTATTATGTCCACAGGATGCAAAGGAAAGTAAAAACAGTCCCTGATCTAATGGAAATCACTTTTAATGAAGGAGACAATATGCAAACAATGATGTTTATAGAATATGGATATACAGAGTAAATTAGAAGCAATCTCAGTGGGAAGGTATTAGCATTGAAGATTGCCAGGAAATAATTCTTGCAGAAGGTGAGATTTTTAGCAGAGACTTGAAGCAAGTTAAGCCAAATTGAGAATAGATCCTGGAGGGAGCACTGGAATTAACTGAGAAGGGATGGGATATGGTAAGGAATGGGACTTTGGCAGCTGAGTGGAGTGCAGCTTGGAGTGGAGGATAATGAGTGAAGGGAGACTGACCATCAAGCTATTGCAATAGTCCAGTTGTGAAGTATTGGAAGTCTGCATCAGGAAGGTGGCACTGTTAGAAGAGAGAACAGTTTCATAGTCCTTTCATTTTTAATATGGACATATAGTTTTATTGGTGTAAGGACTTCCTTCTTTTCACTGAGGAAAATGATAAAGTTTGCTTTATCTTATAGCCTTAGAGAGTTGACTGGGGTTATTGAAAGGTATATTATGTTTTCCTTGGCCCTAGAGCTCCTGGGGGTCAGAGACAGGATTTGAACCCAGGTATGTCTGGCTCCAAGGTTAATTCTCTATCCACTATGCAATGCTCTCTCCCCTCACTTCCTTCATCTTTGAAATGACTACAACAATACCTATAACACCCATCCTCATGGGATTTTTGTGAAGTGTAAATGAGATAAGTATTTTATATGAAGTATAATACAGTACTTCACATATATTTTATTGTATGTGAAGACTTATTCATACTTGAGAAATTTGAAAAATAATTCTCTGCCTATATTTCTCAGGCTACGCCCAGGGATTTGTAGCTTACCTGCACTATTTGTATCTCTGTTTCACTTTCCTTCTAGAATGGAGGGTGAAGTAAGATCAGTTACCTCAGGAACAGTAATTTGGCATTTTAGAATTTTCCTATCTTGTTAGTAAAGGAGTTTATATAATTCTGTCCTTGTTTCTTATCCTCACCATATATTCTTTTGTAGTGGCAGTCACAGAAGTAGTCCACACCTTGTTTCAGCTATTGAATTAACACCTTATTTCAGTTCAAGTTTCTTTTGAACCTTGTATCAAGTCTGTTAAGAAACAGAATGCGTGAACCCCAAAACTTGTGAACCCTGGAACTCATGAAATCCTGCAACAGGAAAGGGAGGAGCTAATGACCATATATAAGGAGAATTTCCAGGTTAGAGACTACAGAACTAAGAAGAGGACTCTTGTGGTGGCAGAGTCAAGAAGGAGAAAACTTGTGGTATCCCGGCACTGTGTTTGTCTGCTCTTTCTGTGTTGATGTTTGTTTGTAATACTTTGTACAGAAGCCCTGAGACCTTACTGGAAACCCTGACAGAAGATTTTCTGGTTGTATGTTTACAGAAGTCCTGGAGGAGGGTTTTGGAGGTCCTGGGACTTTACTGATGATTTGTGCTGACCTCTTGGACCTTATCTGTGGGTCTGTGTTGATTTCTATGTTGATGATTTGTGCTGAGTTCTCAGACCTTGTTGGTGGGTCTGTGTTGATTTCACAGGCAGATAGTAAATTGATGATAGTGCTGGCAATGTGCATGGATATTATTGTGTCTCTGTCAAGCTTTGTCTTCCCAGAAACAGGAACTGTGAAGGACTTGAGGTGGACTGGACACTGTGAACTTCAATATGGAATAGGAACTGGATGAAGAACTGGATAAGGAGCTGGACAAGGAACTGGGAGCTGCCTACCTTTGAACCCAGGTGACAATTGAAGCTGGGACCATGGAAGAGGAACCATGGAAGCTGAGAGCCAGCCTCAAGTCAAGCTGAAAGAAGACTTTACTTAGATACTGTGTACTGACTGTGAAGATTATGATTTACTGTGACCTAGGGGTGGAGCACTTTGACTTTTGTACTTTGTGATTGAATTAAGGATTTTGTGATTGACTAAATGAATATAATTTGTTTAAAACTATGTGACCACTTTGGTGAAAACTATTATGGCCATATTAGTGACAAGTTGCTGAGTACTGACATTGTGAATGCTGCATTTAGATTTTATATGATAAGTTGTACATTGTGAATGCTGTGTTTTGATATTCTTTCTTTCTTTTTTTTTCAAACGCTTTATTAACTTCTGGTTTACACTATTCATTTCTGCCAGATTTTGAGTTACAATTTTTTTTCCATTTGCCTGCTACCCACCATCCCAGAATAGCAATACCACAGGATATCCCCTCATCCAATCTGCTCTCTCCCATATCTTCTCCCATACCCCCTTCGACTTTTCCAGTAGGGCAAGGTGAATCTCTGTGCCCTAATGCCTGTATATCTTGTTTTCCAATTATATGCAAAATAGTATTAATAATAGTATTTATATATATTTAAAACATTTGAGTGTAAAACTTCAAATTCCAGATTAATTTCCTTCCTCCCTTGTCACCCACTCTTACTGGGAAGATGAGCAATTAAGTATATATTATACATGTATATCTATGCAAAACATTACCATAGTAGACATATTGTAAAAGACTGACTATATTTCCCTCCCTCCTATCCAACCTCCCACTTGGTCTATTCCCTACCTTGATCCTGTCACTCTTCAAAATTGGGTGCTTCCAAATTCCCCCCCCTCCCCAGCCTGCCCTCCCTTCCATCATCCCCACTCTCATCCCCTTGCCCCACTCTCCTGCAGAGTGAGACACCCCATCCAGTATGTATGTCATTCTCTCCCTGAGCCAAATTCAATGAGAATAAGGTTTTGCCTTTTTACCTTCCTGTTCTTCCCCTCCATTGTAAACATTTTCCCCTTTCTCTTCTATATGAGAGAATTTACCCTATTCTGTCTTTCCCCATCCCCTCCTGTCACATTCTTCTCTCAACTTCACCCCTTAAGTATCATCCCTTCCTATTAAATTCGACCTGTGCCCTCTATCTATGTATACCTGTAAACATATATACACATTCACATATGAATTCATATGCCTTCTATTCCCTTCAACTATTTTCATACTGAGAAAAGTTTCATCAGTTACAATTATTGTTCTTCCATGTAGGAATGTAAATAGTTCAAATTTGATTAAGTTCCTTATGATTTCTTTTCCCTGTTTACCTTCTCAAACATCTCTTGCTTCTTGTGTCTGAATGTCAAATTTTCTATTCAACTCTGGTTTTTTTGTCAAGAATGCTTGAAAGGCCTCTATTCCACTGAATGACGATATTTTCCCATTGAAACATGATACTCAGTTTTGCTGGGTAGGTGATTCTTGGTTTTAATCCCAGGTCCTTTGTCCTCTGGAATATCATATTCCAAGCCTGTCAATCCCTCAGTTTAGAAGCTGCCAGATCCTGTGTTTTCCTGATTGTGTTTCCACAATATTGAAATTGTTTCTTCCTGGATGCTTGTAATATTCTCTCCTTGATCTGGGAATTCTGGAACCTGGCTATAATATTCCTAGGAGTTTTCTTTTTGGGATCTTTTTTCAGGAGGTTATTGGTGGATGCTTTCAACCACTATTTTGCCCTCTGGTTCTAAAACATCAGGGCAATTTTCCTTGAGAATTTCTTGAAGGATGATTTCTAGATTCTTTCCTTGATTATGGTTTTCAGGTAGTCCAAAATTTTCTAGATTATCTCTCCTGGATCTATTTTCCAGGTCAGTGGTTTTACCCATGAGATATTTCACATTGCCTTCTATTCTTTCATTTGTTTGGATCTGCTTAACAGCATCTTGATTTCTCATATGTCAGTAGCTTCCATTTGTTCCAGTCTAATCCTGAAGGAATGATTCTCCTCAGTGAGCTTTTGAGATTCTTTTTCCATCTGGCAAATTCGACTTTTTAAGGCATTCTTCTCCTCACTGCCTCTTTGAGCCTCTTTTGCCATTTGAGTTAGTCTATTTATTTTTTAAACAGATGCTTTATTAACTTCTGTTTTACATCATTCATTTCTGCCAGATTTTGAGTTACAATCATTCCTCCACCCCTGTTTTTCCCCTACCCACCCTCCCAGAATAGCAGTCCTGCAAGATATCGCTTCCTCCAATCTGCTCTCTCCCATGCCTTCTCCCATACCCCCTTCGACTTTTCCATTAGAGGAAGGTGAATCTCTGTGTCCCAATGCCTGCACATCTTATCTCCAAATTACATGCAAAAGAGTATTAATAATAGTATTTATATATATTTGAAACATTTAATCTTAAGACCTCGAATTTCAGATCCATTTCCTTCCTCCTTTGTCAGCCATTCCCTCTGGGAAGATTAGTAATTCAGTATATGTTGTACATGTCTAGCTATGCAAAACATTATCATAGTAGATATATTGTACAAGGCTGCTTACAATTCCTTCCCACTCATCCCACCCCCCACCTGGTCCATTCCCTACATGATCCTGTCCCTCTTCTATAGTGGGTACTTCCAACCTCCCCTCCCCCCAAGGATGCCCTCCCATCCATCATCCCTCCTCTCATCCCCCTTCCCCCTATTCTGCTGCAGGTTGAGATATCCCATTTAGTATGTATGTCGTTCTCTCCCTGAACCAAATTCAATGAGAATGCGGTTTTGCCTTTTTGTGCCTTCCTATTCTCCCCCTCCCTTGCAACCACTTCCCCTTGCTTCTTCTACATGAGATAGTTTACCCTACCCTGTCTCTCCCCATCTCCTCTTGCCACTTTCCTATCTCACCTCATAATTTCACCCCCTGAGTATCCTTCCTTCCCAACAAATTCAACCTATGCCCTCTATCCATATATAACTGTAACCATACACACACACACATTCACATATGTATTCATATGACCATACACCCTTCTTCCATTATTTTCATAGTGAGGAAGATTTCCTCAGTCACAGTTATTGTTTTTCTATATCGGAATGTAAATAGTCCTACTTTGATAAGTTCCTTTTGATTTCTTTTCCCTGATTACCTTCTCAGGCATCTCTTGCTTCTTGTGTCTGGATGTCAAATTTTCTATTCAATTCTGGTTTTTTCCTCAAGAATGCTTGAAAGTCCTCTATTCCACTGAATGACCATATTTTCCCCTGAAACAAAATACTCAGTTTTGCTGGGTAGGTGACCCTTGGGTTCATTCCCAGCTCTTTTGCCCTCTGGAATATCATATTCCATGCCCTTCTATCCTTCAGTGTAGAAGCTGCCAGGTCCTGTGCTATTCTGATTGTGTTTCCACAATATTGAAATTATTTCTTCCTGGCTGCTTGTAGTATTTTCTCCTTGATCTGGAGATTCTGGAACCTGGCTATAATATTCCTGGGAGTTTTCTTTTTGGGATCTTTTTCAGGAGGTGATCTGTGGATTCTCACTGCCCTTTTAGGCCTCCTTTGCCATTTGAGTTAGTCTATTTTTTAAGGTGTTGTTTTCCTCAGTCAGGCTGTTGACCCTCATTTCATACTTTCCCTGCATCTGTCTCATTTCTCTTTCCAATTTTTCCTCCACTTCTTTTATTTGATTTTTAAAATCCTTCTTAAGGTCCTCTATGGCCTGCAACCCGCTCATGTTTTCCACTGGGGCTTTTGGAGCAGGACTTCTGACCTCACAGTCCTTTTCCCGCTCTATGCCCCCAAAATAGGAGTCTAGGGTTGCATTTTTCTGTTTAATTTGTTTTCTTGGCATGTTGCCACTTAATTACTTGACTTTTGGGCTTGTTGTCTCTGCCCACAGATAGGGGAATTTTCGTCCTGAACATGTGGGAGGGCAACTTCCATTTCTGGCAAGCTGTAAACCCACCCATGACCTCCACCCCAGATCACAATCCAGATCCTGGGAGGTTAAAGCAAGAGTGATTACCTCCCAAGACTGATTGCTGGATCTCCCTACAGTTTGCAGGCCAGGAGCTGGAGCTGCCTCTGAAAACTACAAAATAGCGTGACTCCTCAAAGTCTTCTAGCCCCCAGGGGAGGAAGCTGACGCAATCCCCAAATACTGCTACTACTGGATAAAGGTTATAAATATTTTTGGGCATAGTTCTTGCTTATTCTCTGGAATAGTTGGGCCACTTCACTACTTTGCCACCACAATTCATTACTGTACCTTTATCCTGTCATCCCTTCCAACATTTGTCAATTCTGATAGGTATGAGTTGGTACTTTAGGAATGTTTTAATTCTCTAATCAGTAGTGATTCAGAACATTTTTTCCATATATCTATAGAGAGCTTTGATGTCTTCTTCTGAAATCTATCTGTTCTTATCCCTTGACTATTCTTTGATTTGGGAATGGCTCTTATTTATATAAATTGATTCAGTTCCTTATATATTCTAGAAATGAGGCCTCTATCAGAGAAACTTGCTACAAAATTTTTGATATTACTTCATTGTCTTATACAATTTTCATTTGATATTACTTTGTTGGCCATTTAGTAAAATGTAATTTCCCTCAATATATCTTTTGTATTAGGTCTAGTTTAGCTTTTGCTTTCTCTGAAATCATGTTTGCTATCCTTGCTTTTTTTTAAACTTCAGCTGAAGTATAATAGATTCTACTTCAGCTCTTTATTTTTAAGTCTGTGTGTTTTTCTGTTTCAAGTGTGTCTCTTACATACAACATATTATTGGATTCTGCTTTCTAATCTATTCTGCTGTGTACTTCTATTTTATGGGTTACTTCATCCCATTCACACTCACAGTCATGATTACTGTACATTTCCCTCCATTTCATTTTTTGTTTATCCTTCTCTCCCTTTTTATCTTATCCCTCCTCAAAAATCTGTTTTTCTCCTGACCATTTCCTCCCTTAATTTGCCACTTCTTTTATCACCATCACCATATCTTTTATCCTCTTCCCTTTTAATTTTCCTATTGAGTAAGATAGATTTGTGTATACAACTGAGTATGTGTTTATATATTCTTCCTTCTTCGAACCAGTTCTGATGAGAGTGGCATTCAAGCACTGCCTACTATATTCTGATTTCCCCCTTCACTATAAAAGCTCTTCCATGCATCCCTCTTTTATGTGAGAAAATTTTTTCCCCATCTTACCCCTCCCTTCCCTCTTCTCCCAGTATATTCCTCTTTCTCATCCCTTCATTTTCTCTTTTGGAGATCATCCCAAGATAATTGATTCACACCTGTGGCCTCTGTCTGTGTATACTACTTTTAACTCTCTTAATAATGGAAAAGTTCTTAGGAGTTACATGTATCATCTTCCAATATAGGAATATAGTTTACCTTTATTGAATCCCTTATGATTACTCTAAGTTTCCTTTTTATGTTTTTCTTGAGTTTTTTGGCTCTGTGTTAATTTTTCTATTCAATTTTGGTATTTTCATCAGGAATGTTTGGAAGTCCTCTATTTCATTAAATATCCATTTCTCCTGTGGAAGAATTATATTAAGTTTTACTGGCTAGTTTATGTTTCATGGTAATCCTTGTTCCTTTGGCTTTTTGAATATCATATTCCAAGTCTTCTGCTCCTTTAATATGGAACCTGTTAGATATTATGTTATTCTAAATGTGGCTCCATGATATTTGCATTGTTTCTTTCTGTCTGCTTGAAGTATTTTTTCCCTTGATGTGGGAGCCTCAGAATTTGGCTATAAGATTCCTGAGAGTTTTAATTTTGAGATCTCTTTTAGGAAATGATTGGTGGATACTTTCAATTTTTATTTTGCCTTCTGGTCCTAAGATAGTTGGAGGGTTTTCCTTGATCATTTCTTGAAATATGATATCTAGGCTCTTTTATAATCACGGCTTTCAGATAGTCTAATAATCCTCAAATTATCTCTCCTCAATCTATTTTCTAAGTCAGTTGTTTTTCCAATCAGCTATTTCACATTTTCTTCTACTTTTTCATTATTTTGGATTCATTTTATTGTTGTTTGAAGTCTTACGGATTTATTCATTTCCTGTTGACCAATTCTAATTTTTAAGGGATTATTTTCTTCAGTAAGCTTTTGTCCCTCTTTTTCCTTTGGCCTATTAGATTTTTTTTCTTTCTTTCGTTCTTAATTAAACAAATGCTTTATTAACTTCTGGTTTACATCATTCATTTCCACCAGATTATGAGTTACATTTTTCCCCCATTTTTTCCCTACCCACCACCCCAGAATAGCAGTCCCACCAGATATCCCCTCATCCAATCTGCTCTCTCCCATATCTTCTCCCATACCCCCTTCGACTTTGCCATTAGGGCAAGGTGAATCTCTGAGCCCCACTGCCTGGACATCTTATGAAACATTTAATTTTAAAACTTCGATTTTCGGATCCATTCCCTTTCTCCCCTGTCACCCACTCCCTCTGAGAAGATAAGTAATTCAGGATGTGTTGTACATGTATATCTATGCAAATCATTACCATAGTAGATATATTGTAAAAGACTGATTATATTTCCCTCCCACCTGTCTCACCTCCCACCTGGTCCATTCCCTACTTTGATCCTGTCCCTCTTTGATAGTGGGTGCTTCTAACCTCTCCTCTCCCCAGAATGCCCTCCCCTCCATCATCCCCCCTCTCATCCCCCTTTGCCCTACTCAGGAGAGTGAGGGTAAGATATTCCATTTAGTATGTATGTGATTCTCTCCTTGAGCCAACTTTAATGAGAATATGTTTTTGCCTTTTTGCCTTCCTGTTCTTCCCCTCCCCTGCAACTACTTCCCCTTGCCTCTTCTACGTGAGATAGTTTGCCCAACCCTGTCTCTCTCCATCTCCTCTTGCCACTTTCCTCTCTCACCTCTTGACTTCACCCCTCAAGAATCATACCTTCCTTGGGGTGGCTAGGTGGCGCAGCGAGCAGAGAGCCAGCCCCGGAGCCAGAAGGACCCGAGCTCGGATCTGGCCCCAGACACCCAACACACAAACAAAAACCCAGCCACGTGAACCTGGGCAAGTCACCCAACCCTAATTGCCCTCCAAAAAAAAATAATCATCCCTTCCTATCAAATTCAACCTGTGCCCTCTATACATGTATACTTGTGAACATATGCCATGTACCCTTCTTCAGTTATTTTCATAATGAGAAAGGTTTCATCAAACACAGTTATTGTTTTTCCATGTAGGACTGTAAATAGTCCAACTTTGATAAGTTCCTTTTGATTTCTTTTCCTTGATTACCTTCTCAAGCATCTCTTGCTTCTTGTGTCTGAATGTCAAATTTTCTATTCAACTCTGGTTTTTTCATCAATAATGCTTGAAAGTCCTCTATTCCACTGAATGACCATATTTTCCCCTGAAACAAGATACTCAGTTTTGCTGGGTAGGTGACCCTTGGGTTCATTCCCAGCTCTTTTGCCCTCTGGAATATCATATTCCATGCCCTTCTATCCCTCAGTGTAGAAGCTGCCAGGTCCTGGGCTATTCTGATTGTGTTTCCACAATATTGAAATTGTTTCTTCCTGGCTGCTTGTAGTATTTTCTCCTTGATCTGGGGATTCTGGAACCTGGCTATAATATTCCTGGGAGTTTTCTTTTTGGGATCTTTTTCAGGAGGTGATCGGTGGATTCTTTCAACCACTATTTTGCCCTCTGGATCTAAAACATCAGGGCAATTTTCCTTGAGAATTTCTTGAAGGGTGATTTCTAGGTTCTTTCTTTGATCATGGCTTTCAGGTAGTCCAATAATTTTTAAATTGTCTCTCCTGGATCTATTTTCCAGGTCAGTGGTTTTTCCCATGAGATATTTCACATTGCCTTCTAATCTTTCATTTGTTTGGATCTGTTTAATAGTATCTTGATTTCTCATAAAGTCACTAGCCTCCATTTTCTCCAGTCTAACTCTGAAGGAATGAATCTCCTCAGTGAGCTTTTGAGATTCTTTTTCCATCTGGCAAATTCGACTTTTTAAGGCATTCTTCTCCTCATTACCTTTCTGAGCCTCTTTTGCCATTCGAGTTAGTCTATTTTTTAAGGTGTTATTTTCCTCAGTCAGGCTGTTGACTGTCATTTCATACTTTTCTTGCATCTTTTTCATCTCTCTTCCCAAATTTCCCCGCACTTTTCTTATCTGCTTCTTAAGGTCCTCTATGGCCTGTAGCCAGCTTGTATTTTCATTTGGGCCTTTTGGTGCAGGAGTTCTGACCTCACAGTCCTCCTCCATGCTTTGAGCCTCTTTGCCCCTAAAATAGGAGTCCAATGTTGAACTTTTCTGTTTATTTTGTTTCATTTGCCTAGGCATGTTGCCACTTAATTACTTCATTTTTGGGCTTGTTGCCACAGTAGGACTCTGCCACCAGACAGGGGAGCTTCCGCCCAAACATGGGTTCTTCACAACTTCTGCCAGTTGGGTGGCCTCTGTAAAGCCTCTACCCACTCTGGCAAGTTGGATACCCACCCCAAACTCCCCCCCCAGACCACAATCCAGATCCAGGCAGATTAAAGCAAAAGCGATTAACCCTCAGACTGATTGCTGGATCTTCCTACAGTGCGCAGACCAGGAGCTAGAGCCACTACTGATGCTGAAAAATGGCTTCTGTGCAGCTGTTTCTTCAGCAGCTTTTTGCCCCCAGGGGAGGAAGCCACGTGTTCCCCAAATACTGGTCCCAAAGTCCATAGGGCACTAACCTCTCACTTTGTCCTAGGCATATCTGTGCTGATAATTCTGGAATCAACACAATTGCTGGTGTTCTGGGGTTCCACTAGCTGGCTGAAGGCCCGGCTGCCCTGGGGCTAAAACCGAGGACCTGGGCTTGGCTCTCAGCACTGTGCTGTCGGTTCCCAGTGCGCTGTGCTTCCTGCTCTCAGAGCACTGCGCTGGCCACTCCCTGCAGGGCTGCTGGGCTGTCCTCAGCAGGAGGTTAGCTTCTCTGTGCCGTTCTGTGGGTGCTGTGGCTCCAGAAGTTGTTCGGAGCTCCCTTTCACGTTGTTTGAAATTTGTGTGGGGCAGAGCACATTGGGAATGCTGTTTCTACTCTGCCATCTTGGCTCCGCCCCCGGCCTATTAGATTTTTAAAGGAGTTCTTTTCATGAGTGAACTCCTCACCATAGAGTCTTGAGGTAATGTACTGTTGTTATTTTGAAATTTCACATTGGAAAAATGAGGTGGGAATGTAATCTATGTTTGCCTCATTGAGTAAACATGGTGACAGGATTTGGCAAAGTGGATAGAGCACTGGACTTGGAGACTTCAGGAAGACCCAAGTGTAAATTCTGCCTTAGAAACTATTTGTTTCACTCTGCGAAATTCACTTAATTTCTCTGTCTCAGTTTACTCATCTGTAAAATTGGGGGGAAGGTTGAATTTGCCTGCATCTGAGATCCTTCCTAGTTCTCAAGATAGTATTCTATGATTCATGCTTCTTTCCTCATTTACTAATTGATTTAAGGTAATTCTTTGGATTATTTATCTAGCTTTGAGAGGGTTTCATAGCTTCTGCAAACTCCTCAAGAATAATTATTATATTAACATGCCAAAAATTGGGAGACCATATTTGAGAAGAGTTATCTACTAATCTCTTTGAGTCATTTTGGCTGCAGAGTCTTGTAAGCTCATGAATAAGAACCAAGAGAAAGGGAGGGTTCACTAGGAAGCAGACACATTGACAGGACTGGATTAAGCTTTTTACTGATACTTGCAGAGGTTTTACTTTGTTGTAGGTTCCAAGGATCCATTGACAATTCTTAAAATAGGAATCTGAATGAAGCAAAATAATAATTACAATGTATGGAGTGTCTAGAAACCTGACAGTAGAGCTATAGAGACACTTTTACTTAGGAACTATTTGAACAATATATTGTATTTTCAGCTGGATCATTACTGTCATAGTTGAGCTTACTTAAAAAATGTATTGGGTTAATTATCTGATATAATCATTTTTTTGTGACAGGCGGGAGGAGATATGCTAGCAGAATTTAGGAAAGAAAAAAGAAACACAACCCTGTGACTGGAATATTGGATGAGAAAGTAACATATTCTCTGTTCATCTGGAATTAGATGCTGAAACACAGAAATGCTTAAAAAAAGTGTTGACATTTTAGCAAAAGCTTTGTTATAATAAAGTGAATAAAAAATCTTGATGACATGCTTTTCGCTTTTTTTTTCTTTTTGGAGGGCAATTGGGGTTAAGTAACTTGCCCAAGATCACACGACTAGGTTTTTGTTTGTGCGTTCATTAAGTGTCTGAGGTGGGATCTGAACTCAGGTCTTTCTGACTCCAGAGCTGACGCTCTACTCACTGCACCACCTAGCCACCCCCAAACACTTGCAGGCATGCTTTTTGCTTTTTAATAGGCATCAACAACTTCAGGATTCCAGACTGTCTTGCACTGACCATAGCCATTGTAAACAGGTCTACATTTTTTTTTGGAGAATCCTTTTTCATCATAACTTTCATCTGCACTCTAACTGCAGTAGGTGGGGTATTCTCTTCTACTGAATTTTGACCCAGGTCTATTTCCTTAAACAAAAGTGAAGCAGGTTGCTAGAAATGAGGAAACACTTCAGTGTGGGAGATGAGGTTTACAATGCCACACCATTCTTGAATTTGTTCCAGAAGAAGGAATCAAACCATCAAGATGATAAAGACATTTCCTTTTCAATAAAAAATACAACAAAAATCTTTAATGTCTGTCAGGCACTGTGGTAAGCACTGGGAATACAAGGAGATACCACACAGTCCTAATTCTCTGGAAGTGTCTGAGGAAAGTGCAATCTGTGGAGTCAGTGACAGTGATTGGATAATTCACATCCTTTTTATGGACCTAGTTGTTTATTAAAATAAAAGGAAACAAAGACAACAATGAAATGTGTACTCCTTGCCACCAAAGTATTCACATTGTCTTTTAAATGTCTAATCACTCTATTTCTAGTATTCTTACATTTATCCATGTAGCAAAGATGATGCAGTTATGGTTAGTAGACTGGAAGAGACAATCTCATTAGTATTTCTGTCATAGATGTTTAAGATGATGTTCTTCCACATGGTAGTAATGAATGAGATCTTGGGATACTTCAGTTTCTTTTTGAAGGTGACTTACATGGGAGATGCTATTTTTGACTAGAACAGAAAACTGAGAAATTTACTTACAAGAAGAAAAGAAATTGAAAAAATGCTAATCAAGTCTTCTTAAGCATGCCTGCTGGTGATAGCTAAGGAGGAAAGAGAGTTTTAATTAGATATGTTGCATCAAGAACCTAATGGATCTATAAGACTATAATGGAATATAAAGAAACTTTACAAGTCCAATGATGGTTTAGAAGTAGTAAAAGCTTTGCCTTAACAGGTTTGGCTCCTAAATGATTCATTAAGAAAACCCTCTACCTAGCATTCCAAGAAATTAAGTATTTTTCCTTACTAATTTACCTTGTTTATCCAGTAAATTTATTTTATCTGGCACTGTGGAACTAGGTCACTAGTTTTGCTTTCTGTACTCTTTTTACCAGTGAGGCAGTTATTTATGTGGCACAGAGGACAGAGTGCTGGACCCAGAACCAGGAAGACCAGAATTCCATCACAGCCCCTGACACCTATTAGTTGTATAACTCAGTACAAGTTACTTAGTTTCTCCTGCTTTAGTTTCTTCATCTGTTAAATGGGGAAGGTAATAGCCTCTCCCTTCTAGGGTTATTGTGCAATAAAATGAGATAATATTTGTAAAGTACTTTATAAGCCTTAAAACATTATATATATGCTAGTCAATCAATTGGCTTTAACTTCAGAGAGCTGTGACTAGTTTTGTCCAAGTTATTACAAGAATCTAGAGCAAAAGCTGGTGAATTGCCTCAATTCTCTGATTTGGCTATGAAGATTGGACTTGATGTCAATTGTCTTGACTTGAGATAACTTTTTTTTTTTGTAGAGGGAAAGGTAGGGCAATTGGGGTTAAGTGACTTGCCCAAGGTCACAGGGCTAGTTTTGTGTTAAGTGTCTGAGGCTGGATTTGAACTCAGGTCCTCCTGACTACAGGGCCAATGCTCTATTCACTGTGCCACCTAGCTGCCCCTTGAGATAACTTTTAATTCCTCCACTTTTTAGTGTACTTGGAACCTCTGTAATGCTCTTTGTATATTCTTTTCTTTTTCAGATTTTGCAAAACCCATTGCATATTTATAAATGTTTTGTATTCCCTGCTTAATTGAGCTCCTCTTATTAGGGCCGTGACCATATCTCAATAATATTTGTACTTAATTATTGCTTTGGATATTGTAAGTGCTTAAAAATTGGCTAGTAAGTGAGGGATTGACTGGCCAATTCAGGAAGGCTGGTATATTACCAGAGATGATTTGCACTTGAGAAATGGCATAAGAGCATCAAAGATATGTGTGGTCAGAAAGGGAGGTAGTTGGGTCAGTGATGAAGAAAGAATGAAGTATAGCAGATGACTCTCTGCTGACCATATTGGTATCCATGAAAGTTTTTTCAAGTACTTTTTAATGATAGCTTTATTTAAAAATTCAATCTTATTTTAAGTTCCAGATTCTCTCACTTCCCTTCCCCTCACCTATACATTGAGAAGACCAGAAAAACAAAGCCCATTGTTGTGTTGTCATTTAGTTGTTTCAGTCATGTGTGTCTCTTCATAACACCTTTTCAAGGGTTTTCTTGGTGAAGATATTGGAGTGGATTGCCACTTCCTTCTTCAGGTCATTTTTACAGATGAGGAAACTGAGGCAAACAGGTTTAAGTGACTCATCCAGGGGCACACAGCTAGTAATTATCTGAGGACTGGTTTGAACTCATGTCTTCTTGACTCTAGGCCCAGTGCTCTATTCACTGTGCCAGCTAGTTGCCCTTACAAACATGTAGAGTCATGCAAAATAAATTCCCAAATGGGTCTTGCCCACAAAGAAGGGAAAAAAGAGAGGAAGGAAGGAAAGAAGAAAAAGAAGAAAGGAAGGATGAAGGAAAAAAAATGCTTTGATTTGCACTTTGAATCCATTCCTTCTTTATCTGGAGGTATATAGTATGTTTCATCTTATTTCTTTAGGAATTGTGGGTGGTCATTGTGTTGATCAGAGTTCCTAAGTTTTGCAGAGTTGATTATCTTTACAACATTTTGATTATTGTATAAATTGTTCCCTAGATTCTATTCACTTCACTTTTTATCAGTTCCTATAAGTTTTCCCATATTTTCCCATAATCATCCTCTTCATTATTTTTTATAACACAATAGTGCTATCATATTCATATACCATGACTTGTTTAGCTATTATCCAATTGATGGACAGACCTTCAGTTTTCAATTCTTATCTATCACAAAAAACCACTACTATAAATATTTTTGTGCATGAATCCCTTTCCTCTTTCTTTGATCTTATTTTGTCGTATAGAACATAGTTATTCTGAGTCAAAGTGCTAGATAATAGCTTTTTGGGCATAGTTCCAAATTATTTTTCACAATGGTAGAATCACTTCATACCTCCACCAAGAATGCATTAAAATATTTGTTTCCCTACATCTCCTTCAGCATTTTTCATTTTCCATTTTCTGGTCAACTTAACCAATATGATGGGTTTGATGTGGTGCCTCAGAGTTGTTTTGATTTACATTTCTCTTATGGTAATAGAGCATTGTTTCCATATGGCTATTGATAGGTTGGAAATCTTCCTCTAAAAACTGCTTATTCATATTCTTTGACCATTCATCAACTGGGGAATGATCCTTATTCTTATAAATTTGACTCAGTTCCCTATATATTTTGGATATGACACCCTTATTAGAGGAACTCATTGCAAAGATCTTTCCATATCTTTTCTTTTTAATTTGCCTAAATTTCCCAGAGAGCTATTCTTTAATTAGGGCATTTTTAGAAAAGAAAAAGAAGAGGAAGAGAAAAAAGGAAAAAAATCTGATTAGTAAATATAAATATATAGATAAAAATATAAATAAAATTGGCAAAGTACAATCCTTGTACTTTGGCTAATATGGTTTCTCATATTTCTTCTTTGGGGCCAACACTGTTCTTTATAATTTTGCAATATTTATTTTTAAAAATTATTTATTTATGTCTTTTGTTTTTATATGCCTAGATTTACTCCTGTACTCTTCCCTCTCCCCCTATTTCAGAGGGCTAACCCATATAACAAAGATTAAGAAAAATAAAAAAATCAGCAAAACCAATCAATTCATTATTTAAATCAAACAATACAGGCAATTTTCCACACCTTTGAACCTCTCTCACCCCTACAAAAGAGTAGGGGAAAGGTGTCTCCTTATATTTCTTCTTTGGGGTTGAGCTTGTTTGTTTTGACATTGCAACATTAATTTTTTTTATTATTTTGTGGTTGTTCTTTCCTCTTTAATTTTTTGTAATTATTGAATACATTATTTTCTTACCTCTATTTACCTCATTTTATGTTAGTCTTTCCATGCTTCTCTGTATTAATCATATTGTTTTTAAAGCACAGTAATAACCCATTAGATTCATGGACTGCAATTTATTTAGTCACTCTTTAATCAGTAGACATATACTTGTTTTACAGTTCTTTGGCACCATAAATATAATGCTGTTATATAGTACTGTATATGGAGCTTTTCATTTTAATTAACAACTTTTGGTATATTCCTAGCAGTGAAAATTTTTAGGTCAAAGAATATGTGTGTTTTTTTTTTTCATTTATTTCGCCAATTCTAAATTGCTTTCTAGAATGGTTGTACTAACTCTCAGCTCCTTCAAGACTGATGAATTATTCCTGCAACCTCTATTTTGGGAAAGAGATTAGTCATCACTTATTCTCAATATTTAACCACCATGCTGTTATTTTGATACTTCCTTCCCTCCTCCTCTACCCCATCATATTTTCATCTCTCCTTTTATGTGTTGCCTTCCTGCCTTCAAATGTAAGCCTTTTGAGGGCAAGGACTGTCTTTGTGCTTGTATTTGTGTCTGATAATTAATATAGTACCTGACACATAGTAAACACTTAATGAATGTTTCTTTATCGATTGATTATTATAAGTGATTTGGAGTATTCTTTCACAAGATTGTTAATTATTTATAATTTTGCTTCTGATAACTGTTTGTTCATATCCTTTGACCATATATCTATTGGAGAATGACATAAGTCTTATGTATTTCTATTAGCTGAATCAAATAGAAAATTCTTTCCTGATGTCCATGAAATGTACAAAAAATAATGAGAAGATTTCAATCTATTAACAGATCTTTTTAGAAAACAGATGATAGATTTCATGCTGGAAGGAACAGAAGAAACAATCTAGTCCAACACCTTCATTTTAGAGATGAGGAAACTGACACCAAGGGTGCTTGAATGATTTGTCCAAGGTCACAAAAGTGGCAAACATCAGAGGTGGGATTTGAAATGTGCTACTCCTAGAATGATGCAGGATAAGATTAGGTGGATGGTTTGTGGTGTGTATTGGTAAAAGAGGTATTCTAATTGGCAACATCATGGATACATCAAAATACCAAAGCAGTGGTGCTTATCCAGTTATAGATGCCAAGATTAAGTCTATAAGTCAACCTTTGGGAGAGTAGAGCATCTTAAACAACTATTTCTAAAAATAGAAATTTGAGGAAGACTAAAGCTTTTAAAAAGTTAATATCTTTTGTATTTATGTCATAATCATTTCTAGATATACCATGTCCACCACCATATGATAGTTTTTATTCATTTTGTAGAAAGCTCTGAGTTGAGTGTGAAAAAACACAGGTGAATTTAATTGAACCTGACATATTTTCAAGGGGATGAATAATTCAAATATTCTGGGATTAAAAAAGCTTCATTTTCTTGACCTCTCTGACCTTTCATTAGTTTGTCTTGTAGTGATGTTATATCTTGCATATAATTAGGGTAAATCTCCTTAAATTTCTACTTTAGAACATTCTCTTTATACATCAAAAAAAAAATCAAATCTGATATAATAGAAGTAATCATAATCTATAAGGCACTTAATGCCTTCTTCCCACCCTATTGATCCTTTTTCAACCAAAACTCATCCATCTTTCTCACTCATAAAAGCCCTTTTAGTTCCTTTATTACATCATTTTATTCTGCTGTTGGCTTGTTTCAGTAGTTGAGAAGTTAAAAATAAGTAATAATTCTTTAGTCAGTATTGAAAAAGATCAATTGACAGTAAACCCTCTATACATTAACAAACTATTTCCATGAGTTGCTATGACAACAACAACAAAAAAAAAAACCCTAAAACAAAACAAAACAAAACAAAAAAAACTAATGCAGTCAACCTTCTAGTGATGACTCTCAGAATTTAGCTAATCCTTTCCTACTTGGTAGGACTTTCCAGAACTTGCATTCTGCTGAACTTCTTTTAGAACCTAAGTGAGTAATTCTATTAGAACTTGAATGGAGAAAGCCATGCTAATAATTGACAACAGCTTCAGTTTCTGTACTGAATTTTTATGTTTCCAAAGTTCTTTCACATGTTATCTCATTTGGTTCACTACAGTGTGATAGTGTAAACAATTATCTCCATTTTACAGATAAGAAAACTAAGGTTCATAGAGGAAAAGAGATTTGCTTGAGATAATAAAACCAGAAAGTGATAGAACTAACACATGAACCTGGGCCAATCAGATTTATTTTGGTATTTATACCCCAATCGATATTTGACTTTTCTAAAAATGATAAACTTTAACTACTCACTAGATTTTACTAAGTCATATTTTTTAATCAAAGATCATCAGATGAATTTCCTACACAACCTGGTAATTTTCCTCCTTCTCTAATCTCTTGGCAAGAGAAGCACGGTTGCTTAATTGGATTATTTTCAAATTTGGAACCAGCTTTCTATAGTCTGATGCTTTCCAATTTTTGTTGGCTCTTTTTCACATTCTTTGATGTTACAAAGATTATGGGCATGTTTTAGCTAAGGTATTTTGAGAAGAGAAATCTTCATCTCATGTGTTACAAAGGGATATTATAGACATTTACATATACACATATCTACACACACATCCGTATATAAGATATCTTATCTTTACCTTTCTCTCTCTCTCTCTCTCTCTCTCTCTCTCTCTCTCTCTCTCTCTGTCTGCCTCTGTCTGTCTGTCTCTCTCTGTCTGTCTCTGTCTGTCTCTCTCTCTCACTGTTGCTGCAAAAGCATAAGGATTATTTTATGGTGGCTAAAAGATGCTACTATTGGGCTACAGGCAGTCAACTAGTATTTATTAAGGAGTCACTATATTCTAGGCACTCTGCTAAGCACTGGAGATATGAAGAAAGGAAAAAGAAAAAGTATATAGGGTAAATTTAAGATTAAGGGAGACTGAGAAAGGCTTCTTGTAGAAGGTAGAATCTGAACTGTAACTTAAAGGAATCTGGAAAAGTTTGGAGGGAGAGAGGAGAAGGGAGAGCATTACAGTGATGAAAGATTGAATGAGTTAAAACAAGAAGGTTGGGGCGGGGCCAAGATGGCAGAGTAGAAACAGCTCATCCAAGCCACTCTGTCCCCAGATTCCCTCCAAACTATGTAAAAGGGGACTCTGAACAACTTCTGGAGCCACAGCACCCACAGAATGACACAGAGAAGCTAACCTCCCACTGAGGACAGCCCAGCAGCCCTGCAGGAAGGAACAGCACAGTGGTCTGGGACCTGGCAGCGTGCAGCGTGCAGAGCGCAGGAGCCGAGCCAAGCAGAGCCGAGCCCAGGTCCGCATGAGCTGAGGTTTTAGCCCCAGGGCGGCAGGGCCAGCAGCCAGATGGAGGAACCCCAGAACACCAGGAGCTGTGGCGACTCCAGAATTATCAACATAGACTTGCCTAGGACAAAGTAAGAGGTTAGTGTCCTATGGACTTTGGGTCCGGTATTAGGGAATGCGTCAGCTCCATCCCCTGGGGGCTAGAAGCCTCTGAGGACAAATGCCATTTTGTAGTTTTCAGAGGCAGCTCCTGCTCCCAGCCTGCAAATTTGTAGGGAGATCCAGTGATCAGTCTTGGGGGGTAATCGCTCTTGCTTTAACCTCCCTGGATCTGGATTGTGATCTAGGGTGGAAGTCGTGGGTGGGTTTACAGCTTGCCAGAAACGGAAGTTGCCCCCCACACGTTCGGGACGAAAATTCCTCTATCTGGCCTTAAAGCCATAGTGTGGCAAAAAGCCCAAAAGTCAAGTATTTAAGTGGCAACATGCCAAGGCAAAGGAAACAGAAAAAATGCAACCCTAGACTCCTATTTTGGGGGCATAGAGCAGGAAAAGGACTGTGAGGTCAGAAGTCCTGCTCCAAAAGCCCCAGGGGAAAACATGAGCAGGTTACAGGCCATAGAGGACCTTAAGAAGGACTTTAAAAATAAAATAAGAGGGGTGGAGGAAAAATTGGAAAGAGAAATGAGAAGGATGCAGGAAAAGTATGAAGTGAGGGTCAACAGCCTGACTGAGGAAAACAACACCTTAAAAAATAGACTAACTCAAATGGCAAAGGAGGCCCAAAAGGGCAATGAGGAGAAGAATGCCTTAAAAAGTCGAATTTGCCAGATGGAAAAAGAATCTCAGAAGTTCACTGAGGAGATTCATTCCTTCAGAGTTAGACTGGAGCAAATGGAAGCTAATGACTTGATGAGAAATCAAGATGCTGTTAAGCAGATCCAAACAAAGGAAATATTAGAAGGCAATGTGAAATATCTCATGGGAAAAACCACTGACCTGGAAAATAGATCAGGAGAGACAATTTAAAAATTATTGGACTACCTGAAAGCCATGATCAAGGAAAGAACCTAGAAATCACCCTTCAAGAAATTCTCAAGGAAAACTGCCCTGATGTTTTAGATCCAGAGGGCAAAATAGAGGTTGAAAGAATCCACAGATCACCTCCTGAAAAAGATCCCAAAAAGAAAACTCCCAGGAATATTATAGCCAGGTTCCAGAATCCCCAGATCAAGGAGAAAATACTACAAGCAGCCAGGAAGAAACAATTTCAATATTGTGGAAACACAATCAGAATAGCCCAGGACCTGGCAGCTTCTACACTGAGGGATCGAAGGGCATGGAATATGATATTCCAGAGGGCAAAAGAACTGGGAATGAACCCAAGGGTCACCTACCCAGCAAAACTGAGTATTTTGTTTCAGGGGAAAATATGGTCATTCAGTGGAATAGAGGACTTTCAAGCATTCTTGAGGAAAAAACCAGAATTGAATAGAAAATTTGACATCCAGACACAAGAAGGAAGAGATGCCTGAGAAGGTAATCAGGGAAAAGAAATCAAAAGGAACTTATCAAAGTTGAACTATTTACATTCCTATATGGAAAAGCAATAACTGTGACTGATGATATCTTTCTCACTATGAAAATAATGGAAGAAGGGGGTGTGGTCATATGAATACATATGTGAATGTGTGTGTATATGGTTACAGATATATATGGATAGAGGGCATAGGTTGAATTTGTTGGGAAGGGAGAATACTCAAGGGATGAAATTATGAGGTGAGAGAGGAAAGTGGCAAGAGGAGATGGGGAGAGACAGGGTAGTGTAAACTATCCCATGCAGAAGAAGCAAGGGGAAGTGGTTGCAAAAGAGGGGGAGAATAAGGAAGGCTAAAAAGGCAAAACCACATTCACATTGAATTTGGTTCAGGGAGAAAATGACATACATACTAAATGGGATATCTCAACCTCTAGCAGGATATGGGGAAGGGGGATGGGTGGAGGGATGATGGATGGGAGGGCATCCTTGGGGTGAGGGGAGGTTGGAAGTACCCAGTATAAAAGAGGGACAGGATCATGTAGGGAATGGACCAGGTGGGGGGTGGGATTAGTGGGAGGGAATTATAATCAGCCTTGTACAATATACCTACTATAATAATGTTTTGCATAGCTAGACATGTACAACATATACTGAATTACTTATCTCCCAAGTGGGAATGGGTGACAAGGGAGGAAGGAAATGGATCTGAAATTTGAGGTCGTAACATTAAATGTTTCAAATATATATAAATACTATTATTAGTACTCTTTTGCTTGTAATAGGGAGATAAGATGTGCAGGCATTGGGATGCAAAGACTCACCTTCCTCTAATGGAAAATCGATGGGGGTATAGGAGAAGGTATGGGAGAGAGCAGATTGGAGGAAGCGATATCTTGTGGGATTACTATTCTGGGAGGTTGGGTAGGGGAATAATGGGGGGAAAATGATTGTAACTCAAAATCTGGCGGAAATGAATGATGAAAAACAGAAGTTAATAAAGCATTTGTTTAAAAAAAAAACAAGAAGGTCAGTGTCATTGGACTGTAAAATGTGTTGAGGGAGAGCTGCAAGGTATAAGAAGACTGGAAAAGTAGAAAGGGATCAGATTATGAAAAATTTTGAAAGCCAAAGAATTTTAGATTTGATCCTGTGTAGGAAGCGAAAACATCTGATCCAGGATTCAGGTAATTTTCAGTAGCCAGCTCCTAGGATTTCCCCTGTGAAGCAGCTTTGAAGCTAGCCCTCGGTTTTCCTTGGTGATGCGTCTGCATAAAAGAACTTACCTGATTGCTGAGATCAAAGGCTCTACCCTGTTCTGGGATTTTAGCCAAAAGGTGTTAACCCCCTACAAGATTAGACATGTTTTTGTATAAGAATGTTACATCCAGGACATGATAACTCTTAAGGTCTATCTAATCTCCTGTACTAAAACAAAGCAGTGATAAGAAAGCATGGTGATCTAGAGTTACATTCTTTTATCTCTTTGCTCTATAAAAGCCTTTTTCAAAAAATCAATAAATGGAGTTCTATCCTGAACTGCCTGCCTGGTCCAGTTCATCCTTATCACATCTCTGCTCACACTTGGTGCTGGCATCAAGTGGCTCCCAGCAATCCTGGAGGTAGTCGTAAAGCACTGGAATTTACTGAATAGTAACCAGATAGTGACACAGTCAGACCTTTGTTTTAAGATGATCAATTTGACAGCTATATAGAGAATGAGTTGGGATGGGGAAGTACATGTGGCAGGGACACCAACTAGCTGACTCTTTGCAATAGTAGTATTGTGAGAGTTAGAAAATTCACTTGTTCTGATATTTAATTTATGAGACACCAACTACATGGATATTTAGAAGCATTTATAGTTTGTATCATGAAGTTAAGCCATTTTCATAACTGATTAAATTACTGAAGGCTACTTGAAATTCATATAGTTTAGCTTCACATGGATGAGATTTAATTTGTAGTGCCAAATATTGATCTCCATCATCTTTCCTTGGAAATGTTTGACATATTACTCTCAGCAAATTCACATTTGAAGAAAAAAATTATGTTTGGGACAGCACAAAGAATATTCTTTAAGTCAATTCTCTTCTAATTTATTATCTATCTAGATATATTTTTATCTGTAGTATGTATCTTTTTGGAGAAACTTCTTCCAATATATACAAAATATTGGGAAGTTATGTCCCTATGCATGAATATTCTTTCCTAAGTTTCAGATTGCTACCCATTCATATCATATGGCATATGGTATAAAATATTGTTCTAAACTGAATTTGCATCAGACATTTCCCTCTGTACCATCAGTTTTTATTACTTTTATTTTACATATGTCTTAAAATTCTTACTGCAGTAATAAATTATTAAAGTTTAAAATTGCATTGCCTTTGATATACCTTATATTTACACAGCCCAAGTAAATACGAATAATAACTATATCTTCAGTTACTTGGATATATATTTGTGCAAAGAGTGTTTTGTAGTTACACTAATATAGTTCCTGGGTATATCTTGGTAGATAGATTTCTTTTTAAAAAATTATTAGTTTTGGGGTGGCTAGGTGGCGCAGTGAATAGAGCGCCGGCCCTGGAGTCAGAAGGACCTGAGTTCGGAGCTGGCCTCAGACACGATCCACACAAACAAAAAAAAAACCTAGCCGTGTAACCTTGGGCAAGTTACTTAACCCCAATTGCCCTAAAGGGGCGGCTAGGTGGCGCAGTGAGTAAGAGCGCCGGCCTCGGAGTTGGGATGACCCAAATCAGATCCGGCCTCAGAAAATGAGCACCCATGCATAAATAATGACTAGCCGTGTAACCTTGAGCAAGTTACTTAACTCCAATTGCTTTAAAAAAAAATTATTAGTTTTATTCTGAACTTAAGAAATTATAAAAGCATTTCCATGACATAGTAGAATAGCAAAAAAAAGATTATTGGACAAATCTATTATGTACAACTTTTTATTCCCTTTGAATATATAATAAAGTTATCATGCAAGTTTCTTTATTCCTTTTTTCCTTCCCTCCCAAACCTGCCTTAGAACTGGCTATCATTTGATAAAAATATGTAAATACATATTTCTAAATATTTAAAATTCTGAAGTTATTTTGAATGAAATTTCTATCTCTTCTTGGTGAGTTTTATAAGTAATTTGTACAGGGTGTTCCAAAAATCTTAGTGCAGCTTAACTATTAGAGTCTAAAACTGTACTGCTAATAAAACTATTTTGAAAACTATTAACAATTTAAGCCTTGAAACTGCACTAGTATTTTGGGGACAATATAAAGCATAATGATTTATTTTGTTTGTTTTTCATCCTGTAACTTTCTTTAAGTTATTAAATGTTTTAATTAATTTTAGTTAACTCTTGGGGGTTCTCTATGAAGAAATGTCATATTGTCTTCCAAAAAGCCCTATAATTTTGTTTCCTCTTTGACTAATCTTGTTTGCTCAATTTCTTTTTCTCTCCCTACTGCTATGGTTTACATTTTTAGCACTATGTTAAATAATATAATTCATTATGGATATAACTGCCTTGTGAATGATTTATTTGGAAAACCTTCTAGTATATCTCAATTACATATAGCATTGGCTAGTGCTATTATGTAGATAGTACTTAGCAAATTTAGGAATGGAACATTCATCCCTACACCTTATAGTTTTTTTTTTTTTAAACAAGAATGACTATTTTGTCAACAGCTTGTCCTGCATCTATTGATATGATCATTTGATGATAACTGTTTTGGTCATTAATACAGCCTATTATGCTTATAGTTCTCCCTAATATTGAGCCAACCATCTATCACTAGAATAAATTTTACTTGGTCACAGGGCATAATAATATTGACTGTATTGCTATAGCCTCTTTGTTAATATTTGTATTAATTTTTTCCTCAATATTTATACTCTATAGTTTCTTCCTCCTTACCCTAAATATCAAGACCACATTGTACTACAGAAGTAAATTTGTAGGACCTTCCTTTTTCACATTTGAAAAATTCTATGCGATATTGGAATTAATTTCTCTTTGAGTGTTTGATAGAATATGTTTATCAGTCCAAATAGTTTGGTTGTTTTTTATCTTTTAGGTTCATTTATTGCTCATTCAATTTCTTTTGATGAGATTTATCATTTAAATTCTCTATTTCTCTTTCTGTTAACCTGGACATTTTGCATTTTAATTGATATTCATCTATTTCATTTAACATTTTCAGTTTGTTGGCATAATTTAGCAAAATAGTTTCTAATAACTTCTTTAATTTCTTCTTCATATGTTGTGAATCCTCATTTTCATATTTAATATTGGTGATGTTATTTTCTGTCTAATATTGATTAAATGATGAATCTATTTTGTTATTTAATAGTTTCTTATTTATTTATTTATTCAAATGTTTTCATTAAAATTTTAAGCTATCTCATTTGATTTTAAGAGTTTATAGATTGTTATTTAATTAACTTTAAAAATTTATTTTTTCTCATATTTTTAGTAGCATACCAAATTTACTGACCATTTTTCTTTTTTATTGATATCAGTGTTTAGCGACATAAATTTTCTCCTAAGGATGTCTTTGGCTGCATCCCAAAAGTTTTAGTGTGTTGTTTTCTTTAAGGAAAGTTTCTATTGTTTCTATTGTGCATTCTTCAACCCATAAATATTTTTTTTTGTTATTTGGTCTTTTATTAATTTTAATTATTTCTTCCATGCTCTTTAATTAGATATAATTTTTTGTTACCTTGAGTTTAGTTAGGGATGTGTTTAATATTTCTTCTTTCCTGGATTAGTTTTTGAGTGTTCAATGTCCAAGTACATGGTAAATTTTTGCAAACATTCCATATATGACTGTGATATATGTATACTTCCTCTTGTTTCCATTTAGTAATCAGTAAAGATCTACTTAAAAAAATTCTGTCTGCTTCCTTACCTTCTTTTTTGCTTACTTTTTGGTTAGATTTATCTTGGTCTGAGAGGAGTGTATTGAAATTTCAAATGGGTATAATTTTACTATTTCTCTCTAAAATTCAATTGACTTTCTTGTTTAAATATTTAGATGCTATGGCTTTTGTTGCATATATATTAAATAGTTATCAACATGGTTGTTTATGGTACCTTTAAGCATAATGTAACTTCCCTGTTTATCTCTTTTAATAAATTCTATTTTTGTTGCTATCTTGTCCATTATCATTGTCTGCCTTAAAAAAATCACCTGCAGCATAACACATTTTGTTCTATACCCTTATTTTAATTCTTTGAGAATCTTTGTGTAAAAGTTTCATTCTCAACAACAACACAGTGTAGGATTGTACTTTTAAATTCATTTTACTAGGATCATTTTTTGGATGAGTTCATATTTTTTTTCTTACATTTATGATTCTTTTTTTCCTTTTTGGAGGGGGGAAAGAAGGGCACTTGGGTTAAATGACTTGTCCAAGGTCACATGGCTAGTAAGTGTTAAGTGTCTGAGACCAGATTTGAACTCAGGTCCTCCTGACTCCAGAGTGCTCTACTTATTGTGCCACCTAGCCACCCCAACTGTTATTATTCTTTTTTTTTGTTTGTTTTGTCTTGTTTTTTCTCTAAGGTTTTTTTTTCCTTTCTTCCAAATGCTTTATTAACTTCTGGTTTACATCATTCATTTCCGTCAGATTTTGAGTTACAATTTTTTCCCCATTTTCCCCCTACCCACCATGCCAGAATAACCGTCATACAGGATATCCCCTCAACCAATCTCCTCTCTCCCCTTTCTTCTCTCATACCGCCTTCAACTATTCCAATAGGGCCAGGTGAATCCCAGAGCCCCATTGCCTGCACATCTTATCTCCCAATTATATGCAAAATAGTATTAATCATAGTATTTATATATATATATTTTAAAAAAATGATTTTAAAATGAAGATAAGCAACTCAGTATATGCTGTACATGTGTAGCTATGCAAATATATTGTAAAAGACTGACTATATTTCCCTCCCTCCCATCCCACCTTCCACCTGGTCCACTCCCCACCTTGATCCTGTCCCTTTTCAAAAGTGGGTGCTTCCAACTTCCCTTCCCCCCAGCCCACCCTCCCCTCCACCACCTTCTCCCATCCCCCTCCCTCCCACACTCCTGTAGGGTGGGACACCCTATTTAGTATGCATGTCATTCTCTCCCTGGTCCAAATTCAATGAGAATAAGGTTTTGTCTTTTTGCCTTCCTGTTCCTTCCTTCTGCTGCAACCACCTTCCCCTGCCTCCTCTACATGAGACAGTTCACTCCATTGTCTATCCCCATTTCCCCTCACCACATTACTCTCTTACCTCTTAACTTCACATTTTAAGTATCATCCCTTCCTATTGAATTCGACCTGTGCCCTCTATCTATGTATACCTATAAACATATGTACACACATTCACATATGTATTCATATGCTCATATACCCTTCTTCAACTATTTTCATACTGAGAAAAGTTTCATCAGTTACAGTTATTGTTTTTCCATGTAGGAATATAAATAGTTCAACTTTGATAAGTTCATAGTGATTTCTTTTCCCTTTTTACCTTCTCAAGCATCTCTTGCTTCTTGTATCTGGATGTCAAATTTTCTATTCAACTCTGGTTTTTTCCTCAAGAATGCTTGAAAGTCCTCTATTCCACTGAATGACCAAATGTCCTCTGAAACATGATGCTCAGTTTTGCTGGGTAGGTGATTCTTGGTTTTAATCCCAGGTCCTTTGACCTGTGGAATATCATATTCATATGCCCTTCAATCCCTCAGTGTAGAAGCTGCCAGATCCTGTGTTATCCTGATTGTGTTTCCACAATATTGAAATTGTTTCTTCCTGGCTGCTGGTAATATTCTATCCTTGATCTGGGAATTCTGGAACTTGCCTACAATATTCCTAGGAGTTTTCTTTTTGAGATCTTTTTCAGGAGGTGACCTGTGGATTCTTTCAACCTCTATTTTGCCCTCTGGTTCTAAAACATCCGGGAAATTTTCCTTGAGAATTTCTTAAAGGATGGTTTCTAGATTCTTTCTTTGATCATGGTTTTCAGGTAGTCCAATAATTTTTAGATTGTCTCTCCTGGATCTGTTTTCCAGGTCAGTGCTTTTTCCCATGAGATATTTCACATTGGCTTCTATTCTTTCATTTGTTTGGATTTGCTTAATAGCATCTTGATTTCTCATAAAGTCATTAGCTTCCATTTGCTCCAGTCTAATTCTGAAGGAATGATTCTCCTCAGTGAGCTTTTCAGATTATTTTTCCATCTGGCAAATTCGTCTTTTTAAGGCATTCTTCTCCTTATTGCCTTTTTGAGCCTCTTTTTCCATTTGAGTTAGTCTATTTTTAAGGTGTTATTTTCCTCAGTCAGGCTGTTGACTGTCATTTCATATTTTTCTTGCATCTTTTTCATCTCTCTTCCCAATTTTCCCCCACTTCTCTTATCTGCTTCTTAAGGTCCTCTATGGCTTGTAACCTGCTCATATTTTCATTTAGTGCTTTTGATGCAGGATTTCTGACCTCACAGTCCTCCTCCTGTTCCATGCTTTGATCCTCTTTGCCCCCAAAATAGGAGTCTAATATTGCATTTTTCTGTTTATTTTGTTTCCTTTGACTAGGCATGTTGCCACTCAATTACTTGACTTTTGGGCTTGTTGCCACAGTAGTACTTTGCCACCAGCCAGGGCATCTTCCATCCCAAATGGGGTTTTCTCAACTCCTGGAGTTATTAGTTGGGTGGCCTCTGTGAAGCCTCCATATGCTATGGCAAGCTGGTCACACACCCCAAGACCTCCAACCAAGACTGCAATCCAGATCCAAGAAGGGTAAAGCAAGAGTGCTTACCCCCCAGACTGGTCACCACATCCCCCTACAGTTTGTAGGTCAAGAGCTGAAGCTGCAATCTGGCAATGTGGTGCAAGCTGCAAGCTCCTCAGTGGCTTCTCGCCCCCAGGGGAAGAAGCTGACACATTCTCCCAACCAGTCCCAAAGTCCATAGAGCATTAACCCCTCACTTTGTCCTAGGCATCTATGTGTTGTTAATTCTGGAAACTCTATAGCTGCCGGCGTTCTGGGGTCCCTCCAGCAGGCATCTGGTCTGTCCACCCTCGGACTAAAACCATGACTCAGGGGGACCTGGGCTTGGCTCCCAGAGGTCTGTGCTGGCGGTTCCCTGATGGGCTGCAGGACTGTCCTCAGCAGGAGGTTAGCTTCTCTGTGTCATTTTGTGGGTTCTGGAGCTACAGAGGTCATTCATAGTTCCCCTTTTACATAATTTTGAAGTGGTGTGGGCTGGAGTTCTGTGGAAGTGCTGTTTCTACTCCAGCATCTTGACTCTGCCCCCCAGTTATTCTTAATTGTGTGATTCCTTATAATTATTCTTTTATACTTTCTCCTCCTTTTCTTTGATCCAACTCCTTACTCTTATTACAGAAAAAGTGAAGTTTTGAGAAATTAGTGTATTTAACAGTACTAACCTATATTTGATACAAACTGTTTCTGTCCCTGTAATCTTTTCCTCTTTCTGTTGCCCAGTTCTTTATTGCAGGTTCTTATCCTTTTTCCCACCTTTATTCCTTGTTTATTGCTAATTTCTTCTTGAGTCTACCTTCTCTCTTAATCCTCTTCTGTTCTCTCTCTCTCTCTCTCTCTCTCTCTCTCTCTCTCTCTCTCTCTCATCACCCGATTCTATGTATATTGATACCAAATTCTTTCTGTGCATGTGCATGTCTCTGTGCTTGTGTACCTGTTGGGGGCAGAGAGCAGTGGTTCATAGGTGTGTGCATTAGTGTTTGATCTGCCTTTATATAATTATTATTAAAATGTGTTTTTGTTCAAGGGGGTTCTCTTTTCTTTTGTTCTCCTAATATAATAAAGATATAATAAAGTTGCCTCTGGGGATTTTCATTTTGGGGTTTCTTTCGGTAGATGACCAATGGATTATTTTCATTTTCACTTTACCCTCAGGTTCAATTAGGACTGGACAATTTTCACATATTATTTTATAAAGTAAATGCTGTATCAAGCCATTGATAAAGATTTTCTATGATTTTTATGTTATCTCTGTTTTCCTGGTGAGTTGTTTTTGATAGGAGAAATCTTATATTTTCTGATGTTTTAAGTCTTTTAATCTGGGGAAGCTAAGTGGTGTAGTTGATAGAGCACTGGTCCTGGAATCAAGAGAACCTCAGGTCAAAAACAGACTCAGAGACTTACTAGCTATGTGACCCTGGACAAGTCAGTTAACTCTAATTACCTCCAAAAATGTCTTTTAATTTTGTTCCAATGCTTCTTAATGTTTTGTGGAATTATTGATCCCTAACCAGTCTAATCTATTTTTCAGGCATTCTGTAACTTGAATAAGTTTTGTACTTTTCAATCTAAATTGTTTGATCTCATTCCCATTCTTTCCTTGAGACTTCTAATTTCCATTTTTCATTTCTTTCTTTGGATCTCTCATTTCATTCATATGATCATTTTAAAAACTCTTACTTAGTCTCTTCCATGAATTCCAGTAGAATTTTTGGCAAATGAAAGACTGTTATTATGTCCATGAGTATAGATAATGTGGGGATATTCTTCTGGCTTTGCATCTTGAATGTTCTTGGTTCCATAATATTTCCTTATTATCATTGTTTTCTTGAGTTTCGTTTCCAGAATTGGGATTTGTGTCAGGGATAAGCTCTATGTACTTTCTTTTTTTTTTTTGGAGGGCAATGGGGTTAAGTAACTTGCCCAAGGTCACACGGCTAGGTTTTTGTTTTTGTGTGCATTAAGTGTCTGAGGTCGGATCCGAACTCAGGTCCTTCTGACTGCAGGGCCGATGCTCTACACACCTAGCCACCTAGCTGCTCCTTTAGTACTTTTTGTAAGGAATGGTAGTGTAGTCTCTGTTGCTCATATGTATTTATTTTCTGGAATCTGGGTAGTGACTGCTATTTTCTTCAGGTTCATTTCTTATCAAGTCTTAATTGCTGAATGGACATTGCCTCAATTAAATTGAGACCTGTTAAAGACCTTAGCTTAAAAAGGCCAAGGTCTCCCATTGCACCCAGTGCCATCTCCAGTTGTCTTGATCTGTATCTTACTGCTGGACCCAGATGGCTCTGAAAGAGAAAATGAAACTGGTGACTTTGCACAGCCCTCCTAAACTTAAATCCAATTCACTTACATGTCATTCCATCACCTCCCTGATGTCATGGTCCTCTTTGAGAACGAAGGATAAACAACAACAGTTGGACAGCTTTTTTGTTGGGATTATGCATATGCCATTGCCTGTACTCTTATTGGCATATACATAGAGGCCTTTACTCAGGGATTCTGATTCAGTATGTACATTGTCCTTTGCCTTCCCTTCATCATTTTTGCAGGATTCTGAGTTTCAGCATATGATCAGAGAGACACAGCTATTGGGTCCATGCTATCTGGCTAAATTCAAGTCCTTCTGCCTTTTCTACCTAGGACACAGTTTCAGGTTTTAGGGTTCCCTGTGTTATCTCTGGTCCATGTTGAGAATCTTCCCTATGCAGCATTCCCTTTTCATTCATGTCTGGCTAATCACAGACCTGATTACCTGCAGACTTTGCACAATTAATTTAGTATACTTTCTTCTTGGATTTCTCTATCATGTCTTGGTCACATGTTCCCTCTCTACCCCTTATGCCCCATTTATCATTGTTGGAGTAGGTAAGAGAGAACTAGAATATTTTGCTTCTATACTTTTCTACCTTTGGAAGAATTCAATCAATTCGCTAAAATTGGCTTCCTTTATATCATTCGACATTTTGGACTACTGAAGGCCTAATAAACTATGTTGAGACAAGTCTTTCTACCCATTTTCTCCCCTTCCTATTTGAATAATTGTATATATGCATGTATGTGCGCACACACATACACCTGCAATTTCACTAACAAAAAGATTTTTGTTAAGATAATTGTTAGAATTCTATAAATGTGGGTTTCTGACTATTTTGACTGTCTCCTATTAGGCAAACACTAAGATTTCAATAGATTTCATTTATATGAGCATTCCTTCCTAAGTTGCAGATTGCTACCCATTCATATCTGCCCATACTATATGATGCCAGTCTAAGTTTGCTACAAGAGGTTCACCCAGTGTTATGTGTGTCTTCCTTGCTTTCTCTTGACATTACAAGAAAACCAATGGAACAAATATGCTATCCTTCTGTCAAACCTCACTCTTATCTCATGACCAACTGTTTTTTTCTAATTCTTATGAGCAATTGTAATAAAGGGAAATTAAAGCTCTATGGTTATTTTTGCTCATTCACTATAGATGTGAGCAAAAGAAAAATAATACAATTTGGAAGAAAAGTTTGAAATTGTTTTTCTATCCACTGTTAGCTCCTTCATGTTATACATTTCTTTTTCTAACATTGAGCTGTATTGCCCTTCCCTTAAAAATCCCTTGGATTATAAATCCCCCAAATCAGGACTAGTTTGGTGTGCTATCCTGTTATGAACTAAAATTTGTGGAGTAATGACTATATAATTGGGAAAAGAGGTTTGCCCTTGGCTCTTGAAAGATAATAAAGTAACATATCTTATTAGTAATAGTTAATCACTTTCCAAGCCTTATGTCCTATTTCCAGGCTCAATTTTAGTAGCAGCTGTTTTTAGAAGGAAACTTCCCCTCCCCCCACTACTTCCTGTTCAAAAAGTAGTGACAACATTAAATTGCATGAAGCAAAGCTTGTAGAGAAGAAAATAGGACTTTATGCTTCAGGGTCAGATGACAAGCTATAAAATTCATCTTTCACGCATATAAATAAATCCTTTCCTTTTTTCATTGCTAGCTTGTCCATTAACCTACTGCTGCAGCCATTCCCAAGAGGTCATAGGATTGGAGGTGTGCTATGACTGCTAACAAAAGAAACATATTATTACTTAGATGCAGTTCTCCTGATTAAATGATATTTAGAGCATGAAACATATTTATTGGGTAATTTCTCAGATCCTCACAATTTCTAACTCTTAGTGGACAAAAAGTCAATCTTTGGAATGTGTAAGTAAGGATAACAGTGATTGTGAATGCATATCCACAGGGAAATCAATGGAAGTTATTGATGACTTCCAAATTAGCAGAACCAGAGTAGGCATCCAATATAATTATGCTAATGGAAAATTGAGTGAGGTAAACCATTGTGGTCTAATGGAAAGAAGCTGTAGTCAGAAGAGCAGGATTATAGGCTCAAATCTATGACTAATTGTATGCTCTCATGAAATAGTTAACCTTTTGGATTTTAGTTTATTCATCTGTAAAATGAGGAGGCTCAAACTAGATGACCAGTAAAGTACCTTCTGCTCTTAAATCTTGGGACTTTATTACTGCCTGAAGCTTCCAACAGAGATGAATGAGGGTTGATATAAACCCATGATCCACATCCTAGGGCACAAAACACACATACACATCACAATGCAATATTTGAAGAAACTTTTAATGTTATCAGCTGAATATATTTTTCTTGACTCATTCACAATGGAAACATTCCTGTCAGAGAGGATACTGCCTGAGTCTTCTACTTGAGTCTGACAGTTGCTTAGCTGGATTGTTCCAATTTTTTTTCTTTCAAAATAAAGCCTTTTTAATGTACTATTTGGACAGATATTTATGGAATCTTAATCTCATTAGATATGTTTAAAGAGAGCAATTATTTTTATGCATTTCCCCCAATTACATGTTAAAACAATTTTTAAAACATTAAAAAAAAGTTTTGAGTTCCAAATTCTATCCTTCTTTCCCTTTCTACCTTCTATATCCCTGAGATGATAGGTAATCTGATATAGATTATACATATGCAGTCATATAAAACAATTCCATATTAGTCATTTTGTATAAGAAGACAAATAAAAAGAGAAAAAAGTGAAAATATCATGCTTCAGTCTGTATTCAGATGGTATCAATTCTTCCTCTGGAGGTAGATAGCATGTTTCATCATGAGTTCTTTGGCATTGTCTTGGATCTTTGTTTTGCTGAGAACAGCTAAGTCACTCATAGTTGTTCATTGTAAAATATTGTGGTTACTGTGTATAATGTTCTGGTTCTGCTCACTTAACTTTGCATCAGTTCATGTAAGTCTTTCAAGGTTATTCTGAAATCATCCTACTTGTATTTTCTTATAGTATAATAATACTCCATCACAATCATGTAGCCATTCATCAACTGATGGGCATCCTCTCAATTGCAAATTCTTAACCACCACAAAAAGAGCTGCTATAAATATTTTGTACAAATAGGTACTCTTTCCTTTTTTTTATATCTTTGGGATATAGACTTAGCAATGATATTGCTGGATCAAAGGGTATGCACAGTTTTATAGCCTAAAGGGGCAATTAAGAATCAAAACAATAGATTTTCAAATATTTGGTGAGGGAACATGTGATTTCCACTTAAAAATCAAATTCCCTCTATTTGAAAAGGATCAAATACCCCACTAAGATACCTTTGGGAAACATTCATCTGGTGGAAACATGCAGAGCACTTCCAGCTAGGTGGTATAGTGAATAGACTATTGGACTTGGCGTCACAAAGATTTGAGTTTGAATTCTCCTTCAGATACTTACTAACTGTGTGACTCTGAGCAAGTGAGTCAGTCAACTAGCATTCATTTAGTAAATACTATATACCAGGGGCTAGTGATTAATTTAGTTAATTTACTAAGCCTCTGCCTTCCTCAGTTTCTTCATTTGTAAAATGGGAATAATAACAGTTTCTAATGAGATGATTTATATAAAGCATTTTGCAACTTTTAAAGTGCTACATAAACAGTAATGATTATAGATATTGGACTAAGATTCAAAAGAAATGGAGTTTGAATATCATCTATCTTGCTTAATCCCTATCTTTTTGTTCGGTTGTTCAGTCTTGTAAAACTCTTCATGACTCCATGAGTCATCGCATGCCAGGCCCCTCTAGCCTCTAGTATTTCTTGAAGTCTGTCCAAGTTCATGTTCATTGTTCTGTGACACTGTCTATTCATCTCATTCTCTGCCATCCACTTCTTTCACCTTCACTCCCAACATCAGACTTTTTTCTAATAAGTCCTGTCTTCTTATTATATGGTCAAAGTATTTAAGCTTTGTCTTCAGTATTTGACCTTCATGTAAATAGTCTGAATTAATTTCTTTAAATATTGACATATTTGATCTCCTTGTTGTCCAGGGGGCTCTCAAAAGTCTTCTGTAGCACTGCAATTCAAATGTATTGATTCTGTGGCACTGAGCTTTCCTTAAAGTTCAACTGTCAAAGCCATACATTGCTACTGGAAAAACCATAGCTTTGACTATACCCGGGGTAGAGGATATGTGACCTTGAGGTCACATGTAGCCTTTTAGATCCTTGGGTATGACTTTTTGACTGAGTCCAAGTTTTACAGAACAAATCCTTTTATTAATGGGATTTGTTCTATGGAGTTTAGATTTAGTCAAAGAGCCTCACTTGAGAACCTAGAGGTTCACATGTAACCTTAAAGATGCAGGTTCCCTGGACTATACAGATCTTTGTGAGGAAGGCAATGTCTCCGAATTTTAGAATGTTGTCCAGATTTGCCATATCTTTCCTTCTAGTCAGCAAGCTTCTTTTAATTTCATAGTTGTAGTTGCTGTCTGCAATGATCTTTGAGTTCAAGAATATAAAATTTGACACTGCTTCCATTTCTTCTCCCTCTCTTTGCCATGAAGTGATGGGACCAGATGCCAAGATCTTAGGTTTTTTTTGTTGTTAAGGTTCAAACCAGGCTTTGTATTCTCCTTTTTTCACCCTTGTCAGGAGGTTTCTTAATTCTTCATTTTCTTCCATCAGAAAGTCACTCCCTGTGACTTTGCATAAATAATCTAACCTTTTGTGGACTCAATTTCCTCCTCTATAAAAAGGGGTGGAGTGGTCTGGGGGATTTCTGAAACTTCTCAAGTTACTTGTACTCTGTCTCCCAGTTTTAAAGTTCTATAATCATTCTGAAGTGATTAGTTTTATAGGGTAAAGAATAAATAGCATTATTCATCAGTAATGGCTCTGAGTCAGACTTGTTGAGAAAAATCTAATGACCACAACAATTTTTCTTTCAGTAATTTCACATGAAATATTTGTTTTGAAATTAACTTTCCCATGGGGCAGATGAGGTTAGGTTATCTGGGAGTGTCCTGAAATAACATACTGCTTTTGTTATGTTTTCCTGATGTCTTTTTTTCTTTTGTTCAGATTCCTTGCAGAGGCAAATAAAGGACCTAGTGGAGTTGGTTTTATTATATGCCCAAACACAGCAGGAAATATAATTACATTGGACATTTTGTCACCTTGCATTGCAGTGCTATGAAAAGCACAAAAGACCACAATAAAAAATAATTGTAGCTTGAGGCAGTGGAATAATGTGGGATTTGGAATCAGAGGACCTTGGTCCAAATCTCAGCTCTGTCATTTACTAGTTAAGTGAGCCTCCATAAGTAATTTTGCCTTTATATCAGTTTCTTCATTTTTAAAATTATGGCATGAGACTAAACAATGTTTAAGTTCTCTTCTGGTTATATATATATATATATATATATATATATATATACATATATATATATATACATATATATATATATGTATATATAATCCTATTTTAATTTACAAATCATTTGAAAGTACCCTACAAGCAAAATAAACACAAAATTTTATCGATGACTTAAAAAAAGTTTTTTTTTTCATCAATGTTACTTCAAACAGCCTGCTTCTCCTCTAGTAGAACCCTTCCTTGTAACAAGTATGGCCAATGGAAACAAGTTAATACATTATTCATATAAGAAAATGTATGCCTCATTTTACATCTTTAGTTCACCACTTCTTTTGAAAGAGAAGTTCACCATTAGTCTTCAGAAGTCATTACTGGTCATTACATTAATCAGAATTTTAAGTCTTTGGAAACATAAAGATAGGTGAGGGATAGAATTATTAAAATAGCTGAAAGAGAGGAAGATACAGAAGGTGTGGTAAAATATCAGTTCCTAATTTTAGTAGAAAAGGGAAACAAAGGATATTGATAATTATTGATCTATATACCTACTTTCATGCCTATTAAATTATTAAAACAATCTATATATGAATTGAGGGCATTATTGATCATGATATGAGAAGAGGTGGGGTTTCACAAATTATATTCTCCATGAGATCATGTCTTTGCAGTCACAAAACTGACCAAAATTTACACAAAGGCATAGACAATGCCTGTACTTATTATTCTGTGTTGTCATATGAGTGGTCATTCCACTGTCCTTCAAGTATCCTCTTTAGTTACATATAGCCCCATAGCAGCTGCCTTGTATGGAAGGTTTCCTAGCAATTGCTCTGAATGCTTACTGCTCCCTCTCTGTTGCTTTGCCACTACCCAGGGACTTTCCAGCACTCCTTCCTGTAAAGTCAAGCATGAGCAGCTCTCCAGAGGACTGCTGCTGTGAATAGCTCTAAGGTTCTGATCACATAGCATAGTGAACTCTTTATTTATTCAGTAGTAAGCTAAAACAAAACATTCACAGAAACCAAAGTACAGCATTCACAATGATATAACAACTTATCACTAAAGTGGCCACATAGTTTTAAACAAAAGATATCATTCAGGATACAAAATACAAAGGTCTCCCACACCTAGGTCACAGTGTCTTAATCTCTTGGTCAGAACTTCTTCCTTCTTCTTGACTGGAGACTAGCTTCCAATCATCCTTAATTCAATCATCCTTAAGGGGTACAAAGTACAAAGTTCAAAGACCCTTATGTCACAGTGTCTTACTTTTTCCAAATGCTTTATTAACTTCTGGTTTACATCACTCATTTCCGCCAGATTTTTAATTACAATTTTTCCCCATTGTTCCTCTACCCACCACCCCAGAATAGCAGTCTCACTAGATATCCCGTCATCCAATCTGCCATCTCCCATATCTTCTCCCATACCCCCTTTGACTTTTCCATTAGGGCAAGGTGAATCTCTGTACCTCAATGCCTGCACATCTTATCTCCCAATTAAATGGAAAATAGTATTAATAATAGTATTTATATATTTGAAACATTTAATTTTAAAACTTAGAATTCCAGATCCATTCCCTTCGTCCCTTGTCACCCACTTCCACTGGGAAGATAAGCAATTCAGTATATGTTGTACATGTCTAGCTATGCAAAACATTACCACAGTAGATATATAGTAAAAGACTGGCTATATTTCCCTCCCACCCATCTCACCCCCCATCTGGTCTATTCCGTACTTTGACCATGTCCCTCTTCAAAAGTAGGTGCCTCCAACCTCCGCTCCCCTACCATACCCTCCCCTCCATCATCCCCCCTCTCATTGCCCTCCCCCTTCTCTCCTACAGGGTGAGAGATTCCATTAAGTATGTATGTCAATCTCTCCCTGAGCCAAATTCAGTGAGAATATGGTTTTGCCTTTTTGGCTTCCTGTTCTTCCCCTTCCCTGCAACCACTTCCCTTTGCCTCTTCTACATGAGATAGTTTACCCCACCCTCTTTCTCCCCATCTCCTCTCACCACATTACTCTCTCACCTCCTAACTTCACCCGTTAAGTATCATCCCTTTCCACCAAATTTGAGCTGTGCCCTCTATCCATGTATACCTGTAAACATATATAAACATTCACATATGTATTCATATGCCCATATACCATTCTTCAACTATTTTCATACTGAGAAAGGTTTCATCAGTTACAGTTATTTTTTCCATGTAGGAATGCAAATAGTTCAACTATGATAAGTTCCTTTTGATTTCTTTTCCCTGTTTACCTTTTCAAGTATCTCTTGCTTCTTGTGTCAGAATGTCAAAATTTCTATTCAACTCTGTTTTTTTTCCTCAAGAATGCTTAAAAGTCCTCTATTCCATGGAATGACCATATTTTCCCCTGAAACAAAATACTCAGTTTTGGGTAGGTGATTCTTGGTTTTAATCCCAGGTCCTTTGACCTGTGGAATATCATATTCCATGCCCTTTGATCCCTTAGTATAGAAGCTGCCAGGTCCTGTGCTATTCTGATTGTGTTTCCACAATATTGAAATTGTTTCTCCCTGGCTGCTTGTAATATTTTCTCCTTGATCTGGGAATTCTGGAACCTGGCCATAATATTCCTAGGAGTTTTCTTTTTGGGATCTTTTTCAGGAGGTGATCTGTGGATTCTTTCAACCTCTATTTCACCCTCTGGGTCTAAAACATCAGGGCAATTTTCCTTGAGAATTTCTTGAAGGGTGATTTCTAGGTTCTTTCTTTGATCATGGCTTTCAGGTAGTCCAATAATTTTTAGATTATCTCTCCTGGATCTATTTTCCAGGTCAGTGATTTTCCCCATGAGATGTTTCACATTGCCTTCTATTATTTCAATTGCTTGGATCTTGGTTTTTTTTTAATATTTAAACAAATGCTTTATTAACTTCTGTTTTACATCATTCATTTCCACCAGATTTTGAGTTACAATCATTTTCTCCCCCTGTTTTTCCCTTACCCACCCTCCCAGAACAGTAGTCCCTCAAGATATTGCTTCCTCCAATCTGCCGTCTCCCATATCTTCTCCCATACCCCCTTCGACTTTTCCATTAGAGGAAGGTGAATCTTTGTGTCCTAATGCCTGCACATCTTATCTCCCTATTACAAACAAAAGAGTATTAATAATAGTATTTATATATATTTGAAACATTTAAACTTAAGACCTTGAATTTCAGATCCATTTCATTCCTCCCTTGTCACCCATTCCCTCTGGGAAGATAAATAATTCAATACATGTTGTACATGTCTAGCTATGCACAACATTATCATAGTAGATATATTGTACAAGGCTGCTTATAATTCCCTCCCACTCATTCCACCCCCCACCTGGTCCATTTCTTACATGATCCTGTCCCTCTTCTATAGTGGGCACTTCCAACCTCCCCTCCCCCCAAGGATGCCCTCCCATCCATCATCCCTCCTCTCATCCCCCTTCCCCCTATTCTGCTACAGGTTGAGATGTCCCATTTAGTATGTATGTCATTCTCTCCCTGAACCAAATTCAATGAGCATGTGGCTTTGCCTTTTTGCCTTCCTGTGCTCCCCCTCCTTTGCAACCACTTCCCCTTGCTTCTTCTACATGAGATAATTTACCCTACCCTGTCTCTCCCCATCTCCTCTTGCCACTTTCCTCTCTCACCTTATAATTTCATCCCTTGGGTATTCTCCCTTCCCAACAAATTCAACCTATGCCCTCTATCCATATATAACTGTAACCATATACACACACATTCACATATGTATTCATATGACCATACACACTTCTTCCATTATTTTCATAGTGAGAAAGATTTCATCAGTCACAGTTATTGTTTTTCCATATAGGAATGTAAATAGTTCAACTTTGATAAGTTCTTTTTGATTTTTTTCTCTGATTATCTTCTCAGGCATCTCTTGCTTCTTGCGTCTGGATGTCGAATTTTCTATTCAACTCTGGTTTTTTCCTCAAGAATGCTTGAAAGTCCTCTATTCCACTGAATGACCATATTTTCCCCTGAAACAAAATACTCAGTTTTGCTGGGTAGGTGACCCTTGGGTTCAGTCCTAGCTCTTTTGCCCTCTGGAATATCATATTTCATGTCCTTCAATCCCTCAGTGTAGAAGCGGCCAGATCCTGTGCTATTCTGATTGTTTCCACAATATTGAAATTGTTTCTTCCTGGCTGCTTGTGTCTCTCAGTCAGAAAGTCTTCTTTCTTCTTGATTGGAGACTAGTTTTCAATCATCCTTAAGGGGTACAAGGTACAAAGTACAGAGTTCCCCCACCTCTAAATCACAATAAATCACGGTCTTGTCAGTCAGCACTAAGTACCCAAGGAGAGGTCTTTTCATCTTGGCTCAAAGTTGGCTCCCAAATTCCATGGTTCCTTTTTCATGGTCCCAGATTTTGCCTGAATTAACCCAACCATCACTTGTATTCATAGGCACTCAGCTCTCAGCTCCTTGTCCAGCTCCTTGTCAAGTTTTTCATCAAGTCCCCATTCCATATCAAAGCTCACAGTGTCCAGTCCACCTCAAGTCTTTCATAGTTTCTGTTTTTGGGAAGACAAAGCTTAACAGAACCAAACAGAACCATGGTGCCAGGACCACCATGAATTTACTATTTGCCTGTGAAATCAACATAGACCCACAAACAAGGTCTGAGAAATTAACACAAATCATCAGTATAGTCCCAGGACCTCTGAAATCATCCTCCAAGACTTCAGTAAACACAAAACAAGAAAATCCTCTTTCAGGGTTTCAGAACCAGCAGTAAGAACCCAGGGCTTCTGTACAAACACAAACACAAATCAACTCAGACAGAATAGACAAATAGAATGCCAACCACCACAAGTGTTCTCCTTTTCTGTTCTGCTCAGTCCCTGTATGTGCTCCTTCTTCTATATGGTCATTTCCTTCCTGTTCCACCTTTTCCTGTTGTATCAGCAAATTGCTCCCACCTCCAAATCACAGGCAGGGTCAAAAACAGTTGAAGAACTGAAACAAGGCACTAAGTACTTCTTTCCTTGTCATTACAGAGTCTTCCAGCCACACACTGCTGCTTGATGTCCTGGGCCAAATATCACCCTGATTATGAACTCTTATGGACAATGATAACCTATCTGAACTCATTTGATTAATAAACTCTCACCCTGTCTTTCCCTCCATATCCCAAGGATTTCAAACCCCCCACTTCTTATTTTTGAAACCATGTCTGAGCAGTTCACTGGGTTGCTCCATTTCTTCCATCCCTTTCAACTCAATCCATTAACATCTCACTCAAATGCTTCCAGATCCTACTGTGCACTCTGAAATGCCCGATCTTTAAGTAACAAACTGGTTTTCATCTTAAAGTTTTCCCCTTATTTCCTCCATCATTTTCTTGTCCTTCCTGAGTACTATCTTTCTCCTGATGTCAAAATCTCTCTAATCATTCTTTCCATTACTCTGCACTTTTACTTGTATTCCAAGTCATAGTCAGGAAGTTGGAATGCTTGTTGTTCCTAATTTCTGTTTCTAGGTTCTCCCTCCACCACCACCACTCAATAACTTCTCCTATTTGAAGGTTCCCTCAATTCACACCTATCACTCTAGCAAAATTTTGGTAGCTGTTGTCTACTAACCACCAGGACATTCCCTTTCTTTGCTCAATGATTTTAGAGCCTGGCTCACCGTCTTTTTTCTTTCTTCAACTACTGTTCTCATACTAGGGGACTTCAACATATATATTTATATTCTCTCAGGCACTTTAACCTCCCAGTTCCTCAACTTGCTGGTTTCCCAGGACCACCTCACTATTTATTTATTTATTTTTTATATTTGAAACATTTAATGTTAAGACCTCGAATTTCAGATCCATTTCCTTCCTCCCTTGTCACCCATTCCCTCTTGGGAGATAAGTAATTCAGTATATGTTGTACAGGTCTAGCTATGCAAAACATTATCATAGTAGATATATTGTACAAGGCTGCTTATAATTCCCTCCCACTCATCCCACCCCCCACCTGGTCCATTCCCTACATGATCCTGTCCCTCTTCTATAGTGGGTACTTCCAACCTCCCCTCCCCCCAAGGATGCCCTCCCATCCATCATCCCTCCTCTCATCCCCCTTCCCCCTATCTTGCTGCAGGTTGAGATATCCCATTTAGTATGTATGTCATTTTCTCCCTGAACCAAATTCAACGTGAATGTGGTTTTGCCTTTTTAGCCTTCCTTATTCTCCCCCTCCTTTGCAACCACTTCCCCTTGCTTCTTCTACATGGGATAGTTTACCCTACCCTGTCTCTCCCCATCTCCTCTTGGCACTTTCCTCTCTCACCTCATAATTTCATCCCTGGAGTATTCTCCCTTCCCAACAAATTGAACCTATGCCCTCTATCCATATATAACTGTAACCATACACACACACACATTCACATATGTATTCATATGACAGCACACCCTTCTTCCATTATTTTCATAGTGAGAAAGATATCATCAGTCACAGTTATTGCTTTTCCATATAGGAATGTAAATAGTTCAACTTTGATAAGTTCCTTTTGATTTCTTTTCCCTGATTACCTTCTCAGGCATCTCTTCCTTCTTGTGTGTGGATGTCAAATTTTCTATTCAATTCTGGTTTTTTCCTCAAGAATGCTTGAAAGTCCTCTATTCCACTGAATGACCATATTTTCCCCTGAAACAAAATACTCAATTTTGCTGGGTAGGTGACCCTTGGGTTCATTCCCAGTTCTTTTGCCCTCTGGAATATCATATTCCATGCCCTTCGATCCCTCAGTGTAGAAGCTGCCAGGTCCTGGGCTATTCTGATTGTGTTTCCACAATATTGAAATTGTTTCTTCCTGGCTGCTTGTAGTATTTTCTCCTTGATCTGGGGATTCTGGAACCTGGCTATAATATTCCTGGGAGTTTTCTTTTTGGGATCTTTTTCAGGAGGTGATCTGTGGATTCTTTCAACCTCTATTTTGCCCTCTGGATCTAAAACATCAGGGCAATTTTCCTTGAGAATTTCTTGAAGGGTGATTTCTAGGTTCTTTATTTGATCATGGCTTTCGGGTAGTCCAATAATTTTTAAATTTTCTTCTTCTTCTCATTGCCCTTTTGGGCCTCCTTTGCCATTTGAGTTAGTCTATTTTTTAAGGTGTTGTTTTCCTCAACAGTGTGTTGTTTTCCTCAGTCAGGCTGTTGACCCTCATTTCATACTTTTCCTGCATCCTTCTCATTTCTCTTTCTAATTTTTCCTCCACTTCTCTTATTTGATTTTTAAAGTTCTTCTTAAGGTCCTCTATGGCCTGCAACCCGCTCATGTTTTCCCCTGGGGCTTTTGGAGCAGGACTTCTGACCTCACAGTCCTTTTCCCGCTCTATGCCCCCAAAATAGGAGCCTAGGGTTGCATTTTTCTGTTTCCTTTGCCTTGGCATGTTGCCACTTAATCGCTTGACTTTTGGGCTTGTTGCCACACTATGGATTTTAGGCCAGCTAGAGGAATTTTCGTCCTGAACGTGTGGGGGGCAACTTCCGTTTCTGGCACGCTGTAAACCCACTCACGACTTTCACCCTAGATCACTATCCAGATCCAAGGAGGTTAAAGCAAGAGCGAGGTTGAGGCAAAATGGCGTGTCTCCTCAGTGGCTTCTAGCCCCCAGGGGAGGGAGCCGACACATTCCCTAAATACCGGACCCAAAGTCCATAGGACACTAACCTCTTACTTTGTCCTAGGCATGTCTATGTTGATAATTCTGGAGTCGCCACAGCTCCTGGTGTTCTGGGGTTCCTCCAGCCGGCTGTTGGCCCTGCCACCCTGGGGCTAAAACCTCGGCTCATGCGGACCTGAGCTTGGCTCGGCTCCTGCGCTCTGTGGGCTTCGAGCTGCCAGGTCCCAGACCTCTGCGCTGGTCCTTCCTGCAGGGCTGCTGGGCTGTCCTCAGTGGAAGGTTAGCTTCTCTGTGTCGTTCTGTGGGTGCTGGGGCTCCAGAAGTTGTTCAGAGTCCTCTTTTAAATAGTTTGGGGAGAATCTGGGGGCAGAGTGGCTTGGATGCGCTGTTTCTACTCCTCCATCTTGGCTCTGCCCCGCCACCTCACTATTTATGTTACACAGGGAGTTGGTAACACCCTTGATCTTGTTATTACCCACAATTATTCCACATCCATTTATTTTCATGATCTCTGAAATTCCTTTATCTGATTACAATATGTTGTTATTCTACCTATCCCTCTACCTTGCCACAACAACCCTAGTTCTTTATTCCCATGACAATTTCCAAAATCCCTCCAGTACTGATATTTTCGAGACCATCACCACTGTACTGGCTACATTCTCATGACTTCCCTATATTGAGTCCTTTGTAAAACAGTTTAATTCTCTGCTACCCCTCAAATATCTTACCTTCTTATCATATTGAAGATCTTGTCCTAACAAATCTCAGCCTTGAATTGTCACCATCTTTTGCTTTATTTCTTCTCACTTGCTGCTCATAAGCTTGAGAAAATCATGAAACGATGTTGACTGGGTTGACTATAATTTAATTTTCAACTGAACCCTCATTGTGGTAAGGCAAACTTCTTATACCACTCTAACTGCCTCCTTATCTCTCCCATTACAGTGACTTTTCCAACCCTTTTTTATCTCTCTCTCTCTGTCTTTCTCTCTTTCTCTATTTTTTTTTTTTTGGCTTTTTGGAGGTGGGAAGGTAGGGCAATTGTGGTTAAGTGACTTGCCCAAGGTCACACAGCAAGTTTTTTATGTTGTGTCTGAGGTTGGATGTGAACTCAGATCCTCCTGACTCCAGGGCCAGTGCTCTATTCAATGTGCCACCTAGCTGCCCCCTTTTTATCTCTTTTTGTCCCAGCATAATCCTTCATTAACTTCGGTTTTACATCATTAATTTCTGCCAGATTTTGAGTTACAATTTTTCCGAATTTTTCCCCTACCCACCCTCCCAAAATAGCAGTCCCACAAGATATTGCTTCCTCCAATCTGCTCTCTCCCATATCTTCTCCCATACCCCCTTTGACTTTTCCATTAGAGCAAGGTGAATCTCTGTGCCCCAATGGCCACACATCTTATCTCCCAATTACAACCAAAAGAGTATTAATAATAGTATTTATATATATATATATACATATATATATATTTTAAACATTTAATTTTAAGAACTCTAATTTCAGATCCATTTCATTCCTCCCTTGTCACCCATTCCCTCTGGGAAGATAAGTAATTCAGTATATGTTGTACATGTCTAGCTATGCAAAACATTACCATAGTAGATATATTGTACAAGGCTGCTTATAATTCCTTCCCACACATCCCACCCCCCACCTGGTCCATTCCTTACATGATCCTGTCCCTCTTCTATAATGGGTACTTCCAACCTCCCCTCCCCCCAAGAATGCCCTCCTATCCATCATCCCCCCATCATCCCCCTTCCCCCTATTCTGCTGCAG